>OZ012699.1:14029931-14057431 GCA_963942565.1 Maea johnstoni | reverse complement strand
CTGGCCGTCTTTGGGGTTGGTTTCTCTATTAGTGGAAACCAACTTGTAACAGGCAGTACACGAGTTTGCCACATTGCCAACGGCATAGTTAGTTATACGTTTCTTCTAGTAATTACCTTCATCAACGCCTTGCATATACTTGGTATAGGGTTTTTTCAAATTAAAACGTATGTTGTGGTAAAACAGCATTTAAAGAACATGGTTTCAATGGGAATCATAGTCAAGGACACAGGTGTGAAAAGCAATGATGAAAAAGGTCCTAAAGCATTGCGTACCGTATCATCCGTGGTTGAGAGAAAGCTGCCTTTGGCAATGGCTGAGCGCCATCAGGTTAGCCTGGGTGAGAGTGCAGCAACTGAAGGTAGTGAGAGTGCAGCGACTGAGAGTAGCTGCACAACTCAAAGTTCTACTGTAGGTACGGGCAGTGAGGGAGGTTCCAAGAAAAAGTCAACCAATGCATTTGAGAAGCCGAAATCGGTCAATGCATCTATGTACGAGAAAAGGATGGCACAAATTATTCGCTTGGCAATGCTGACCTCGAGTGTTGTATGTCTGTTTGTGGTCTGCTGGTTGCCGTATGGTGTGGTGCTAGTCCTGATTCTGTACTGTGAGGAGATCAGGTGCCCAGGTAAAGGCTACGCACAGACAATCACCGGTGCGATACTGATGCTGAATTCATTAATGAACGTGATGGTTTATACCGTCAAAAGTCCAGAGTTTAGGTCCGAATTAAAGCGGATGTTCTGTAAAAGATGTGATCAAAAATAGATAGCACCAAAACCACACCTGAAAAATGCATATCATTTGTCTCTGCAGTGGGCTTTACGCTGACACAAATACCCCTTGCCTTGTATCACTGCAGTCTGCACGATTTGCTTCCATGAAACATATGTTAAACACCATTGACCAAATGAAAATATAAGATAAGAAGTGGTGGTGAAAGTTTTAATACATTTAAGGTTTGTCACAATTCAACAACCAATACGATACAATGTATTGATTTACGTTAAGCGCCAATGCTGGTACTAAATGCAAGGCACCATTTAGTGGCCAACGACAAGCAATGGTTACATTCCAATCTAATGTTTAGCGCCTGCCATCTACGTATAGATCTTATTGAAAAAGTACAGAACAAAGTGAATTGTTCGAAAGTTGAGAGGGGTTTTCCGGCAAAATGAATTGCGTTGACAAGTTTTAAATAATCGCTCAAAACCTACATGTACATCCCTGTTTCATGGGATACGAATGGTTTTGGTTGGAAAGCATGCTAGACCACACTTTCAAACAGGGTATAACAAACTTATCACCTCTATATATCATAACAGAGAAAAAAGTACAAATACATCAAGTAAACTTAATGAATTTCTGACAGTCACCACAACTACTACTTCTATTAGTTTCAATGTCAATATTCTGCATAAACTAAAAATACACAACACTACTCACGGCATTGATATAAACCCTACACGAGGGTTCAATCAGCAGAAACTTCCATTGAAATATCATTGTCAAGACATTGGTGAGTGTAGTTTTACTATTATGGCAGATAGCAGACTTCTTCAAATACTCAAATCCAAACATCCTAATTTATCACCAACTATTAATGATAATAATAATAATAACAATAATAATAATAATAATAATAACAATAATAATAATAATATTAATAATAATAATAATAGCAACAGAGTCCATGAGTGAGAGGTCTGCATGTCTCTATTGACGATGAGCCGTGAGGAGAATTTTGCACTATTGATTTGAATATGAAAGTACATGTAGTTAGCCTCCTAGCGCTACTTACACACACTTTATGATCTCTGAAATACACAGAAGAGGTGAAGGTACAATGGAGTATGAGAGAGAGTATGCTTACTCCTTATCGGTATCAAGTCAAAGACAAGGACGCATGGACGAAACCCTGCAGACCAGTAAAAAATTACAAAATCACAATGGTTTTGCAAATTATAATGAGGAGGTGAAGATTGAGGTTTTCGTTGCATTTTTTGTGTTATCTGTTTTTGATGGAATACGTTCTTGCAAGCTGACATATCTTGTAATTCTGATCTTGGATATTAGTTATGCTTTAAACCCATATGTGCCTAGAGTATCAAAAAGGACAGACCGTGTTGGTATATTTTCTACCAAAAGCATGTATAAGGCATGAAAGGTCATTGTGTACGAGAACCAAACCAACAACTCACAATTGAACATTATATGCATGCATTTCATGCAGAGTTGCCAAGTTATTTTCAAATATATTTCACATTCATGTGTATCCTCGTAAAATGCACTCGTGGTATTACTTGGTTTACATGTGTGATGAGTGTCACACAAAGAACAGTGCACATTCCGTTCGTAAAATAATACATGTAAGCACCTTTAGAAAGTCAAAGTAAATTGATGTTTTGTTTTTTGTTTTGAATGGACTTTAATATCACCATGAGATGCTATTTGCATGGGGTGATATATATATATATATATATATATATATATATATATATATATATATATATATATATATATATATATATATATATATATATATATATATATATATATATATATATTTATATACTATCTGTCAGTATATATATATATATATATATATATATATATATATATATATATATATATATATATATATATATATATATATATATATATATATATGTACATATATATATATATATATATATATATATATATATATATAAAGAGAAAAACACTCGCATCTGCATGTAATGAAGGTGTCTCCTTGTATGAGTGTACAAGTGCAAAAATGATGGGCTGGAATCAATGTTGAATTTTTGACAACTTTCAATTGTCTCATGGTCTAATTTCTGCTCATTAATGAGATGTTTTGATAAATAGGTCTTAAATTTCAATGTAAATTTTATCCAATTGAATGGAGGAAGATTGTAAATTTCTTTATATATCCGATGAATGTTTATGACTATACTCGTTCAGTAAAATGGCATCCTGATACAATGCTAGCAACAGTATCCCTTTGAGTAACCAATGGGCAGTTTAGTTTGGTCTTGGTGTTGTAAAATTGAATGAATATTGTATATTGCAATACCGTAATTATTGAATGAAAAGGTACACTTATTTAATAAGAGAGTTTATTGTTACATGTAGTATTTATTACCACTGAACAGTACTGAACAGACGTGTTATGAATGCTCGATCCTAGTGGTATCAAGTCCGGGGTATTTCTTTATTCAACCTTTGTCATTCTAAATTAGTTTTGGTTAATATGAAGCTGAATTTCAATGTAAGCTTTCTCGGTTTTGCAATTATAATTTCTGGTTATACTTCATTACATATAGATAGTAAGCCTGCGTTCAAGCCAAGTTCACTTCCATATGCTGAAAGAGAGGTGGTTTAATCACTCTTAATTGACTGTTTTATGAATTCACCCTCAACAACAGTTAAGGCCTAGCAGGTTGATATATATATTTATCACCTGCTCTCCTGTGCTTCTCAATGCTAATTGGTCAATAGGTGTCAGGCCTGCAGGCGATCTGTAGTGCTAATATCCAATATATGAAGTCCGATACCACTACTTGACGCAACAGCATAAGTGATATCAACACTTGGCCAGCATTTTCAACTTCAATATTACCACTTGGAGCACCAGCATAATTGATAGTACCACTAGACTAGCAATCATTTGACCACTCTGGCCATTAATAGGTTGTGGCGTGGATTCAGATGACAATGGACATACAGGCGTCTGGTTAACTGTAAACTTAGAAATGCTGCCTACAATTTCTTCATTGATATCTGTAAATCTGATGACAAAGGAATTATGTTTATTCAATGTTGTATTTAGTATTCAAAGAATAAAAGTTATTCTAAATGTTTATGAAATGTATTTGTTGTTTTTTAAACATGTAATAAGCTATAATAAATTTGTTACACCCTGTTTGGTAACGCAGTCGATATATACATATACACCCCCCCCCCCCCACAAACACACATATATATATATATATGCATATATATATATATATATATATATATATATATATATATATATATATATATATATATATATATATATATATAACACAACTAGAATCTAAATCTTTAGAAACCATTGTTGTGGAACTAAAACTAAAAACTGAAAACTGGATATTAATATCTTGTTATAGACCACCAAACCTTCCTGACTCTGTCTTTACAGAGAATATAACCACTATCCTGGATAAATCTTCAGTCAAAACCGACAACATACTGGTGCTGGTCGATCTCAATTATAATTTACTAAATAATCATAGGCATGGCAGAACACTATCAGATATAAATGACATATTTGATATGTCCTGTCTGCTTTCTAAGCCAACATGTTTTAAAGGTGATCAAGGCACTCTGCTTGATGTTTTTCTAACAAATAGACCAAAGAAATTCTATAAATCAACATCAGTTGAGACAGGTATTAGTGATTTTCACCACATGATTATCACTGTGATGAAGGGCTCAAACCAAAAACCATCACAGAAGTACCAAACTTCTCGCAGTTACAAAAAAATTTGATGAAACCAAATTTCTATATGATCTTAACAATGATTTAGCTACAGTTGATATTACCCTCTCTGACTATGAGAAAAACTGCTCAACCCTGAGTAATACTATCAAAAATGTTATTGACCGTCATGCCCCTATAAAGACCAGGAAGATTAGAAACCACTCCTCCCCAGCCATGAATGGTGAATGGAGAAGGGCTATTTACAAGAAAAACATGCTAAAGAACAATTTCTTTAAATTCAAATCACAATCATACTGTGAGCCTATAGAAAGCAGCGCAACTACTGCACTAGGTTAAAGAAAATCTCTATCAAAAGTTTTTCGGTGAACGCTGCGATGGGGGTACAAAATCACAAAATTTCTGGAAAACAATTAAACCTGTTCTAAGTAAGAAATCTGGCTCCGGTGATACTGATATCATATTGTTGGAAAATGAAAAAGTCATTACTGATGAAGGGAATGTATGCGAAATTCTTAATGATTATTATGTTAACATTGTAAAGAATATTGGCATTGAAAATGAAGAGGATGATATTGCACAGCACCAGGATGTTGAATATATAGCTAATAACCACCCACAAGATACCTTTCAATTTGATGTTGTCGATGAAGTCCAAGTCTATAAAAAACTTAAAGAAATTAACCCAAAAAAGCAACTGGTCCTGATGATATTCCACCAAAGCTTGTAAAGCTGGGTTCACCAGTACTCGCTCCTATTATTACCAAGGTGATAAATTATGGCATTACCACATCCAATTTCCCTTCAAGTCTCAAGATGGCTAATGTTAGCCCTGTTTATAAGAAAAATGACAACATGTCAAAAGGAAACTACAGGCCTGTCAGTGTACTACCTACTATATCCAAAATATTTGAGAGCATACTGGCAGATCAACTCTCCATCTTCTTAGAAACTGTGTATAATCCATTTACAGCAGCTTTCAGAAAACAACATAGCTGTCAGTCAGTTTAATTATTGAGGACTGGAAGCAGGCTCTTGATCAGAACAAATATGTTGGAGCTATCCTGATGGACCTGTCGAAAGCTTTTGACTGCCTCCCTCACAATCTACTTCTGGCTAAATTAAAAGCTTATGGCCTAACTGATCACTCAATTAATTTGCTGAGAAATTAACTTTCAAACATAAAGCAAATGGTTAAGATTGGAAATAACTGTAGTGAGTGGCAAAATATCACCAAAGGTGTACCCCAGGGATCTATACTCGGCCCAATTCTATTCAACATTTTCCTAAATGACATTTTTGCATCTTTAAATGAAACAACTCTTTATAACTACGCAGATGATAATACAATCTGCAACAGTGATGAGAATATTGAAAATGTCAAGTCACACCTAGTAAGTATGACTAAAATTGCCATTGACTGGTTCGAAAGAAACTGCATGCAAGCAAACCCTGAAAAATTTCAGGCAATTTTTCTTGCCCCTGGTCACAAAAAGGTGCAAACAGACTTCTCCATCAACATCAAACTTGAAAAATCTGTAAAACTTCTAGGTGTAGAATTGGATGACAAACTGAAATTTGACATTCAAGTATCCTCAATGTATAAGAAGGCTGCAAAACAACTTAATGCTCTTAAGAGAATTGGTCACCTCTTAGACCAATCCTGCAGACTGACAATTTTTCGCGCCTACATAATGTCAAATTTCAACTACTGCCCCCTTGTATGGCACTTCTGTTCCAAGAAAAATCCCTCCAAGCTAGAGAGGATACAGGAACGAGCCCTACGCTTTGTTTACAGGATTACAAAAGCAGACTGAGATCCCTAGCTACAGAGATTCACAAAGCTGTCCATGCAGGGGCCCCTCCCTATGTCAGCTCTCTTTTCACAGAGAGAGAATCTGAATACAGCCTTAGAAGGAACCACTCTCTAATATTACCTCCATATAACACCATCTCCTTTGGAAAGCAATCAATTAGATATACTGGACCTAAAGTATGGAACTCCCTACCTAACAACTTAAGACAAACAACATCACTAAAAGAGTTCAAAAACCTAATCTCAACCTGGTCTGGAACTAACTGTACCTGCTCTATCTGCTGCTATAAGTAATACCAGTAAATGAGCAGAAGTAGTTGCTATTTTACTCAATAATCATAAACACATGTCCTAAAGACTGAAGTTATTACTCATTGTCAATTAATGTGTGCTAACTTACTTCCCCTCTACTTTTTTTATTTTTCAATCCTTTTTTATTTCCTCCATCCACATGTCAATAAATACGGTACAGTACAAATAGTGATGAGAATAATGTGTTGTCTATTGTTGATATTGTTGATATATGTGATATGTTTTAATAAATACTATGTTGTATAGAAAATATTCAATAAATTATTCTGCTTGTCGAAATAGCGACCTTTCCCTTGTACATAATGTCGATATTTGTCTTCGTAATAAAACTTTTTTACTTCATTTTTAACATGAGATATATGAGGTTTTTGTTCTTTCTTCATTGCACTATAAATCACCTTTTTGGTTAATAATATGATAGAGTTGATACATAGCGCATTTTCTGTGTCACCAATGATGATTTTGGAGTATGTTATATTGTAATTTGGCATACCTAATTCCTCTATCCAATCTCGCACGCATCCCCACAGATTCCTTATAATAGGGCATTGGATCAACATATGTTCCACAGAATCACTAGTTACTTCCCCTCTACTTATCATTTATATTGCTGTTAAACCCTGTATGTTATATTTTGAATTGTTATTTTGTAGTCGGCCAAGAGCCCTGGCAGCTCGTGTTTACTATGTAAAATTATTACCGACTTGAAATAAAGATTATCTATCAATATATATATATATATATATATATATATATATATATATATATATATATATATATATATATATATATATATATATATATATATATATATGTATATATTTATATATATATGTATATATTTATTTGTCTGTGTGTGTATACAACAAAGAAATCAGTTACATAGACATTGCATGAGAGCAATTTCTCACTGTGGGGCCAAAAAAAAAAGAACTTGAAACCCATAGTTTACATATTCTGTCATGAACATAGAAAGATAGCAAACACGCAACGGTTCCATATAGAAGATAAGAAAAACTTTATTTTCCTAATCCGATACTTATATACAAAACATGAGAGATAAAGGCTCTTCATCCATCATTCGTGTAATAGTCTAGCAGATTTGAGAAATTTTTTAATAAATGCATGAATTCTGTATGTTGGTAAATGTTACCAAGGGGAACGTTCTCAGATATGCATGTATCACAGCCGGGCCCCCTGGTGGCAGGTGGCGCCGCCTATTGCTTAGCTGCTAGTTCAACCTAACCTAGCATAATATAAAAGGTCATATGTATGCCAAACAAAAAATATATCTAATCCTGCATGAACCAGGGTGTACAGCTAAAGTCAGTTTCATTGAATTTCAGCTTTTAATGTTTAAATAAAGGTGGCACCACCATTACAATGGGTACTTCTGGCACCTTTTTCTATAATTTACATGTATTTAGAGCAGATATACATTCAACCCATAACAAAATTTTCACTAACTACATCTTGCGTCACAAAACATTTTCAGATATGGAGGCATGACAGCCATGGCCCCTGTGGTAGGTGGGGCCACCTATATTTAAGGGCCGTTTAGGATATGCTTTCTTACAACAATAGATTGCGACGCCTCCATATCTGAATATGTTCCCCTTGGTGAGTTGTACCATAACATAACAAATGTCATGCTCTTAAAACAAAGTGCACAATTCAGCCCAAAAATGTCATAAATCTGCAAGACTATAATTGCTTTAACGAACTAGTCAGTTACCCACATCATTTTATAGATAAACCCTTTTTTGTAATATACATATATATATATATATATATATATATATATATATATATATATATATATATATATATATATATATATATATATATATATACATATATATATACATATATATATATATATACATATATATATATATATATATATATATATATATATATATATATATATATATATATATATATATATATATATACATATATATATATATATATATATATATATATATATATATATATATATATATATATATGTATATGTACATGTATATATATATATATATATATATATATATATATATATATATATATATATATATATATATATATATATATATATATATATATATATATATATGTATATATATTTGTGTATATACCTCTCTCTATATATACATATACATACAGATAGATAGATATAGATAGATAGATATTAAGCTTATGATTCTTTCAACAGTGTATACATTTTTAAAACAGAGTATATAATAAGAGAATAAATCCAATATAGACAAGCTGTAACATTGTATGATTAAGTAACACAGCTATTATTACCGTGCAAAAATTTACCAATGTGCAGGATTTTTGAAATCACCAAATCTAATTTAAATGTCATATCTGACTGGTAAATTTTAGCAATTTTAGATTTTTAGGCAGATTCGAGAAGGTAGAAACGTACCATTCTTCACAAACGACTGGGAACCGAGGCTTAAGTCAGGTTTAGTCGAAATTGTTAAATTAAAATTAAATGCAGCGTGAGCATTTTTGCAAAGTGGGTTTCTGATTATATTAAGACAAAGCAATAATAGCTGATAATTGTAGATAATGAAAAAACACGTTGAAATATGGGGGTAAATAACAAGGATGAGACTACTAATATCAGGGCTGTCCAAGCCCAAAATGCCTGTAGCAAAATTTGAACTACCTGTAGCAAAATACTTCTACCGTCTGCCACCAGGTGGCGTTTTAATGGTTCAAATTTTATCCACCAGGGGTCATTTAGTTCACAGTTTACACACTAGGGGAAGTTAAATTAATACTATGACATAGCACCAATTGAAATGTATGTTGAAACTTGAAACACTGAATCCACACATAGTACAATATAGGTTATACTTATCACAGATTTGTATATTCAAGGCTGAAGCTTAAGATTCTTCAATATACTGGCACACACTCTATTTCACATATATAGCCAGCTTGAATATTTATAATACAGTCTGATAAGACTCGGCAAGTTTTTTGGTAAGTGAGCATCATCCGAATATAAATAAGAATTGCTCAAGCATAATCTTTTTCAAAAACTATCATCAGCATCCCTAAGTGTATTAGCATATCAAATATTAATGAAATCTGGTCACCGGTTGCAGAGAAATCAGTGAAACAAGTTTTTTGGTAAGTGGGCATCATCAGATTATGAATCAGATATGCTCAAGCATAATCTTTTTCAAAAACTATCATCAGCATCCCTTAGTGTATTAGCATATCAAATATTAATGAAATCTGGTGACCGGTTGCAGAGAAATTAGTGAAACAAGTTTTTTGGTAAGTGGGCATCATCAGATTATGAATCAGAATTGCTCAAGCAAAATCTTTTTCAAAAACTACATCAGCATCCCTAAGTGTATTAGCATATCAAATATTAATGAAATCTGGTGACCGGTTGCAGAGAAATTAGGTAAACAAGTTTTTTGGTAAGTGAGCATCATCAGATTATGAATAAGAATTGCACAAGCATCAGCATCCCTAAGAGTATTAGTATATCAAATATTAATGATTTCAGACCTCAAAATTGCCTATAGCATAGAATTAGAAACCTAATTTTCCTCAATAGTCTTTTGTGTTTCTAAACAGTTTACAAAATTGGTTACCAACACGTCTACGAAATACAAGATTTCTAGAGTTGACAAGTTGGTTTTATTAGACTACCTTTGTGGGCACCCCCATACAACGTTTTATTGATATCTAGTGCTCGCCGGCCGAGAAAAATGATGGACAGTGTTTCTTTCTTCTAACAACAACAAAGATACTACAGAAAACGAGCAAAAATAATCATAATCGCAAACTCACTGACAAAACTGGCTAAACGTAAGTATACATAAACAACTCCGTTTTCGATAGACATTACAGAAATCTTAGTAAAATACGTTCCTTTTCCAAAAATCCAAAATTGAAGGGGTATCTTTTTATTTTCTCATTGTCTGTATCATGGCGTCCCTTTGTTTACTGCATGTTTAGTCATGCGCACGACGCCCTGTTTGGTGATCACTTAGTTTTGGTGACCACCGCTAGATGGCGAACGCATGCATGTTGCAAAATTACCGTGTCGCAACCTTGGCGCAAATATTCTTGTGTCGCATTTTTTGAGGCTGCTGGCGCAAAATTTTGCGACAATGCGACAGCTTGGACAGCCCTGTAATATGAGTATACCGTAAAAGGTCTTTTGCCTTAAAGTACTAGTAATGGGTACCCAGGTCATTTCTGGGATGTTATACATCGTGTATTTGTAGATTAAAAACGCATTATATAAGTGTAGTATTCCTAGTATTAAGCGAGATACGGAGCATAATTGCTCTGACACCCATAAAATACGCCGATGGCGGCAAAACTTGGCTGTGACGTCACGGGTGGCCTTCATGCAGGATGGCGTCAAATCTTATCGCATGGAAATTACATATTGACATGTTGCTTTGGGCTGCCTCTTGGACCAGGAGTGTCCAATTTTCAAAACAGTTATATTGTTTTAAGGCACTAAAAATGCTCAATTACTTGATACGTTTTTGTGACGATTTTTTGCATAAAATAGCATTTGTCAGCAGTTTAGGGTAGTCCCTACATCACATGAAATTGCTTTATATATGATAATGCAATTGTCTCCTAAGCTTGACAATAAGAACTGTCGCAGGTTAAGATACTTGATAAACTAGTGGTTTTGTGAAATGTTGAATAAATGTACTTATTACGAATTTCCAAAAAAATACACAACTATTCCTTTCAAGTCCCACTCTTAGTTGAATAGATCGACATTTGCGATTCCTTCTTTCACCTAAACTTAAGTCTGTCTGACACAAGCTTAACCGAACGGTCTCTCCTCTTTGATGTATATGCTATACAAATTTGATAAACCTCTTGGGAGCACTAGGTCCAGTTTTATAAACATACTTTCTGCCTCAACTCCGCAAAATGTAGATTTTGCCCATTGTGTGCCCATATTAAAATTGCGCACGACATCGCTCACATTTCAGTTGGACTGAAGTTTGCAATGGGCCAATTTTACAATGGGATTCATGAGCAAATTCAACATTTTGCTGAGTTGAGTCAAAAAATTGTTTATATACATACATAAACAACTATATATATAAGTACTATCAAAAATTAACTGTGCAACAAGGTTGTGATTGCCAACTATCCGCCTAAGGTACTCAATATTTGAACCATGCTTATGTTGTTTTGTTGTTAGAAGACATACATATTCTTATTTGCTATCGCTTATTATTATTTTGTGACTTTGGAGAAATAAAAATCCTGTTGAACATGTGTGCAATTTGAAATAAAAAAACAAACTTTTCAGATGTTTATATTGTAATTAAAGAATCATTTTTTTCCATGTAAATTCGAAATGCGTACCAGCTTACGCCTTATCACTTTTGTTACGCTATCATTACAGTTATATAATAATAATAATAATAATAATAATAATAATAATAATAATCTTTATTTCACGAGGATAACACAGTCAAATACAGGATTTGATTTTTGCTGTGGCCTTTAGATTTAAGGATTATACCTTTCATGCTTCAGGCCACAGAGTTGAAAATTGTTCTCCAATGTATGGTTTTTTGAATTTGTATTTGTATTTTGTATTTGTATATTTATTGACTGTATCATAAAGATTACAAAATTTAAAAAAAAAACTATATACTATATAGTATATAAGTGTTTATCAGAGGTTTGCCAAGGTTGGATGCCAGTGGCGAACACGAACTTTTTGTAACAAAACAAGGAAAAAACGGTCAGTCAAGCTTGGGTCAGACAGACTATAGACTGTTCATAAACAGTGACAAAGGACCACTTTTTGAAAAATAATAATGACACTGAATGGCCTTCATTTATTCATTCATTCCCACCCAACCACGCCCTCAAAAAATACGTTACAGTACTGAAATGTACATGGAGCTTAAAATGTAGCTCCGTCTACATTTCGGCTAGCTCAACATGTCACTTCCGATTTCTCGGCCGTTTGCGGTCGGATTTTAACGAAATAAACATCGTTATTTTCACAATTAGATATCCTTTCAAGATAGAAATTACCATGAAAATTGCGTAATCCACATTCAAGTGGCAGCGAGGGAAGTCGACCATGCCTTCATGTGACAGTGTCTCCCGAATGAGACCATAACAAATGCCGTTGTTGTGTTTAACTAGTGATTTCTCAGCCGTTTCTGGGTTGATTTTTACGCGACAAAGTTTGTTTGGACCGCACATAGATATTCCATAAGCATATAAAATATTAGGGCAATCACTTTATTAACGATGAAGCAGCATCGAGAAAAGTACAGCTATGTTTACGAGCGGCTATTCCGCTCAGTGTAAAAAGAGATGACCTAAATCTCTGAGGGCCACCCTTTACGTCACTGATGCAAAGCCTCGTTTTCAGTCGTTTTTCGGCGGGAGATTTTTTTCTCAAAATTGGCACTTTGGAATCACAAAAAGAATTACTAAACATAACTTTTTGGTTCTTCAATCTACTTACTTATGTTTTATAAGTAATGAAGACCACACTTTTGAAAAGAAAAATGTATCTTTTTTACTAGTTACTAGTACTTTAACAGACACATCTGAATGCATTAAGTACACAAACAATATGGGTGATACCTACATGCATACATAAATAGGGTATGACTTTATATTCTTGCAATCTGACCCAGAAGAGACATAGGCCAATTTAATTTCTGAGAGGCCCTGGACACAGTGTCATCAGTGTTAAGCTGAATAAGGAATAAGCTAGGCCATTAGAAATGTCATTTCATGAGATTTGTGAATGTGAATCAAAGGTTTTCATTCATTTTCAAAAGCGTTTTAGTTGATTTCACTGAATGCTTGAAACGAATTTCTTGTGCGACGAGTCGACGACAAATAAAGAAGTACGTTAAGTGAATTCAGTTATTTTGTTGAATTGTGTAGTTTTAGAAACATGAATTTGCCCACGTGTCAACTTCATTCTATTCAGTTTCCCCACCTTTAAACATTAGAGGAACTTACTTTCAACCAGCCCAAAGGTCAAACCCTGTAGAAACTTATTGATAGGCAAAGTTGACCTATTTTTCACTGTATCAGTCATGGAATGGTGTAATGTCTTTGCGACCCAAACATTGTTGAATATTTGCAACTGAGGAGAAGAGATGTTGACAAGAACAAATCCAAAACAACTTGGAGGAATTTAACGAGTTTACGCTTAATATCATGTTATTTTCAAAGGTATCAGTAGTAGTAACGACAGGCATGAAAATGTTGAAATTAACCTTTTCAAATAGGGTGAAAAGTCATGATGATACGGTTTGGGAGGTGTTCACATCTCACATGTCTTTTCGCAATGTATGAAGCACAAATGGGACCAGGAAATTGTGTTCAATGGGTGTGTTCACGTCTCCGGAGTCTTCACAATAAGAATTGTCAGTGTAATATATTTATGTCTGATAGTTTTCAGAATTCAGTCTTTCCCTCACTTTCATCTCCCTGGAAGCCAGGATTTGCCATGCCGTTGCTGGCATTTACCACATATGCTACACTTCCAGCCTCCTCTGCCTGGCGCTCCTTGCTCAAGGCGCCATCTACCGACGGAACTCCGAGTTGCGCGATATCACCCAGTGTTGAGGCATAAGATGGCGGAGGCGTGAAACGATAGCGACCGGTCCTGTTCTGCTTCAAAGATGGACCCCACTCTGGCAAAGGCGCGATGTTTTCCTTTAGCAGCTGGAGATGATAAATACAAATTTAGGTCATAAACCATTTATTCTTTAGGGCAAGAATAAATAAAACTTGGAGGCCACGTCATGATAATGGTAATATGGTTAGTCTTAAAATGGCAGAAAAAAATGACTATAGATGAACTTATTAATACTAAATTTAGGTATATCTAAAATGTGCATATCTCTACATGAGCTTCCTAAAGCTTTGGTGAATCTTGTTTGTGTGGAAATTTTTACCTAAGAAATTAGGTCACAATGGATGCCGTGTTGACCTACTTTCGTAAGTAAAATTTCTATGGAAGGCCAAAGTGGACAAAAAGAGCATTTTCTAATATTAATAATCATTTATTAATATTAATAAATCATTTATTAATATTAATAAATCATTTATTAATATAAATAAATATTTATTAATATCAATAAATATTTATTAATATTAAGAAGTATTTATTAATATTAATAAATCATTTATCAATATTAATAAATCATTTATTAATATTAATAAATCATTTATTAATATTAATAAATCATTTATTAATATTAATAAATCATTTATTAATATTAGAAAATAATTTCCCTTTATTAATATTAATAAATGATTTATTAATATTAATAAATGATTTATTAATATTGATAAATCATTTATTAATATTAATAAATCATGGCATTTCTTAATATTAATAATTGATTTATTGATATTAGAAAATGATTTATTAATATTAAGAAATCATTTATTAATATCAATAAATGATTTTCTAATATTAATAAATGCTCTGTATTTCTTAATATTAATAAATCATTCCTTAATATTAATAAATCATTTAAAAATATTAAGAAATCATTTTCTAATATTAATAAATGCTATGATTTATTAATATTAGAAAATCATTTATTAATATTAATAAATCATTTATTAATATTAATAAATAAGTGACATCTATTTGAGAAACCTTGAACTATTCAATTCTTTATGAAATAATGAATGCTCCCTAGCACATGGCATTTGCATGAAAATGGCAGAGGGAGTTGTACGTGGTCTTTTTTAAGACCTCCGTATGTCCGTGATTTTGTAAAGGAAGGGTACTTTTTTGCACCCTGGTACGAAGTATGGGGTTGAAAATCCCCTTACAATCCGCGAAATATACGCGACTTTGACGCCGAGTGACTTCCGAAGTCACGGTGACTGGGCTTCCGTCAGTTTGCTGGCAGTGATGCCGCTAAACACTAAAACAGGCAGAGAATTATAACTTCAAAAGTTAAAATGCGTGTTCCCGTTCATCCTATGTCAGTGTTCTGAGAAAAGAAGGGGTGTTTTTTAAAACAAGGACAACAAGGTCAAATGTTCACGCTTATCCCAAGCACGTGTATGGGGTATTCATTATTTCACATGTAAAGACTCCCTCTGCAAACAAAAGGTGGCGCTCATTTATTAATATTAGAAAATCATTTATTAATATAAGAAAATCATTTATTAATATTAATAAATGCTCAACATTTATTAATATTTATAAATGATTTATTAATATTAATGAATGATTTTCTAATATTAATAAATCATTTATTAATATTAGAAAATCATGCCATTTATTAATATTAATAAATCATTTATTAATATTAATATATGATTTATTAATATAAGAAAATCTTTTATTAATATTAATAAATGATTTATTAATATTTATAAATGATTTATTAATATTAATAAATGCTGAGGATTTATTAATATTAATAAATGATTTATTAATATTAATAAATGATTTTATAATATTAATAAATGATTTATTAATATTAATAAATCATGCCATTTATTAATATTAATAAATGATTTATTAATGTTAATAAATGATTTATTAATATTAATAAATGATTTATTAATATTAATATATGCCCTTTTTGTCCACTTTGGCCTTCCATAAATTTCTACCAACGTTGCGTGCTGTAAGGTACTTTCTTGCAGGAACTCCAAATTTTCCAACAAGATGCCCTAGCCTAGTATATATAGCAGACATGCATGGTGTTTACAAATCAAAGTGCCCTTTATTGATCAAGAAAACGTCATTTGAGGTAAAACACTGTAAAATTGAAACTGTGGTCCTATCTAGGTCAGCTCAAGCACCTAAGTTAAAGAAAACTTATAGTTGAAACACCAAGACCTCAGGGATTAGATAAATATCGTTAGAAAGGGGACAAGAGTGCTAAACTAGGAGATGTCTTATTTTGAGTGTGTCACCAGCGTTACAGCCTTAAAAGCCTTAAGTTTTACCTTTGACCAACTCTGTCTCATGGTAATACTGGTAATGTCTTTTGCCTCGTGCTTATATTGGCAATAGACATTGTTATTGGCTGAAAACCAGCCGGGGCATGTGAGAAAGTTAGCAGTGAGGTTGGGCGGTGGTTTTCGCCGTGTACTGCGGTTTCCTCCACCACTTACAACTTGCTAGTCACCACTTAGTCGCAATATGACAGAAAAAATGTTTCAATCAAGCAAAGAGGTAGATCTACCTCTTAGCTTGATTGAAACATTTAATAAAGATATACTTGCTACAGAAAAATGGCGTAATAGATAACTTAATTCCATGAAATTTTCCCTTTTTGATATATCTTGCTTTTGCTTTTCCCCTAACCATAAACTCTTTTGAATACTCGACATACGTATCTACATTATCTAAAATATGAAATAGCTGAATATCAAATTATGCATGTTTTGTATTGTAAGTAATACTTTCAATTAACATTCAAATCGTTTACTTACGGAGTATCCCCCAGAGTAGCAGTAGTAGAATAACGCCCATAGTGGAATGAAGCAGACAGGCCAGGCCACAATGAGCCATCCTAGAGCTGTGGCCCACCCTGGGTACTGGTAGGCATCGTCAAACAGCGTCAGGTGCTCGTACTGTATGGCCTTGAAGACAGCTATCGCCTGAAGAGGAGATACACAATAAACAGTGAGAAATACAACAGTGTCAGGTGCTCGTATTGTATGGCCTTGAAGACAGCTATCGCCTGACGAGGAGATACACAATAAGCAGTGGGAAATACAACAGTGTCAGATGTGTATATGCTATAGCCTTGTAGACAGCTATCGCATGAAGAAAAGGTACAATATAAACAGTGGGAAATACAACAGCCTCAGATGTGTATATGCTATAGCCTTGTAGACAGCTATCGCATGACGAAAAGGTACAATATAAGCAGTGGGAAATACAACAGCCTCAGATGTGTATATGCTATAGCCTTGTAGACAGCTATCGCATGAAGAAAAGGTACAATATAAGCAGTGGGAAATACAACAGTGTCAGATGTTTATATGCTAAAGCCTTGGAGACAGCTATCGCACATGAAAAAAGGTACAATATAAACAGTGGGAAATACAACAGTATCAGATGTTTGATATATGTTATAGCCTTGAAGACAGCTATCGCCTTTGCAGGAGGTGCGCAATAAACAGTGGGAATGTACAACAGTGTCTGAAGACAATTGGAGCTAGACCATTATTGAATGCTCGAAGGGCAATTAATAAGACAAATCGCTGGCTTGCTTCAGGCTGAGTCTTAAAAGTCTTTTTATATATATATATATATATATGTTAATATATATATATATATATATATATATATATATATATATATATATATATAGAGAGAGAGAGAGAGAGAGAGAGAGAGAGATAGATAGATAGATATAGAGATATAGATATATAGATAGATATAGATATATATATACATATATATATATATTATATATATATATATATATAAATATATATATATATATATATATATATATATATTTATTTATATATATATATATATATATAAATATATATATATATATATATATATATATATATATATATATATATATATACAGTATATATATATATATATATATATATATATATATATATATATATATATATATATATATATATATATATATATATATATATGCTTTCTCAATAAAAATGTTGTTATCTAAATAACTTACGAATAATAAGACTGGAGCGAAAAAACACCATGTTATACGCCAATATATATTAGGTCGCCTGCCAATCATCATTTCAATGTCGTCTGAAAATCTGGAAAATCCTAAAAAGAGAAAATCCATATTGTTAGGTGTTATTGGTTATTGACAATGTACAGATAAAAGAACAAAGAGTCGGATATACTCAGAGAATACTCAGAGAATAGATAAGTGGAATCATTGCGTGGTATCTAAGACTATCATCAATGAAAATAACCAGTTAGACGAAAGAAGTGGGGCAAACTAATTTTAACTACGTTTGGCATTGAAGAGATTTCTCCAGAGTGCAAGTGATGGAATTTTGAACTTTTCAATGTCACTTTTTGCTTAATGAATGAATGAATGAATCGTTACTGACTGTATACTTTTAAAGATAGTTTCATAAATTTCATTCATTTTTAGCAATGGCTCAAATAAACGAAAGTTGAAAGCAACAAGGTCATAGTTAAAAGACTGGTGCGTCAGCTTTTAGGTTAGGTTATCCTCTTATTCATGATTACTTATCAATACGAAACTTCTCATGATACTGTTGTATGAAAACAAATTGCCACATTCTAATAATTTCAAGACAATGACAGCATTTAGTTACTGGCAACTGACTACTATACACAAAATATACTCTCTGTTGTGTTGGCATATTAAATGTTATATTTTGTTGGTGTAGAAGTTTATTATGTGTTGCTATGGTGATGTGACAGGAGTTATGTTAGTAACTGTAACTAGGTGGCCATGTCGCTCTGACTCAGACCACTGTGGTATCCAGACATCAATAAAGAGCTCATATTTACCAATACTCTTAGTTGTTATATTCACTACAACAATACTCACCATATACAAACTGGATGCTTATACATTCAAAGAATCCCACAACCAGGAGCGGGAAGCCTCCCACATAATTGTCCACCAGATTAAACAGGTAAAAACCTCCCTGGGGGAAAGAAATACAAAAGAATAATCCATAACTGACATATTGTATTCTAAATCGCATCTTCCAAGTGGGAGTAAAAGAAAACTTGATACGTTATTTTAGTCATTAATCTTTTTGGACTGCAATGGTTACTTGTAGGGAAACACACAGCCATAATAAAGCGCACATGCATAAGGCTTAAAATTAAATGCGCACTGATATAGGTATGTCACAGAAATCAAGGTATCAGAAAAAATGATAAAGAGGACAAAAGCAAATTGACTTTTGTTACGTGCCATTGTATATTACTATGTTTCAGCATTAACATACTAGTATTGCATTGCCAACTTTGCACAAAACGGCCGGAAAATGATGTATGTTTGTATTTGTTCACTTATTTACTAATATATTTGTTTATTTATGCACCAGTCAATTGAATCCCCGGGAGGGGGGGGGGGGGGGGCCGGGACATGCGGGGATACTGCTCAGGAAAAAATCAATAAATAGCACTCATCCCCACTGGCAGGGACCAATTCTGTGGCAGTATGCCCCACCCCTGGGGCATGCTCAACAAGAATACACAAGTTCCTAAGATTTCAACTTTTTATTTTGTGAAAATAAACCACAAAAATCGTAGCAGTTACATCACAAATAACAAAACCTTCAGCAGTTAAAAAAATAAAATTTTAGACACCCTTCACATTACTTTTATTAAACACCTGACGTCCATTGTGATACCATTGTCAATGGCAAGTCTCTGAATTACAATTCAGTTTTAAAAGTATATCAACACTCTGTGTATTGCACTGCAGTATACTGGAAATGTTTATCTACAATGAAGTGATTGTAGAAAAAGTATAAACAAGTGTTGGGCATAGGGTCATAGAATGAGTTCAACAGATGGCTGCTTTTTTTGAACTCCTTAAGTGAATGATTGAGTAGTCTGTTTCAACTTTCCCATCTTCAAGTCAACCTTCCTAGGGAATTTGATATTCTACTTCCCCAAGGTTACCACAGAGAGGCACATTTGGGCAACTTCAAGCCATGGTCAAAGCCTGGAGTGTGTTTCCAGTGTGAGCATCCCAAGAAACTTCCGAAGAAGCAACCACTAAATAGGAAAATATTTCATCAAATGGTTCTTGAGATATTGTGCAGACAAATAATTCACATTGCCTTAAGTGGTGAGCTTTGAAAACTGAGATGACCACCGATAAATGTAATTGAGCCCCAAGAAACTTCCGAAGAAGCAACCACAAAGTAGGAAAATGTTTCATGAAGTGGTTCTTGAGATATTGTGCAGACAAATAATTCACATCAACCCATAGTGGTGAATTTTGAAAACTAAGATGACCTTCGAAAAAAGTGATCAAATGATGCCCACTGTTCTCTGGAGGCACTGTTTGGAGAGGTTTAAACAATCATACCCTGAAAAAGTTATACCCACCAGAACCAATAAATCCTTTTTTTTCTTTTTGGTCAAGCAAAAAAAAAAAAGTTTGCTCGACCAAGAAGAAAAAATGCTTGCCGAAAAATAGGCAGGGTAGGTAGTGTTTTTTTGTTTGTTTTTTTCACACTGAAAACCATAGGGTTGAGATTTGCTTACCAGGAACATTTGTTTGACTTGTCTTTTGAAGGATGTACAGCTCACTTACTTCAGCTATTATTCAAGGTCGTATACAACTATTCATGTGTTTATGTCCATGATTGGGATGTCTTTCCCTATTTTTTCCTGACCTGGACTTAAGGATTGGAAGAAACCCCATTAGTGTTCGGCAGAAAAACTAAGTAGCCATTAGTAGGGTAGGGTTACCCTGAGCAAACATTTTTCGGGGCCCCTGTTGGGAAAACAGTGGGTGTTGGCATAAGAAAATGATTGGTGGCAGAGTGAAAAAATCAGACCTAAATTCAATATATTCAACAATAGGTTACAGTGCATTTCACATCTGTCTGTCGCCATGGATTTTGAACAGGACTCTTTAATAAATGGTGCCATGAGGTCCATATATGGCGCAGAAAGTTTTCCCCTCATTTGCATCCCAAATTATGATCAGATGAAAACTACCCCTAGATGCATCATGTAGAGCTCTATACAATCAGAGATCAATTAAACATTGAAATCAAATTTAAACTCAAAGTACATGTGGCCAAGTGGTCTTATGGGCTCAGATTTCATATGATGGTTCATCAGTATTATCATTTTCAATTTTATTTCAGTGCAATACATTTCATCAGTCCAGCTGAAATTTCATCAGGCAGCTCAGTGATTGAGAGTCCAGCATCCGATCCCAACCCAGGTTTTACAACTTACCCAGGGCTTGAAATTACAATTTTTTCCGGGGAGACCGGAGGGCTCCATGGATTTTTTCTAGGGAGCCCTGGGAATTTTCGAGGGAGCCCAAATGAATTTCAAGGAGCCAATACTAACTAGGCCCAAATAATCAATTTTTATTTAAGAAAAGTTTTTTTTCTTTTTTTTTGTGGTAAATCTTTCTGTACTAAGTCATTTTTCTCTTTATTTTCTTCTAAAATATTTCACCAGTTCAGGTAACTCAAACAATAAGCCCCCAGTGCACTCAAACTGTCAAACAGCCCAGGTTCTAATCATACAATCAAATAATCAATTTTTATTTAAGAAATGTTTTTTTTTTCTTTTTTTTGGTGGTAAATATTTCTATACTAAGACATTTTTCTCTTTATTTTCTTCTAAAACATTTCACCTGTTCAGGTAACTCAAACAATAAGCCCCCAATGCACTCAAACAGCCCAGGTTCTATTCATACAATCAAATAATCAATTTTTATTTTAGAAAAAAAAAATTCTTTTTTTTTTGTAAATATTTCTTTAATAAGTAATTTTTCTCTTTATGTAACTCAAATAATAAGCCCCCAGTGCACTAGAATTGTCACACAGCCCAGGGTCCCTTCACACTGTTACTATATACGTGTAACCCATACCAAAACAACCAACCTGAATTAAGTGATCAATTTTATTTTTTAAATTTTTTTAAAACTTTTTTTGGGGGAAATATTTCAATTCTATTTTATCTTATTTTTAATTTTTTTATTAATCCCATTCACCATGTCATTGGGAAAAGGATCATCTTATGTAAATAATTAAATATGATCCATCTCATGAGGTACCTGACATCAAGGCTGCTGATAGTGTGCAAAACTTCCAAGAAACATTGCTATTTCATCGACTACAAGGACTGTCACTATAAACATGTGTCCACTGAGTACTATTCTTTAAAGCGCTTATGAACACATTACAGGTAGATAGGGCGCTATATCTTTTTTCAATTATTATTATTATTATCATATTTACCACGCCGTCCTGCTCCCACGTGTGACACAGCAAAATCATCTTCTTTGCACAGAAGAAGGAGCGGTAAGCGCGATCGTATCTTTGAAATGTTGTGGCATTGGTCATACCTCACGCTATAGGTGTAATAGAATGACCATTGTCACAACATATCAAAGAAACGATCGCGCGTTAGGTAGACTGCGCACCATAGTCCGTAGTTGGTCAACACAGTGGACCTAGCAGAGGCCGGGTGCGCCCGGCTGATAGGCCTACTGGAATCGTGGCAGCAAAGTATGACGTCACTATTCAAATCCCCGCCTATCATGCACCGCCTCGGGACAGCAACAATAAATCACAGTAATCCCGGTACACCGGGCAGCTATTTTAAGCAGTATTTAGCAGAAGCACCGTGTTTCCCGGCCAAGTCCCGGCCCCCCCCTCCCAGGGATTCAATTGACTGGTGCATTATTCATCTATGTATTATCATCTATTCATATATTCATATATTTATTCATTATCAATTTTGTCATTATTTTCATAATTATCATTATTATTGTCATTATCATTATTATCATTATTATTATTATTATTATTATCTTTATTTGTATTATTATCATCATCATCATCATTATCATTATCTTTTTGGGTAATCATAACAAGGAATCATACCTGTGTCACCATGGGTAGTCCAAGGAGAAAAAAGATCAGGCAAAGAATGCCCCGGAAGTAAATCCCCCTCCTTCCTTCACGCAGGCGCAAAAAGGTGAACTCGTCAACTAAGGCAGAGAAAACGCATTCCACAATGGAGAACTGGAATAAAAAGATCAAGATTTGAAGTGCTAAGTGATAACCGATAACTAGGGATGCTGACTTAGGTTCAACACGCAGATCCTTTTATATCTTCGTTCTATGCTCCTAGATGTTTAATGCTATCTAATTGCATGACCTTTATTGATGTAATGTGCGTTTGTGTTTCTTCGTAAGCTAACCACGATATGACAAGAAAGTGACGAAAAAGCGAAATCAAAATTTGCCAGACATGCTGTAGTAAAGATGCAAGGATTATGGTTTCACGCATTCAGTATAGAGGTTGAAAGTAGGTCAGGGTTATTTTTTCTTTAACATTTATTTTCATTTATTTTTCATTCACCAACTTAGGTGATACCGTAGGAACAAATCAGTTTTACATGGCTTATTCATAAGTTATTTTCAAAGGTTCATTTATAAATCCATTTATTTGTTCATTCATTCATTCAATCATCTACTAGTATTTCATTAGTTAATTCATTCACTAGTTTATTCATTCATCTCCTCGTACATTTATCCCTTTAATCATTATTTCTTTCATGTATCCATCCATCTATCTTTCCATTCATTCATCTCAGTTTATTCATTCACCTATTCGTTTATTTATCCATAAGAATCATTGATTATTTCATCCAACCATCCATCCATTTATTCATTCATTCATTCATTTATTCATTCATTTCTAGTAGTTTACCTCGGAACTGAAGCCCAGCATCATCATCATGAAGAAGAAGAGGACAGACCAGAGTTGGTTGACAGGCATCTGCTCCAAACCTTCTGGATAAACCACAAATACTAATCCTGGACCTGCAGAGACAACATTATCATTATGGTATTCATGGTGGTCTGGCTATTCATTTCTGGCTTTGCTATTTCATATTTCTTTATTTATCAGGCGTAGTTTATATAAATGGTGTTAAATGTTAATTCTAAATGGAGACACTATGGGTGAATCGCTGTGAAATAGACATAGGGTAAACATAACCTTAAAGGAATATATTATCGAATGTGCAATAGGAACAGAGAAAAGTAACGTACCAACTGCTTGAAAGAATCTGACTGAAATTCACACTACATGACATTTAAGCCAAATCTCTGAATCGATCATTGAAATGACAAGGTATTGTACTACCATAGCTTTAATCGAGTGTGTATATTATGCGTGTGTGTATATACACACACACACACACACACACATATATATATATATATATATATATATATATATATATATAATATATATATATATATAATATATATATATATATATATATATATAAATATATATATATATATATTTATATATATATATATATATATATGTATATGTATATATGTATATATATATATGTATATGTATATATATACGTATATATATAGATATACGTATATATATTATATATATATATATATATATATATATATATAATATATATATATATATATATATATTTATATACATATATATATACATATATACATATATACATATATATATATATATATATATATATATATATATATATATATATATATATACATATATATATATATATATATATGTATATATGTATATATATATATAAATATTATATACTGTAAATCACTTAAATATGGCGTGAACATTATATAGCGTAATTACTGTACTGTCCTGTATAGCGTGATCTAAGTATAGCGGTGAACGGGAACAGCAGCAGCAAGTTCAATTAAGAATTTAATAAAGACGGGGATTTACAATAGCGCATATAGGCAGAGCGCTATTATCGCTATCTTATTTTCCCCGCTATATTTAAGTGATTTACAGTATATATACATATATATATATATAAATATTTATATCAATATATATATACATATATATATATATATATATATATATAATATATATATATATATATATATATATATATATATATATATATATATATTGATATATATATTGATATAAATATATATATATATATATATATATATATATATATATATATATATATGTATATATATATATATATATATATATATATTATATATATATATATATGTGTGTGTGTGTGTGTGTGTGTGTGTGTGTGAGCCTGTGAGATTGGTGGGGATGTGATATAACCTACCGCTCTGGGCGACGTGTTCCACGCCTACGCCCTTCTTCTCAGCCATGAAACCCAGCACAGAAAATATGACCAGTCCGGAGTACACACTAGTACCGCAGTTAATAAATGGCACAATCATGGCATCTCTTCAATGGAATGATAAAGATAAATATAAGAAAGGCAAGTCATCCTAATTAAATAGAACAAAATATTGCAAGGATGTCCAGAAAATTAAAATATATTGCAGTGTGTTTATAGTTCTACTTTTCTTTTTGTATCTGTAAGAAATTTGTATTTCGATTGAATTCTTGTGGATGGTGAGTATAGCGTATATATTTTCTATGTTTTTTCTTGCTCTCTATGAATCAATTAATTTTATTGTCAATAAGTATTACTCTATTTTTCATATTTTATCCCCGATGTGTATTGATTTCTTAATTCCCAAATAGATGATTTTATTGCATCTAAAAGTACATATTTATCCTTGTATTTGTACCACAGGTAACCAAATCGTTAATTTCAAATGTATATATCATGATAACTACGGAATTAATGCAGGCAATATACAGGCAAACTGACAATTGGTGACAGCAAATAGAAAAAGAATATCTCAGTCTCCATTTTCAATGAAAAGTACTTAATTTTGTAGATTTGAAATTTAGTCACAGTCACAGGGCTGTCCAATTTTAACAATTTATTCGCACAATGCATAAATGCATTCGCTCGCTTACTTTATCAATGCACCCGATATAAAATTGGGAGGGGATCGTAGATTATTTTATTATATGATTTCGATATTTCTACCAATTTACCTAGTGGCAGCATTCATTTAACTTATAAATTGGTATAAATTGTGAAATTTTCTTGTACCATAAATATTCGCATCATATTAGTCTTTAAAACGTCATCCTGAAATTTCATATTATGTGATAAATTTATTATGACATTTGTTGTTTCTCGTGTCATAAATGTCATACCTTACCGTACAACAATAGACTGTGCGTTGACATGGTGTCTTGCTAATTAAAGCACAATATAGTAACATTTGTCTTGATTGACAGATACCGTATCTTACCGATAAACGTTATTGTTAAATCTGTTGTAGCTTGCCATACAATTAAATCTCCTAAGCAAGTGCCGTTGGAGAATGCTTGTGAAAGTGAAGTATAGCTTATATATTTTCCATGTATTGAGTGACAAATATTGTATCTTACCGATAAACGTTATTGTTAAATTTGTTGTAGCTTGCCATAGCAATTAAACCTCCTGAGCATGCGCTGAGGGAGTAGAAGATCTGGACAGCAGCGTCACTCCACACCTGTTCAGAGACATGCAGATTAGGTCTTACTACTACTACTACTACTACTACTACTACTACTACTACTACTACTACTATACTACTACTACATCTACGACATGCACTTCATAAACAGGGGGGGAGAGAGAGAGACACAGACAGACACAGACAGAGAAAGAGAGAGACTATTTGGGGGATGGTGAGAGAGAGAGAGAGAGAGAGAGAGAGAGAGAGAGAGAGAGAGAGAGAGAGACTATTTGGGGGATGGTGGTGGGGAGAGAGAGAGAGAGAGAGAGAGAGAGAGAGAGAGAGAGAGAGAGAGAGAGAGAGAGAGAGAGAGAGAGAGAGAGACTATTTGGGGGATGGTGGTGGGGAGAGAGAGAGGGTGAGAGAGAGAGATACACAGAGACAGAGAGACTATTTGGGGGATGGTGGTGGGGAGAGAGCGAGAGCGGGAGAGAGAGAGGGGCTAGAGGAAAAATATTATATAGAGCGAGTATTGCTATAACAATAGATAAAGAAGTACGTGAGTATAGGGATGAGTGTCCAAATCATGGGTCATACAATCCTACTACTATCCACACAACAGAGAGTAATATGGGGAGTTATGTAGGGTATTAGGTGACATTGATAAGAGAAGGAAGTGATGTGCAACCCTACTTAACTTACCATAGTTGTGCAAGTGAGAGTTCTATGCAGAATGTAGGATTTGAAGAAAACCATTAATTTAGTCTA
>OZ012699.1:14017431-14024931 GCA_963942565.1 Maea johnstoni | reverse complement strand
CTCTCTCTCTCTCTTCTCTCTCTCTCTCTCTCTCTCTCTCTCTCTTTAAAAAGATACCCCTTAACCAGAAATCCTATACCCCGTGTGTATTGTATTCAAAGTTCAACTTTAAACGTTTGAACTAAGTCCCCCTGATTTGCAAGACAATTGTTTGATCCTCCCTATATTCAGGTATCCAGTTGCAGCCATTAAAGCCACAGTGGGCTGACCCCAACATGTTCTCAGCTCGTTCCATCCGTCACGGTCAGCCTCATTAAGCCCTCTGAATATTCATGAGGTAAGGAGAGAAGGGGACACGCAGTCCTTATGATGTCACCCGGGTGTTTAGTTGTGAGTTTGGTTGTACTTTTAAAACTAAAACCTAACTGGTTTGACTGTTTGTATTTGGAGCTTCGTTAATTGCCGTCTTTCTGCCATATTGAGGTTGGACTTTGACTATGTAGTTGTTAACAGTAGATGAATGGGGGGACTGCCGGCCTCACTGACAGTCATTGACTACTTATCACATGTCTCGAGTAAATTTCCAACCCAACAGTTGGTGGCAACGTCCTAGACCACTTGGCTCTCAGGGCAAACTCGACCCTGAGGCTTTAACAAAATACATGGATATGTACTCTTTACCTGTAGCATTTTTAAGTGGTAGAGGACCGTCGTATTCAGCGAAAACCAACCTCCTAATCCCAAGTCACTGGCAACTTTCGCACGTGCCTCGGTCGGGATTCGAAACGGGGGCAATAGTGAGAACCAGTAAGCAATCAATGGCAACGTCTATGACCATTCGGCCGCCATATATATGTCTGTGTAATACACGTATGTACGTATATTTAAACTTTACTTTGACTTGTTGACCTAATCAAGTGAATTGCATGTGTGGCTATAGAAAATGAGCTACTTACCACCGCCGTTTTTTATAGCAGAGGTATGGGAATCTCCAGACGTTTCCGAGGCCCACTGCATACCCCACACAGGTAAGAATGAACTCCCAGCTTCCCTCCCCAGGCCTCGCGCGCCCCCTCCTCCTCCCCCTCCGCCTGGATAGCATCTTCAGGACGAGATAACTCAAGCGTCGAGGCGTTGGTCGACACGTTCTTCAGGTCATACCGACCCTAACATAACAACAGAAAATAGTATAGTATTTGTAGTAGTATTGTATTTCATTGAGTGTACATTGTACAAAATCATACGATATACAAACACAGTATATGCATTGCACGTCCCCATTAAGGGTGAAAGAGAAAAATACAAAAAGTACAAATATAACAAAAAGAACTATTATGAATATAAACACTGGAAAACACATAGCGAAACAAAATGGACAACTAGAGACAGGACAATTAATACATGAAGAAGCTTGACTACCACTTGACTTAAAGCTTCAGTGTCGTCATGATGATGGAAACATATGACAATAGACATGTTCTCCAGAAGGACACTGAAAGGAAAGATTATAAAGGTACGCATTCGATATCATACCGACCTAAAAGAAGTGCACTAACAATTGTCAATAAATGGTATTGCATGACATGACGTTTTACAATGCAATGCTTACAACGATTCCCATTAAATGGAGCAGCAAAGTTAAAGGGAAACCTTCAGTTGAAACAGCAAGACCGCAGGGAGTGGATAACATTTCTTAGAAGGGTGCTAACTAGGGTATGAATATGCTCTCTCTCTCTCTCTCTCTCTCTCTCTCTCTCTCTCTCTCTCTCTCTCTCTCTCTCTCTCTCGCTCTCTCTCTCTCTGTGTGTGTGTGTGTGTGTATAGATATACATATATATATATATATATATATATATATATATATATATATATATATATATATATATATATATTATATATATATATATATACATATGTATATATATATATACATATGTGTATATATATACATATATCTATATATATATATATATATATATATATATATATATATATATATATATATATATATATATATATATATATATATATATATATATTCAAACCTATCTGTAGCCTGACTATTTTGATGATAACTTTCTAACAAATATTTTAGTAAGAAATGTGAACCAGACGGCAGACACCAACATGCATTCTTTTGAATATATCGTGGGTTTCATTTCTGAATGAATCAGTTATACAAAAGTTACTTATCTAGGGATACCTTAGGTATGTTACATGACTAAGCGTAAGAAATCAGAGACGTAATATTCCAAAGCCAGTACTAACTTGAAAATTAGATAACTATTCCCGTCTTTTATAGATGATACTAATCATTAGCCCCAAGATTCATTTAATGTGCTTTCGAATTTATGTAAAGCTTTTATAAAAGAACTCTTATTTAAGGAAAGCATTTACAAACAATATATAGAAGAGCAGTTGGATTTGATGTAATTAACAATTTCCGCGGTAAAAGTCCTGAAGGGATGTCACCGATTAGTCAGGCCTTTTGAGTTGCTTGGATGTGACTGCGTAACTTCGTAGTTTCAAGGTCATAGAACTATTTCCGGATGTTGATATTTCAGTTGTTTGAATGTGTTGAGAATAAATAAAACTTATATTTTGAATTTTCTAAACATAATCATGTTTACTCACCATTTTAGTTTTCTGACTGCAGAATCTCTAGCACGATAGTGGAAAAATCTTGTTTAAAACTTTACAGATATCTCCAATCGATACGCCCAGAAAAATGTACGCCTTGCACACTCGGTTCTGGCCGTGATCAACTAATTTACGAATGCAGAGCCATGCCCAGTTAAATCAATATTATGAATGCAAAAAGAAGGGATATTTTACACCAGTACTAACATCATAAATTAAGCTCAATCCTGGCTGTGATTGGTTGATGGAGCAGGAAGACAATTGCGATGCTGGGCTTTAGTGCGGGTCACCTCTGTCTTTAGTATCTTAGATGAATAAAAGAATGGATATGTGACGAGAGAATTTGGAATTTGGAATTTTGTATTATCGTCAATTTTTCTGCTATATTGCTAAATTTTCATTTTCATGCATGAAAATATCATTTTCATGCATGAAAATATCATTTTCATGCCTGAAAACACAGAAATTGTCATGCCCCGATTAGTTCATGCTAGAATGCACGGGAAACATTCCTCCCTAACGGTCACTCTTATCAGAACTTCGCGTAAGCTGCACTGGATCTGTAACCGCAAATGATACTTATGAAGCTTGGGATATACAATCCTTGGTAGTTAATCGTCTGTTAGCGTGGGCAGTGGCCCCCTAATAAGTATGTCTATCCACAAGCGTCACAGGAAATGACACATTATGCTGCAGTGGTCAGATGCGTAAACTGATTAGCATTGGTGGCGGCCAGTCTGACTGAAATAGAAATTGCATTGATCGTCACTTTTTCTGTTATATTGTGACTAAACCGTAACTAGCCATTCCCTAGTGGTAGATGTGTAATTTTCGTTTATCGATCGTTACTCTTTCTGTCCTTTAAGGATAGATAGCTGGTGGTGGATTTGGAAAGTAGGGTATGTATGTATGTATGTATGTATGTGTGTGTGTGTGTGTGTGTATGTATGTATGTATGTGTGTGCATGGATTTTGTATGTATGTATGTATGTATGTATGTAATGTGTGTGTGTTAGTGTGTATGTATGTATGTATGTATGTATGTATGTATGTATGTATGTTTGTAGGGTAGGTAGAGTAGGTAGGTTGGTATGGGTGTGTTACTCTCTCTCTCTCTCTCTCTCTCTCTCTCTCTCTCTCTCTCTCTCTCTCTCTCTCTCTCTCTCTCTCTCTCTCTCTCTCTCTCTTGAAAACAAACACCTGAATTTCACTTTTAAACCTTGTCGACTGTCCATACATCATATCTGAGTTTTAGGACTAGCAACTGGACACCATAAAAGGACACTCAAGATGTTATGATTGACTACTGTCCACTCATAGTCTGATAAATAGTACTAGTGTTATGTCCATAACATTTAAAGTGGCAATTACCACCCAGGAATAAACCCATAGAGATAATAACGTTAAAGGTGAACTCCGACTGACACCATGACTCGCGTCGTAAATAAGTACTTTAGCCTAGTTTGTAGGCTATTGCATGTGTATTTATGTTTGTATACTAGTATTCCTTTTTACCATGTACTCTGCAGTACCTCCGTCAGTGGTCAGATTAGTTTCTCACTTTGCGGTGCCAACATAGCTAGCTTAGATTTCTAGGCTGGCATTGTTTTCTGTTATGTTTTTCTCTGTTACCAAGTACCAAATATTCTAGGTGGCCATAGCGGTCAATTTCGTTTACACTCTCACCAGGATTCAGTTTGAATAAGACACAACTAAAAACCGTAGAGATCAGAGGATCAGGTGGTGCCATCTATTTACCATACCTTGTACTACACCACACTGCTTGGGCAGCATAGGAGGGGATGTCAACATTTTCTTAGGGACTAGGTACCTAGTCTACCAATGAACATATTTATTCTTGGAATGAACATATTTATACATTCCTGGCATAAAGCTGTGTGGGTGTAAGTTTGTCTTGAAACGTAGCTTGCTGACCTCCAAGCACAGTCATCAAAAAGCTTTGAGTATATGGCATATCGTACACTTTTGAAACGTTCTCCAATTCGCCAATGTTATTCGCCAAATACAAAGGCTTTACTTCAGTGCCTTTGACAGCCTGCCTCCCAGGCCATATCGAAATGTCCTCCATTGTGGATAGATGGCACTGCGGTATACTAGAGGTCGGTTGGAAATATGTCTATTCCCATTTAATAGAACCCCCTCGTGTGGCAATTGTGTGAACTACAAGACCAACAGTAGGCCACAAGTCCCTATGTAGTATAGGTGCAGACACTATATATAATAAGTAAAACAGAGTAGAGCCTTGTAGCTAGGCTATGCCTTTGGGTGCTCAGCGAGCTTTTTTTGTCCTGTGATTGATGGAAGTTAGATGCCTGTGATGCTAACTGTTTAAACTCTAACGCTAGGTGTATTTGATACCATACATTTGTGTTAATCTTCTTCGCCCAGCAGCAGCACCTCCTACAAATTACATCATCAGCTGAATCTCGCTGCTTATTGGTCAATTTGTTTGCTGTACTGGACAGTATTGTAATCCAAATAATGCTTTATGCAATGTGCATTGTTACGAGCCCAATATTTCCTGTGTAGCCTTGTCAACCGTCGTTAGGGAGACCACATTCTCCGCCCCTAGATGTCGCCTTACCATAGCAACAAAATAGCGGCCATTACTCTTCAAACCGCCGCTAGAAATTTATTTTGGTATTTAAGCACTGTTTGCGCGTCATAGTCTGCCACCGTGGTGTATATTTGGAAAATAAGATGTCAGGAAGTAATTAAAATCATCGATTTAGGTATGTATATCGCGTGTTCAAGTGAGAAATCCTTACCGTTCTATCTGCCTCAGTCGAGTCTGACCAAGAACTTTCTCCGATATCCGTTGCAAGAAATTGAACTTAGAACTTGTTGTGCTTATCCAATCAAAATTTATGTCAATGCGGGGGGGGGATGGGGCTGATTATAAATGTGTTACCCTTGTAAAAATTGTATTCAGCCAGCAGGCATAACACTCGGACACTCGGCCTGATGGCCTCATGCGATACCTGCCAGCTTCTCTCAGGCATCTTGCCGTACTCCATTTTAACAACAAGGAAAAACAATAATATCCCCTCGTACTTATCATCACTAGGACATGGTTGTTCAAACACCACCTTGCAAAAATGTTAGCAAAGCCGACAGTATATGGAAAGGTAGTTTGTGTGATATATATGACTTCTATAAAATATATGTTGTGGGTTACGATATGCATATTTATGGTTGTCGCTTATATTTTGTTTCGGAACCTTCACGTCTAACCATTGACGTAAGTACATGGTATAAAAAGAGCCACGGAAACTTTGACCTGGCTTATGAGTATACGAATATCTAGGCGTTGAATAACACAAACACATACATACATACATACATACATACATACATACATACATACATACATACATGCATGCATGCATGCATGCATGCATGCATGCATGCATACATACATACATACATACATACATACATACATACATACATACATACATACATACATACATACATACATACATACATACATACATACATATATACAAACGCACACACACACACACACACACACACACACACACACACACACATGCGCATATGTATGTATATGTGCATATATTTAAACACACCCGCACACATATACATAAATTCTGATTGACATTTGATATATACTTTTTTAAGTCTATTTATTTATTTTCTAGATATTTTTATCAAACTGACACACTAAGTGATTTACGTTAGGGCGGATAGCAACCCGGAAGGTTATTGTGTAATATTTCACGACGTCCGTTAGTCGAACACTCTCTACCAGAGTCTCTAAGAAAAGTTGACAAGATTTGGGTTAATGTATGTATTTCTTGCATACCTCCTCCTCTTTTTGAACTATTGGGCAATTACAGTACAGGGTAAAATGATATAAAAGGTGACGATCATTTTAATTCCATTTCATAGAGTAATAGCTTTAAGAAATATTAGAGCAAAGTATTTTTCTCGTTGTCAGAAAAATACATATGACAGCCTAGACATCTAGGCTAGGGTTGGGCACTGAATGCGAATGTACTTTGAGTGGATGTGGGAAAGTTAGTAATGTTCATGGACTGGTTTATAACAGCTAGGGAAGGTACTAATAAAGTAATTTAGATTGTGACAGAAATCCACTTGAGATTATCTGGAGTATACAGTCAATAACACGATCAATATACACTTGAATCTGACCTTGGCCCGTGACCTTCGACCCGTGGTCATTGTTCCGCATATGTAAGTAAGATTTGCTACCAGTCAGTGTTAACTAGCGCTTTCCTTAGTTTCCTTAGTGTCACTCTACCTGAGTTGATTTCGTTCAAGGTTTAGTTTTGAATTAGTCCTCAAGGGGGACACACTCGAGCTGTCTTTGATAACCTTCAAATGAAGAACAAAGACCACACGCGGGGAGACGCACTGGCATTTACAACTATATATATATATATATATATATATATATATATATATATATATATATATATATATATATGTATATATATATATATATATATATATATATATATATATATATATATATATATATATATATATATATATATATATACATATACATATTTATATATTTGTTCGTGTGTGTGTGTACTGTGTGTGCACAGTAGTTGACGTAAAACGGAACAATCAGCCTGCCTAAACCTTAAAATGTACAGCTCGTTTGGATAATCACCTTACTTGCACCAAAGCTATCATGTGGAACATATGGGTGCAATTAGTGGTTTAACGAATATGTATTTCCTCTGTCCGCACAAGATCGACCATGCTTGTGTCTGTGTGGGTGCATGTGTGTGTGTATGGATTGTTTTATATACGAAGAGCTTGTAATGACTCGAGGCTCGTTCCTGAGAACTATACACCTGATATAATAAAGGCTTTCTCTATACCTCGTGAGTAGGAAGG
>OZ012699.1:13957431-14012431 GCA_963942565.1 Maea johnstoni | reverse complement strand
CCCTTTTGATCTTTCCCAGCCTGTATGTGTGGTGCGTTATACAGACAGCATAAGTAGTGCTCCTAAGTACATTTATTCTCCACTGTGCAACTAACTCTACTTTGACGCAAACAAGTACTTATTTATACCAGAATCATCCTCTCCTTCCTAACAACGTTAATTAGGGGTTATGATAATTTGATAATTCACTTAATGATCGACACAGGAAGCCACATCTATTTAGGTACATGTATAGCGTATAATGGTACGTGTAGCAGCCCTAATACAATCGACATAAACAGCAAAAATAAAAGTTTATGTGAATTGAAGGAGTGTCGAAAGCCCATTATACGACACTCGTCATCAGTTAAGGCACCCTTTATTAAAATGTTAAAGTTGGAAAGTTAAATAAAAAGTACGTATGAGGTTCTCAACAGCATGCAATTTTCAATGGCAAACGCCCACACATCTGTGACAGAGCTGAGAGTCAAATAACGGAAGCGGTAACACAATCGGATAAAGAATTAATTGATTTGATCCGTATGCCGGCCATTGGTGATCGTGATAGCTTGACATGCATACTAAGTCGTCATCGGGGCATTACGTATACCTGCTGACCATTTCGCGCATAAGAGTTTCTTTCACTAAAGATCGTTTGGTTCAAAGATACTTTTGAACATTACGTATAAAATGAAGCATGTATTGATATATTATTTGTTGGGGGATTGTTGGTCAAGGTTAGACTCAGTTACCTTTGAAGAAGCATTCTTTGTGCTTGAGATATCACCAGAAAAGTCTAAGTGTGGCCACTACAAGCATAATTGACTTGACGATTCGGAGCTGAATAAACCCTTTCTGACATTTATTGAAATATCTTAAAATATATTTTGAGAAATATTTGATTGACCGTGGATATTCCTGGTAATTTTAAACAAACCTTCTTCAAATATTTTACAAACAAATCTTGGATTGTATGAGTTATGCTCAAAGTTGTCAGACCATGCTAAGTTACTCAGGGTCTAAATGGGTTAAAGCAGTCTTCAAATGATTGAAACATAGCCACGTGCACGCCTACATGGAGGGTTTCCTCATGAGGTGATTGGCTAATGTGTATCTCTTCTATATCTGTCTATTTCTGGTAGGTTTGGCTGCTGATTTGCCCTGATTAAATCTTTTTTTTTAATCTTGGGGGGCTTGTAGAGAAAAATGATCTGTAGTGTCTCGACGTTGATTTCTCATCTCTCCTGCTGGACTCGCCATTTAAGGTGTGGCAAGGAAATATTAGTAAAAGTTTAATTTAGACCAAAATATCTCTCTTCATAGAAAATGAGAGGAAACTACTATTCAGCACCCAAGCCCTGATGTTGATGCTGATGTATGCGGAAGTCGCCTTTTAATCCCTTCCCATCTATATAATGCTCATTGTTTGACACATATAGAAATATCTTCATATAAAATCATTGTGATACTAAATATTTTCAGGGACGTATATTACTGCATCTATCTCATCTATCCCCCCTCCCCCATCCCAAAAATGCAAATCATGTCTTTATGCTTATTTCTTTAACATCTGGTTTTATACAAATCTGCCAGTGTTCTGTATACGCGCAAACCTACTTCACCCGTTATGGTTTGGGACCTTACTGCATATTGTATTTTCTAACACCCAAATAAACGTTATTCCATATAACATGGGCGAACATGTAAATTCGTACGAAAAGGGTGGTCAACTTATAAAGCGCTCGAGGTTGAAAGGTTCGACAGTACAACAAGGTTAACTATGTAACCATGAATATATCACATGGAGAACATAAAATGCTCTAAATCTAGAATGAACGCGTCGACATTTCTACTGACTGCCATTCAGCCAATATATCAAATAAGTGTACTTCCCATGGATAGAACTGCGTGCGCAACTTATAGAATTCAGGTTGGCAAGTTCTATTGTACCAATATATCAATGAAGTAAACTTTACATTGATAAATGAAGTGCTAAAATCTAAGAGCACATCAGTAGAAAAGTTATACTGAAAAAATGTGTTAATCAATTAAACCTCACATCGACAAAATAAAGTGTTCAACTTATAGACTGTAAGGGTTGATAGGTTCAAATACGCCCGTGTTATCTTTATGAACACGAATATTAAGGAAATGACCTTCCTTTTTAGTATTAAAATTCAATTATTCCTTCCTTTCTACCTTACCATTTAATGGCATAAAATGCTCAAGTAAAGTATGTTTTCATCATCTATCTTTTTCTCCACGTCACCTTACCTTTTATTTTCATAAGAAATACCAAAAATAACACTTTTAATATCTATCTTACCTTACCTTTTGAATGCAAAAATCAAGAGATGCAAAACTACCTTACCTTTTCCGCATCTTCGCTATGGTCTACCATGTTGGGTGTTCTTCTCAGTCGGGTATCGCTGCCCTCGTCGCCGGGTGTCTATATGCTTTATGGCCTAAACCCAGGTACGCGGATTACAGGTGCATTAACTGTTGACTGCATGCCCGCTATTTATATGGGGGAAGATATGGGAAGGAGGATGTTGAATTTAGGGGCCTGATGTTAACCCATACATGCCAAAAGATCCTCTTGGAAAGAGTCGTCTGGATCTATGATACTTTTGAAAATCAATTGGAAGTAACATACACAATCACTAAATATTTGAAGGAGAATTGTAACTTGTGATCATAATAACATAACCTCGTCAAATATTTTCGAAAACGTGCATTTATTAGAAGGATATTATGAGCAATGCAAGGTCACTTTTGAGCTCCATGCGTGGATTGGTTAAATCACTTCAATCACAGAACACTGTGACAATGCGATACATCCGTCATCATCAGACGAACGGTGTCAGTGTCAAAATTTCTCTCAATGTTCTGAGTGTCCTAGGTCAAAGTTGCTGCTGTTGTTATGTTGTTGTTGCTGTTGTGGTTGTTGTTGTGTTAAGTAGTAGTAGTAGTAGTAGTAGTAGTAGTAGTAGTAGTAGTAGTAGTAGTAGTAGTAGTAGTAGTAGTAGTAGTAGTAGTAGTAGCGGCTTCTTCTTCTTCTGTTTCTTCTCTTTCTTCTTATCATCATCACCATCATAGTTATTATTACTATTATCAAGATAGTTTTTATAATCAGTAGAAGTAGTAGTAGTAGTAGTAGTAGTAGTAGTAGTAGTAGTAGTAGTAGTAGTAGTAGTAGTAGTAGTGGTAGTGGTCTACTTCTTTTTCTTCTTCTTTTTCTTCTTCTTCTTATCATTATTATTATTATTGTTATTATTATTATTATCATTATTATTATTGTTATTATTATTATTATTATTATTATTATTATTATTATTATTATTATTATTATTATTAATATTATTATTATTATCAGTAGTAGTAGTAGTAGTAGTAGTAGTAGTAGTAGTAGTAGTAGTAGTAGTACTACTACTACTACTACTACTACTACTACTACTATCATTTACATAATTTTTATAAACAGTAGTAGTCCATTATCATTATCAAATTAAAATCAGACCAATTTCGCATCTAACGGTAGATAGTACAGTTAGAAATAAAAACAATACTAAGCAGAAGTCAATCCTTAGATTGCTCTGATAAGACTCAGATATTCATAATTAATCAACACAATACTTTACCTGATAAGGCTGATAATGATATGATGCAGACGTTTTACCAGGTATAAACCAGGATATCCCTATGCATATCCTCATTTAGTTTACATATATTATTTCTTTGTTCGCGTTGTTGTTTTAACTTAGTTTTGAGGCTGGTAGATTGGAAATGGAATTGGGTTATTGTCCCTTTTCGCCCTTTAAGGCTAAATCGGGAATAGTCAGAATGAAATACGTGAAAAATAAGTTAATATCGTTTCCCCCGTGATTTCATATTTCTTTATCGCCACTTTTTTATGTCGTATTGTGGCTAAGACCGGACTAGTCACGTGAAAGTATTAGAGGAAACCAGAGTACCTGGTAAAATCCACCGCCTTACCCAATGTGATTGTCAACTTTTCGAGATTTGAACCCAGGCAATGGTGATAGACGTTATACAAGAGCAGCCAGCTGAAAAACGGTAGCTATCAGTGTAATGGTATTGTATAGTAAGAATATCTATTTAGCATGAGGTGCTACAGATAACACATAAGAACACATAAGAAACATCACAGCACTGGACAGGCGATCCAGGGTTCATTTTGAAGTCGCCTGTTGTACCTAGAACAACAGTGCACAGGTAAACATAAACACTTAGACAAACACTTGACGCAATGTGTTTAGCTAATTTGTCCATTCATATGACATAAGCGGAATTCCCAAAACAAAGAATTAGGGTCTTCCCCTGCCGCCACAAGGCACAGTCAGTTTTATTTTAAACTCTATGTTCTTGGTGTAGACAAGTGTTTTCATCGATTCAGAAATAAGCGTTTTGGGTGTAGAACAAGTGTTCGCTATGACACAGATGCTTGTTCTGGCTGTATAACACATTACAAGTTAGCCTGCCTTCCAGGCTATATTTAAATGTCCTCCCTTGTGGATAGGTGGCACTGCGGTATACTAGGAGGTCAGTTGGAAATGTGTACAATTGTTTGAACTAAATGGCCAACAGTAGGCCACAAGTCCCTATGTAGTATATGTGTAGGCATTTATATATGATAAAGTAAAAAAACACAGAGTAGAGCCTTGTAGCTAGGCTAATTACAAGTATCTATATTATAAGAGAGGAGGCCCAATCCTTTGCAACGCATGATCTCCGTTGCCGCGCCTGTTTGCCTAATTCTGAGTTGGCAGTTTGGTGGACGAGTGTATCTAGATGGTTCTTAACGTAAACTAATTTCAAAAAATTAAACAAAAAGGTGCTTTTGATGCTGATTTCTTATCCTCAAGCACGGCCGGGTGTGGTATGACCACCCGGCGATATATAGTACAACCGATATCAAACTTCTGCTTCCACAATGGGGTTGCACTGCACGGACTTTGTTGGTTGTCCGGTGGCAGAAGCACGCACACTGTAGTAGCGTAGCTTACCCGGGTAATCAAAGGGAACCTGGGCATGCACCGGAAGGGTTTAGGCGGCATGGACACAATGGATAATGCCTGCATCGGCACTAAGAGCGTACGGACACATCCCTTGGGAAAAACACAATCAAAGGATGTGCGCTTAGAGAGAGAGAGCATTTGAACAAACCCAAACAATTCAGCATACTACGGTGGTGCATGGGTAACATGCATATTTGAGCTTACGAAAAATTCGGACTTTTCCATAGTTCCAAAAAATGTTTTCCATACAGCCAGTATATAAGCTACTCGGCTTTAAATAGATACAATTTGAAAGTTATCTTTATCAAAATAAATTGTGATGGAACTTAATGTCTATGTATATTTTATAGAACCACCTCATGCCCATACCTGACTTTGGGTATGCTTGGAATTAATCCGTATTTGAACGAAGATTGTGCCTCCTTTGGAATATGTTTTCCTTCAACAATTATTGAAATAGTATTGTTTTTACATTCCCTTAACAATCATAGCGTAGCAGCTCAAAGAAAAGCCCATTTTTCTTAATCTATTTATCATTTTTTGGGGGGAGGGGGAGGATATCCACATAAAAGTATCATTTGGAAATAATTTGTGGGTAGAATCATACCAAAATGCTTACTGGCCAACTCATACACATTCTTTCCACGTTTGTTTTCGTATCTGGACTTTATTCCCAAAATATTTCATTGATAGCATATACATATATATATATATATATATATATATACCCGGTATATATATATATATATATATATATATATATATATATATATATATATATATATATATATATATATATATATATATATATATATATATATATATATATATATATATATATGATTATATTTAGCACCTAACCTGCGGAACTTAGGTCAATTAATATTCATGTGCAGCTTTAAAACAACATAGGAAGTTACCAACAGACGTCTAAAGAGTACTGAATTCCGCAAATTGGTAAAATAAAGAATATTTCTTTCAATAAATGTTTTAAACTATTTACGATTTTGACAAATTTATATATGAACTGACCACATTTATTCAATCAAATAACTTGCAAATGTTTAGTTGGCCAATTATGCTAAGCAGATTACTGTGTTGCACTTTTATTGAAATTGCACTATCATTGCCAAGAGATAATCCAGCGCAGTGAACGATTGCGAGCTTTCTCTCACGACATTCTTCAACTCCAATTAGGTTGGGGTGCGTGATGAGAATGGCAATTGGGGCTAAGGGTATGTAGGTGGTGTTCGCCGATTACTACGGCACCCGTCACTACGTATCCCTAAGTGGCAGTGGAGAAAGCAAGCAAAGCTACGAATTGTTATATCACAGTTCGTGTAGAATGCATTAGATTCTACCATTCAAGTGTAAGAGGTTTATACATCTGTGTTTCCTCCTCTAACATACCCCATTAATAATCTTAGCTTTAAAAAGTTGTAAACGAGTCTGTAAATCATACCGAATGACAAAAATTCATAAATGATATCTTTCAACAGGAAGAACCAAATTAGGACGGGTGTAAATGACATATCGTATGACATATTTTATATTGATCTTACTAAACGAAAATTGTTTTGAGTAGAAATGATTAGAATTCGTCATGAGTGATATGATAAATGGACACCACCCCACCACCACCTTTCCAATACCGGTTTGATAACTTATCTATCAATGGCATATATGTTTACCAAGCCTCTTGAATTATTGATCCATAGGTTAGGTAGCCCTAAGTGTGTGGTTGCAAGGATATCAGGGTGACCTGATATTTTTGACGTAAAAATAAATTTCGTGGTACTTTTCTAGTCTATTATATTAATACCGAGTTCGGGCGACGGTTGGATCCCTTTTTAGAGGAGCATGTGCCATTTGGCAAGGGTTTGACCCCTGCAATATGTTCCTGCATGGCCGTTTTCGTCAGTCGGCACGAAAGGGTTACGTTAATTACGTTCCTGCTCCCGTAAGACTCGAATTTAATGGGGGAAGAATTTGTAGTAGAGAGTATGTCATGGCCGACATCTTTGACTTACAGCGCCATCTATTCTAAATCAATTTTGACTGATCAGATATCGAACAGCAGGTTAGGGTAATGGTTAGGCAGGCTGGCGTACTGAATTGGACAGCAGTCGGACCCGGATCGAATCTCGATGGGGGTGCAGGATTTTTTTTTATTCACTACTGTTTTGCTATGGTTTGGATGGTATTTATGACTTAGATCCACTCACCTAAAAAACGCTCACATTAACCATTATAAAAATAACTACCGACTTGTAATAATTAATCCTTTTCATAGTAACAATTTAAGTTTATTTTATCATAGTTCTGTGTTCCTCATATTTCCTTTAAGTGAGGCAGTATTTTTACGCTCTTTTGGTGGAATGAGTGAATGCAATATAGTTGGTATTGTATTTAACACATGCACAGACACACTCTTTGTTGCTCAAATTCATCATTGCTATTTACATGTTTTATTATGTAAAACATGAATCTATGTAATATCCTAGGGTAATTCATTTAACCCTTTACCCATTCAGAATATATCAAAGGTTGTTAAGTTAACCCATGTTTGGCCAATTCACCTTAAGATTATTCATTTAACACTTTGCCACCCAGAATTAGTGAAGAGTTATCTTATTAACATATTTATGGTCATAGCATTCGAAAACAATTCAGTAAACCCTTTTCCCACCGATAATATATTAAAGGTTCTTAAGTAAAGTCATTCATGACCAATGCGCCTTCGAACAAATCAGTTAACCTTTTGAAAACCAGAATATGTTAAGGGTTATTTGATTTACCCATTTATGGCCAGCGCACCTGATGACCATTCATTCAACCCTTTACCCACAAAAAATATATTAGAGGTTGTTAACTCATTCATGGCCAGAGCATCATAATGATATTCGTTTAACCCTTTATCAACCATAATTGGTTTAGGGTTATTTCATTAGTCCATTCATGGCCAATGCACCTTGATATAATATACCAAAGGTTATTAAGTTAACCCATTCACAACAAATGCACCTAAATATCAATCGTTTAATCTTTTGCAACCCAGGTAATGTTAATGTATATTGAATAAACCCATTCATGGCCAGAGAACATGATGACCATTTGTTTAACCCTCAACCCACCAAGAATATATCAAAAGTTACTTTGCCTCTGCCTTGCGTAATGGAGTATGACTTAAAAGTTGTTAAATTAACCCATTCATGGCCAAAGCACCTTAATTTATTCATGTAACCCTTTAATTGCCACGCTGAATTAGTTAAGGGTTATTTTTTAACCTATTCATGGCCAGGGCACCTTAGAATCCATTTAACCCACTATCATTTAAATTTTTTTTATTTAATTATTAATCAAATGTATGTGTTCTATTGGAAAATGTTATAAACATGATTTATTAAAATGAATATCAATGAATTGTTGAAATAAAGGCAAGATGCACACACACACACGTGTTTGTTTCTTCTCCAAGTTGATCATTGCTATTATATGAATGTATTATGTAGAGCATGAAGGTAAGTACATATTATTTTCATCAGAAAATGGTTTACTAATCCAATCATAGCCAACAAACCTTACGATCACTCATTTAACCCTGAGCGATGCCAATGGTTCAGTAAGGGTTCTAATGTTTGTTTCTCTGCCTCTTTACTCAGTGCGCATGATTGAGTATGACTGAGAATCCAAAACCGTGCAGCGCACGGGGAGCTGCTAGTACATCTTATGTGTGACCTAGGTCTTTATAATCAGCTCCACTCCGATTCTAGCAGCTGATTGGTCAATTTCCTTATTTGTTGTACTGGACTGAATTGGGCTTCTAACATTGCTTTTTAAAATTAGCAATGTTAGGAGTTCGATATTAATCCTGTATTGGGATCCGAACAATACATTTCACAACGTTCATCGTTAGGACCTCAGTATACTTATACTACTTACGGTAATTCCGGCCATCAGCTACCTTACTGCTAACCTTACTGCTAATATGGGTATCAAACACCTGAGATAAGCTATTAATAGACTCAAATGGCCGCTCCCAGTACCTCCATTTGTGTGTTAGGATGTGTTTAAACAGCAATATACATCGTTTATGAAGGTTGGCAGTGGTGGGAACTTGGGTTTAAGTAGAGAATACTCTCAGAAACAATTTCAAGTATTGATCGGGTACCTTCAAATTTCATAAATCTGCAGAAAATATGAATACCTATCACATTTTTCTCATTTTTACTCCGTTCAAATCGTAAAACCGTTTTTGTGATTTTTTGTGGAAAATGAGAAAAAGTGCATTTTACAACTTTAAGATACCCTAACTTTTGAACCAAGTCAAAATTGGAAAAACCGTGATAACCTAGGCCTTCTCTCCGAGCTGATACCCAAAATTCATGTTTGAACCGATCATTTTTGGTGAAATTCGATACGGAGAAAAGGGCCAAAACATTTCGTGCGTGTGTGCAAACCTATGGGAGCTTCTGTAATAGATGGTCTTAGTGAATGCCTAGACATTTACAATTGATCTGATTATAAGGAAAAGATGTAGGCTTGAACAAATGTAAAAATCCTAAAATGACCCGATGTTTACAAAATAACCCCACATGCCACCAGATATTCGGTAAAAGCAGAAAATTAAAGGCAGACTGTTTTTTGGCTGAAAGAGGCATTAAAGGGTCAAGAGGATAACTACGCTGAAAGACATGTTTTGGTCTTGCCTTCTACTCAAATTTCAAGGTAAACTCGAAATGTACATATAGAGGGATCGTGGTTGAGTGTGCTTACGGATTAGCATAGTAAGCTATGCTAAGTGTTTCCTTGGAAACGTCGTCATCCGGTTGCTATGATACTCTTCCATATTGCTTTCAAGTTATATTTGAAAATATTGTCCAGTCCGAAACTACTGCAAATAACTTTGGGAGTAGTATGTGCGTGAGGTGATTCAGTGGTCCAACCGGGGTGTTTTGGGTTCGCACCCACATTCTGATTGGTTGATGGAACCGAACCCTTAATCCCCTGTTAGGGGATACTCGGTTCAGGTCGGAAGGGTTCGGGTTCCACCAACCAATCAGAATGCGTGTGCGAACCCAAAACACCCCGGTTGGACCACTGAATCACCTCACGCACTGGGTTCATATGTTCACTGACTATGAACCTTCAAACTAGCGTCAGTACCCTGTTTGTTTGGGTATGGAGGTGCGTTAAACCGGGTTGGTGTGTACAAAGAGCCCACCCTAATCCGTTTAATTAGCTACTGAACATAATCCCGTGTCCCCTAGTTGTGAACCTTATATGCTATTTAGGATTAGATCCCTGTCTGTTTGGGTATGGTTTTAGGTCCTGGTGAACTTGGGTTTCATGCATCTACCTTTAACCCTTCAATTAGCTGTCAGAGGTGTGCTGAACACAGTTGATGTGTACATAGATGCTACCTTAAACCTTTTAATTAGCTAATGTACTTAATCCTGTGCCCCCCCTCACTATGAACCTTATGCTACTTAGGGTTTGAACCCTATCTGTTTGGATGTGCTGAACTTAGTTGGTTATACATAGAGGCTACCTTAAACCTTTAAATTAGCTAATGAACTTAATCTTGTGGTCCCTGAATGTGAACTGCAGGTTATTTAGGGTTTGAATCCTGTCATTTGTGTGTGTACATATAGCTAATGTTAAACCTTTAATTAGCTCTTGGCGAACTTGGTTATTTGGGTATTGGACATTGTGTGTACATGTGGGATATGATAATCCCCTTAATTAGCTATTTATGGTGAACTTACAGTGTCATATGGCACGGCGCTTAACAACTTTGCCTGTACTATTGAGATCAGAACCCTGTCTTTACAGGTATGATGAACTTGAGTGTACATATAGCAACCTTTAACCCTTGAATGAGCTCTGGGCGAACTTGGGTACCAGGGTTTGGGGTACAGGTCTGGGGGTGGTGGAATTTGGTGATGTACACATGGCGAATATCCTAATCCCTTAATTAGCTATAGTGTACCTATAGAGGTTTGGCATAGTGCTTTATGGATTCTCTTATTGACTGTGCATGTAAAATGAACTCTGGCTTTTTTGAAAAGGGGCATTTGTATACTTCAATGATTTACTCACATCAAATCAAACCTCAGATATTATGGAATGTAAATAAATATATGTTTTTGAGTGATTTTGCAGGAATCTTTAAATGTTTTAATTCTTTAAATATATTTAAATACATTTTCATTTTCTTTCAGTTTCGAAATTGAGCATGTATATTTTGATACTAATTACAATTAGATTCAGGAATACTTACATATATTTACTTTGACGTGTTTTTTTTTGATTTTCTGTTAATCGTAACCGGTGCTTTAAGGATGTCCCCTGTGTGTGTGTAACCTGATCCCTAGGCTATCAGATAGTGGGGCACTTGTATATGTCTAACCATCTTCCCCTCTTCACATGAGCATGGTTGATATGGAAATAAATTTACACTGATGATGATTCATAATATCATAAATCATAATGTGGATACTTGTGTATAGTGTAGGCCTTGTATATTTTCATATTTCATATTTAAAAAATATATATATATTTTTTTGGTTTTTTGTTTTTTAAGTCAGGGGTTTGTGGGTACTTGTGTATAGTGCACATGTATATTTCCATAAATCATATTTCATATTTTGAAAATAATTATTATTATCATTATTGTTTTTTAAAATTTGTTTTTGTTTTTAAGTTAGGGTTTATGGGTAGTTGTGTTTAGTACAGATGTTGTATAGTTTCATAAATCATAAATATAATTTTATCTATTTTTTAAATATCATTATTATTTTTTTTTTCTCGATGAATCATTTCGCCAAGGTCTTTGGAATACTTATGTGTATTTTCATCAATGATTTGCTATTTCGTGATGTTTGTAGTTTTTTTGGTTTGTTTTATTCAGTTGTGATACTTATCAGAAATTTACTATAGACATTTATCTTCTTTTTTTCAATAGAAATAAATACTTTTTTTGTTTTCGCTAGTTATGATGCTTATCACAAATTTACTCTTTGCATTTATCAAAAGGTATGAAGAAATACCTTTTGATTTTTTGTCTTTTATTCAGTTTTGATATTTACTCTTGATATTTATTTAAACATATATAAATGAAGATTTTTTTGTTTTGTTTTATTCAGTTATGATACTTATCAGAAATTAACTTTAGACATTTATCTTTTTTTTTTAAATGTAAAGAAATACTTTTGTTGTTTTATTCGGTTAGGATGCTTATAACAAATTTACTCTCTGCATTTATCAAAAGTTATAAAGAAATACTTTTAGATTTTTTGTCTTTTATTCAGCTATGATATTCACTCTTGATATTTATTTAAAAATACATAAATGAAGATTTTTTGTTTTGTTTTATTGAGTTATGATACTTATTACAAATTTACTTGACATTTATCTTTTTTTCAAATATGAAGAAATACTTTTTTGTTTTATTCGGTTATGATACTTATCACAAACTTATTCTCGACATGAATTGAAGATTTTTATTAATCTTACATTCCTTTTCGAAAAAGAAATATTCCTTTTTGTTTTTTGATTCATTTCTCCTATCAAGGGTCTTGTTTTTTTTTATTCTTTAAGATTTTTTCTAGATTAGACTTTTCATTCTTTAAGATTTGCCTTGGTCTTAAGGTAGCTTTTGAGGTTTATTTCCTTGACTCATGTCTTCCTCTACCCTGCTTTTATTTGACGATTCAGCCTATACAAGATATATATTGCCTGGAGGTCAGTCCACCTAGGTAATAGATGGGAACCTTGTCTGTTTGGTAGGATCTTAAGCTACGTAAGGGATTGGAACCTTGTCTGTTTGGTATGGTCTTAAGGTAGCTTATGAGGTTAACGTCCTTGACTCATGTCTTCCTCTACCCTGCTTTTATTTGACGATTCAGCCTATACAAGATATACATTGCCTGGAGGTCAGTCCAACTAGGTAATAGATGGGAACCTTGTCTGTTTGGTAGGGTCTTAAGCTACGTAAGGGATTGGAACCTTGTCTGTTTGGTATGGTCTTAAGGTAGCTTATGAGGTTAACGTCCTTGACTCAGTTCTTCCTCTACCCTGCTTTTATTTGACGATTCAGCCTATACAAGATACATATATTGCCTATTTCACAGACGTGGAGAAATGATTAATAAAGATAGAAGGGTATCGCCAGCGTCTCAGCCAGAATTTAGAAATTGTGTACCAAAAAATTAGTAATTGTAACATTTTTGGCGTCCTATCTTTCAGGGAGACCACAATATTAGATTACAACGAGAAATATGTATTTACTTATTGGAATAAGGCATTATATCCTTATACAATGTCATTGGAGTCATACTAAGGTGGAAATATTTCAATTTTACGCTTTAAATTGACATTCAGAGAAATGACTACTGCGATGTGATTTTGAGGCTTTGGATAATCCGAATGATGCCCTGACTCCCTACTGGCTAAGACTTTGGGTATCACAATCCCTACTTATTTCTTACGCTGTTCAAAATTTACAACCATTTCTTTCGAAATTTTGATCAAAAAACACTTTTCAATTTTCAAATTCCATGACTTTTGAACAAAACCATAACTTAAAGAAGTGTGTTGCCTTTCCCTTTTGAAATACTCTAAGCTATATCCATGGTAGAGACCAAGCAAATATGTTTACACTTAACATTCAAAATGCTTGTCTGGAATGACCCTACTGTGGTGAAATTTGACAGTGCAGTGCAAGAGCTTCTTCCTTGGAATTGTTTGCTCATTGTAGACTCAGCAAATGGGTTGACTACTCTTGGGGGATGAGCTGCTGAGTTGTTGGTTAGCTAAACATTTAATCTCGGCTACAATCCATCTCTAGTTCATGACTTAAGTACAATGTATTCAGGCAATTAATGAGGCCAGATTTGGTGTTCAATGTACACAGGTGTTGGGTGAAATTATATAGGCCATGAGAGTAAAAGAAAACAACACATTTTATTTTTCTTTCAATTTGTTTCTGTCACTTTGAACGTGAGTTTAAAATATTTATTCCTGCTGCACTGAAGATAATCATTTCCCTTTGTGGTTTCTAGCTAGAGCTCCCAATGCCAATATCTCATTTCAAGTGCCAGGAAAAGGCAGAAAATGCATCTCAGGGAGTCTAGAGCCTCTGGGGGCCTTGAGCGGCCCCCAGATCCCCGGCCGTTGTTGGCTTTGCGCTACGCGCTCGCAACCCAGGACGCCCAAAAATGTTCAGCTAGTCCAAAAAAAGCACCCACTTTCAAATTCCTGGCTAAGTCCCTGGTGCAAACTGTGTGCAAACGTATGGGGACTTCTGTAAGAGTTGGTACCTTACTCTGCTCGGTGATGGCCTTGACAGTTGCAGTTAATCTGATCGTGAGCAAAATGTTTTAGGTTCTAACCCATGTAAAAATCTCAAAATGACCATATATTCACAAATTTACCCCATAAGCCACCTTAAGTAGAGTGAAAGATGTGGATACCTTTAATGTAATTAGCTTAGATGAACTAGGACATTGCATTCAGGGAGATATCTTAAATGCTCAATTACGTTGGCATGAAACTGATAGAGTTGTAATATATTGTGCTGGATATCATGAGACAATCTGATATCACTTTAAGAGGTCTGTTTCATGGGAATGGGACTATGGGGTTGCCAGCTTTGTTATCAGGCACATGTTGTGTATCGCAATCCCTTAATAAACAAAAATGAACCCAGTTTGCTAGGCTTGGATTCGACTTGTAGACTTTTTGTGAAATTTGTTATCTACCTCAAGTGTGCACTTGGTTACTGAAATTGCTCGACAAAATATTTCTCTCACGTCTGTGCAAGAATGATTCAAATCATTTCCCACGCTTACCTTTTAATATAGCAACGCCAACTATAGGATGTTTTTGGAAAAGCTCAATCCGAACCAACATTATCAAAACCCATCAAGGAACTGCTACTGTCTATTTCAAGATGTACTCTTTACTTTAAGATGATTAAAAGACATGCATTTATAGGCTATATATAGATTTCACTTTCTCATTGCTAGAATGTTATAAAGTCTGACATATCCAAAATCTGAAATGTATTTAAGGTTTTAAGACACTCTGAAACTTTAGTTTAATTTTTTTGAAACGTTGCATGGATAAAGAGCAAAGCAAAGGTATCATCAAAACAACTTTAACTCATAGGGTCATCGTCCTTCGCCGATTTTTTGAAAAAATGTTCAAATTTATATTACAAATATCTCATTCTCCAAAATCGGTTTCTTTCTTTTTGCGTTATATAGGTTCAGAGATAGAGCCACTGACTGAAATACTACTTTGCTCTGATGAAAGAATTTTTTTTGACTGGTATATAGCGATTATAGGGCAACATCAAGGAATTCAAGAAGCAATTTTTTAAAATTAGTACAAGTCAGAATTACCTAGTTTATCTTTCAACAAATAGTGTCTTAATCATCTACACAATGCTCTTAACAAGAAGCCAATGAGAAATGTTACGGGGTTAAAAGGTTATGGGGTTTCTGAACCACATATATTTAAAGTTTGTGAAATCAAATATCCTTGGCCGAATTAAGTAAAAATAATACAAAAGGGCTACCAAATTGAATTTCGAATACCTTTTATACACATACGAATGATCACACACACTTTTTCTTAGGAAATGTATCAAGTCATCAGCTTCAATAAACATGAAAATCACTCTAGCCAAAGCATGCGTTGTTCAAAACCTTATCTTAGGACACTATCTGAAATAGGTAGGAGTAGTCATCATGGTTCTAATCTAGGAGTATTTTTCTACAAATTTATTTTTCCAACAGGCACTAGTGTCAGATAAAGTGAAATATCTTAGTCGTCTAAAATTCAATATGTGTCACCGTTTAAGAGTATCATAGATCTTAAGATAGGCCTTACACTACGCTGATCAAAGATTATCATAGAAACTGGGGTTACCCTTTGCTTGTTTGTACTGCAAAGGCTTTTTTATATGTAAAAGTGGTCCTGAACAGGGTTCTGGAAGTTAAAATATGCCACAAATCCACTAACATTTACAAATTGTAATGCCTATTAAATTTTTGACCTAGCCCGATGTATATCAAAACATAATACTGATCATGTCAGAAATTAAATGAGAATTTAGGGAGAGGCTTTAACCCGAAATAGAGATATTAGCTCTAAGGACTGACCCACCTCTTTGTTCTTGTCTCGTACTTTAAAAAGGCTAGAAAACGGTCAAAGGCTGATTTTGGAACAACGCATTACCGCTTAGGTCTAACCCACCGCTTTATTTCCAATTCATAGGTATGTTTTACCAAGATACTAGTCTAAATAACAGGTTTCAAGATGCATTGAGTGTTTCAGGATCACCAATTACCACCAGGGCTGTGCTTTGGTTATGCACCATCGAATTTCAGAATCTAAAATTCCAATACCAATGCATTTGTGATAGTCTCAAAACGTATGTCGCACCGTGCAATCCCATACTTTCTTAAAGGAGATTCTGCATCTATTTGCACGAAGTTCATGTTTCAAGGCATAGAAACACAGAGATGATAGGTAGTGTACTGCTAGTGAAAGTAGTGCCCAACTGCACGCCCAATTTTAATGACAAAATGTCTTGTCTAGGTTTCGTTACCAAGGTAATTTCTCTTACTACGAGTCGAAAAAAAAATATATCTAAAAACAAACTTTTGATGGAGTTTTTTCATACTAAATCATCTTGTATCTCCGTACAGGGATGGGCAGTGATGATTGGGTGGATGCGCACTGTTTGTTATTTGCTCTGAATTTGGAGCATTTCATGTCAAAAATCGACAAAAACATATGACGTTAGGTATTTGACTATAAAAATACAGTCAATTGACTTACAAAATTCAATACTGTGAAGCATGGTCACACCGCCAAGCGTGCACTGAAATGTATTTTCTAGGATATGGAAGCAGTACGTCCTGATACCGTGGAAAATAACATATAACACTCCAACCTGTTCCTGAAAAAACACAGAAACATAGCTAATCCCTCCTGATGTTTTTCAAGGAGACACACTTGTAGTCTGTTGAAAAGAGTTATACATCACACTTTTAAGAACGCTAACAATTAACTTTTGTTTTGCAACCAACAAAGGCATATCTTTTGGTATCAATCCCAAGGGAAACTTCTGATCCAAAGTCAAATGTGCTATAAGTATGGTTTAAAGTGCGCTCAAGTATAAAACAAGATATTTCTCTCTCTAAAAGTCTACTTTTAAGCCACGCATATGTGCTATCTCTTCTACTAAACCCATTACCTCATCTAGGAGTTGCACCTTAAAGGCCATTTTTGTTATTGCCAGTTGGAGAAATCTCTTGCAAGATACTTTTCATGACTTTTCATGATAAATTGTCTAGCATCTCTTTCGAAAATATATTCTATGGTACAGTATACTCATGGACCTTTAATGTTTTGCTAAACACCTTTCACTTGGAGATTGGCCTGGGTCATTAAGAGAATTGGAACATTTTTCAGACAGTAAAGGCCATATCGGATTATGATGGAGGACAGGGAAACTGCAATACAGGCAATTCCGCAGGAATAAATAAAAGGGAAAATGATATGCGTGGTTCTAGAGCATGGTTGCCTCAGATGTTTAATCATTGGTAGTTGATCCAGCTGGAATATCCTGCGTGAGTGAATTTCACCCAGAGCTCACAAATGCTTATTTTGGGAACACGCACTTCGGCACCTTTAACATCACCCTGGGTCCTGTTAACAATGATTGTACCTTAACTGTGCTGATTTAATAAAATACTGCTGTGTCCACAGAACTTGTTAGAAGGCTATGTAAGTACACTAGTTGTGTGTTCATTGTTTGTCCACATAACCTTACATCATATGTAATGTTAAAGTTCTCCATAGATTCTTAATAAAAATGGAGTGGCGAGTTTCCTTTAATTTTCTCTGTTGAAAAACGTGTAGTCTGTAAGAGTTTAGATAAATTCTGTAAAAAATTCTTCTTGCAAGTCTGTGACTAAGAATTCTTCACGTAGCTCTGTTAGGATGAAACCAAGCCAATTTTTCCCTCTCCAGTTTTTTCTCTCCAATACCCTAGGGTCCCAGGCATTCATTCCAATACCCCACAGTACATCCCAAGGACTGGCCTCTACCAGGATTGTTCCTGTTGTTAGAAGCAGCTTTTCTTTGAGATGAGGGTTTTGGCTAAACTGAATAAAAAACAGAGAAACAATTAGTTTTCTACAATCTAAAAAAATGAGAGCAAATGCAAAACAAATGGGAAATATCACAGTGTGCTCACCTTCGCAAAGTTGCCTGCCTTAACCACTTGACAACATTTAGTCTTCCACACAAACTTATCAAAATTTCTCACCCGTCTTCCAAGGGCCTTTTGTAGTTTAGGATTTGGTGTGTCCATAATTTTGGTGGCTATCTCCTTATCACCAAATGTCAGTGCCTTGATATACATGAAATATTGTTCAGCACAGTTGAACCCCAACTCCATTTCTTCTATATAAAATTTGGCTGGATGCCATTGGCTAAATGGGGAGTGAATGTTGAAGAAAAAAGTATATTTCTCTGTATTTGCCATGGCTTATGATATATGTGTATGTTGCTAGTTCCAAGTGGGAGTGGTAACTGCATGGGGACATCAGTAGTGCCAGGATAAATTAATGTTATCTGTGGGTAAATGGTATTAAGGAAATAACAACCAATCACAGGGGGCGGATCAAGGATGTCTGAGTTCATTTTACCTGTTTGTTTTAAGAAAAAGTAAAGATGTGGTACTTCACTTTGCAAGAAAGTCAATATTTTGAATGAGGTTCATCCCACCCTTGAACCTCCTTTGTATCCACAACTACATTCGTCAAGACCATGATATGTCAGACAATTGAATACTGATAAGGAGTCACTAGTACTCATATCAAGTAGTCATGGCCTGCCCTGATGGTTTTGTGGTCTAGGGCATCGCAACTGTCTGCTAGATGTCTCTCATCACTGCCCGCTGTATGTGAGAAAGTTGCCAGTGATTTGGGATTAGGCAGTGTTTTTGTCTAATACTCCAGTTCGCTCCACCACTTACAACAGGCTAGTGATAACTTGGCCGCTACGTGGCAGAAAATAGGACTCAGCTAGCAAACAGAGATTGGTTGAATTTGGAGTTTGAGATTGTGTGTTTATCTTTACCTTTCTCACTATCCCAGCTGAAGCCTTGGCTATCCAGTAGTTTATGGTGGAGTAGAGTATAATACCCTTGAAGAAACACTAGTGTCAACACACTGCAATCTGTCTCACATGTTTTAGCTTGAATATAACTGAGCTGTAGGTATTGGCTGAAGTAAGTCCATGCACAATACATCGGCTTGCTCTATCTAAGAGGCATCCCAGATCACTTGAATGTTAGCTGATCCTATGTATCCTAACCTGAGTATGCCCAAAATGAAACCTGAACAGGGTAAATGTTAGAATCTAAGGGTATACCACTCCCTCCATCCTCTCCATCTGTGAACATTCTCTTTAGAAATAGCAACTGATTGTTCATTCCAATCGAATCATCAATGCATTAAACACCCTAATAATAACATTTTTCTCTTTTTGTGCTGACACTTTTTGTCATGTTTAAGTAGGTATTTCTGATTACCTCACTAAAAGATATGTCAAAATATATTTTGTTTCTTTATCTGTCCTCCTTCTAGTCCTGTATTTTCCATGTTCTGAAGCTAATCAATATATGTATTGTTTTGTACCTCCCTAAAATAGTGACATTTTCTACATTAACTCTTTAATGCTAGTTGACACCAATAGGCGTCGCCATATCTACCGCCCTTAATCCTGCGGAGCGTGTTTTAGCATCGTCACTGAAACACCCCTTCATCCCACGGGACACCTTTTGACAGTGTCTATAACGGCTTGTGCAACGTTGTAATGCAATGCAATATACTGCAGTGCATTACAATGTTGCGGGGAGGAACCCCCAATACAGCACTGGGGAATATGACGCAACACAGCGCTGGGGGTCAAAGAGTTAATAAGTTTTGTTTAGTGCATGTCTGAATTTCGGAAATTTCCTATTAATTTGATTTCATAAGTGATGTCATACCTGATTAACACATGTTTATTACCATACCCAGTGAGAACCTCATGTTCTACAAAATGTGGACCCTGTACCAGCTTCAATAAGGATTTTCTAAATGTTCCAACCCCTCTAGCATTGTATACATTTTCAGCACCATGCTAGATAGTAGCTTAGTTATTGACTAAACAACACCAAACACTATCAGTAAATTACACTAAATGTCACCATTCTCCAGATAATCAAAACAATCAAGGCTCTGTTGGTACGAAAGGAATGTGGGAAAAGACATAAAAAAAATTCATACCCCTAACAGATGTTACATTAGGGCGCTTTCAGTTTGCGTGGATCTTGCTTCTTTTAGTGTGCGCCATGACTCCGAACAGAGTGTACGTTCTTTTTGCGCTTACAATAATTTGGATGATAGCATATTTATGGATTATGTCTTGGCCAAAACGGAGAGGTCACTGGTTCAACAACGTACCTGCTCCTGCCGATACAATGCATAACAATCGGAGCACTACAACTAACGTATAAAAAGAGATGTCGTCAATATGTGATGGACGCTATATTAAACTGTGTTGGACACTTTATATAAGTCAAACATTATATATATACATAGATATGATATATACTTATACATACTTTAATAATTATTCACACTATAGTACAAGCAAGAATTTACGGTAAGGTGCACCTTTGCTTATTATACTGATTGCAATCGAATGGTTGTTGTCTTAAATATTCCTATCCTGAGCGCATTTGTTTTTGTATTTCAACAGTTATAAACTCCTCATACAATTTGGTTAAAGTCATCTAAGCTAATTTTACCTTTCAAATTGCTTTAATCCAATGCTCAAGGGTCTCTAAATGCATACCATCATCCAACAATACGTCCCAGGGACTTGCCTCTATCCATATTGTTCCAAAAGTCTGCAGTAACATTGATGTGAAGATTTCAACATCAATTTCTAAAAGAACCTAAAGGTCCTGAGTTAGCATTTTACTACAGATTGGAAAGACCTCAATGCCGCCTCACCCTAAATAGGATGTGCTACATGGAATCTGTAGATTGAGTTGACCATGACTTATCAATGAAGGGCAGAATGTTTAGGGATGACAAACAATATGAATGAGACATTTAAAGTAATCAGCATGTGTCGTCCACCCATTCCTTGTTGAGATGTCAGACAATTTATCATGAAAAGTCATGAAAGGTATCTTGCAAGAGATTTCTCCAACTGGCAATAACAAAAATGGCCTTTAAGGTGCAACTCCTAGATGAGGTAATGGGTTTAGTAGAAGAGATAGCACATATGCGTGGCTTAAAAGTAGACTTTTAGAGAGAGAGATATCTTGTTTTATACTTTAGCGCACTTTAAACCATACTTATAGCACATTTGACTTTGGATCGGAAGTTTCCCTTGGGATTGATACCAAAAGATATGCCTTTGTTGGTTGCAAAACAAAAGTTGATTGTTAGCGTTCTTAAAAGTGTGATGTATAACTCTTTTCAACAGACTACAAGTGTGTCTCCTTGAAAAACATCAGGAGGGATTAGCTATGTTTCTGTGTTTTTTCAGGAACAGGTTGGAGTGTTATATGTTATTTTCCACGGTATCAGGACGTACTGCTTCCATATCCTAGAAAATACATTTCAGTGCACGCTTGGCGGTGTGACCATGCTTCACAGTATTGAATTTTGTAAGTCAATTGACTGTATTTTTATAGTCAAATACCTAACGTCATATGTTTTTGTCGATTTTTGACATGAAATGCTCCAAATTCAGAGCAAATAACAAACAGTGCGCATCCACCCAATCATCACTGCCCATCCCTGTACGGAGATACAAGATGATTTAGTATGAAAAAACTCCATCAAAAGTTTGTTTTTAGATATATTTTTTTTTCGACTCGTAGTAAGAGAAATTACCTTGGTAACGAAACCTAGACAAGACATTTTGTCATTAAAATTGGGCGTGCAGTTGGGCACTACTTTCACTAGCAGTACACTACCTATCATCTCTGTGTTTCTATGCCTTGAAACATGAACTTCGTGCAAATAGATGCAGAATCTCCTTTAAGAAAGTATGGGATTGCACGGTGCGACATACGTTTTGAGACTATCACAAATGCATTGGTATTGGAATTTTAGATTCTGAAATTCGATGGTGCATAACCAAAGCACAGCCCTGGTGGTAATTGGTGATCCTGAAACACTCAATGCATCTTGAAACCTGTTATTTAGACTAGTATCTTGGTAAAACATACCTATGAATTGGAAATAAAGCGGTGGGTTAGACCTAAGCGGTAATGCGTTGTTCCAAAATCAGCCTTTGACCGTTTTCTAGCCTTTTTAAAGTACGAGACAAGAACAAAGAGGTGGGTCAGTCCTTAGAGCTAATATCTCTATTTCGGGTTAAAGCCTCTCCCTAAATTCTCATTTAATTTCTGACATGATCAGTATTATGTTTTGATATACATCGGGCTAGGTCAAAAATTTAATAGGCATTACAATTTGTAAATGTTAGTGGATTTGTGGCATATTTTAACTTCCAGAACCCTGTTCAGGACCACTTTTACATATAAAAAAGCCTTTGCAGTACAAACAAGCAAAGGGTAACCCCAGTTTCTATGATAATCTTTGATCAGCGTAGTGTAAGGCCTATCTTAAGATCTATGATACTCTTAAACGGTGACACATATTGAATTTTAGACGACTAAGATATTTCACTTTATCTGACACTAGTGCCTGTTGGAAAAATAAATTTGTAGAAAAATACTCCTAGATTAGAACCATGATGACTACTCCTACCTATTTCAGATAGTGTCCTAAGATAAGGTTTTGAACAACGCATGCTTTGGCTAGAGTGATTTTCATGTTTATTGAAGCTGATGACTTGATACATTTCCTAAGAAAAAGTGTGTGTGATCATTCGTATGTGTATAAAAGGTATTCGAAATTCAATTTGGTAGCCCTTTTGTATTATTTTTACTTAATTCGGCCAAGGATATTTGATTTCACAAACTTTAAATATATGTGGTTCAGAAACCCCATAACCTTTTAACCCCGTAACATTTCTCATTGGCTTCTTGTTAAGAGCATTGTGTAGATGATTAAGACACTATTTGTTGAAAGATAAACTAGGTAATTCTGACTTGTACTAATTTTAAAAAATTGCTTCTTGAATTCCTTGATGTTGCCCTATAATCGCTATATACCAGTCAAAAAAAATTCTTTCATCAGAGCAAAGTAGTATTTCAGTCAGTGGCTCTATCTCTGAACCTATATAACGCAAAAAGAAAGAAACCGATTTTGGAGAATGAGATATTTGTAATATAAATTTGAACATTTTTTCAAAAAATCGGGGAAGGACGATGACCCTATGAGTTAAAGTTGTTTTGATGATACCTTTGCTTTGCTCTTTATCCATGCAACGTTTCAAAAAAATTAAACTAAAGTTTCAGAGTGTCTTAAAACCTTAAATACATTTCAGATTTTGGATATGTCAGACTTTATAACATTCTAGCAATGAGAAAGTGAAATCTATATATAGCCTATAAATGCATGTCTTTTAATCATCTTAAAGTAAAGAGTACATCTTGAAATAGACAGTAGCAGTTCCTTGATGGGTTTTGATAATGTTGGTTCGGATTGAGCTTTTCCAAAAACATCCTATAGTTGGCGTTGCTATATTAAAAGGTAAGCGTGGGAAATGATTTGAATCATTCTTGCACAGACGTGAGAGAAATATTTTGTCGAGCAATTTCAGTAACCAAGTGCACACTTGAGGTAGATAACAAATTTCACAAAAAGTCTACAAGTCGAATCCAAGCCTAGCAAACTGGGTTCATTTTTGTTTATTAAGGGATTGCGATACACAACATGTGCCTGATAACAAAGCTGGCAACCCCATAGTCCCATTCCCATGAAACAGACCTCTTAAAGTGATATCAGATTGTCTCATGATATCCAGCACAATATATTACAACTCTATCAGTTTCATGCCAACGTAATTGAGCATTTAAGATATCTCCCTGAATGCAATGTCCTAGTTCATCTAAGCTAATTACATTAAAGGTATCCACATCTTTCACTCTACTTAAGGTGGCTTATGGGGTAAATTTGTGAATATATGGTCATTTTGAGATTTTTACATGGGTTAGAACCTAAAACATTTTGCTCACGATCAGATTAACTGCAACTGTCAAGGCCATCACCGAGCAGAGTAAGGTACCAACTCTTACAGAAGTCCCCATACGTTTGCACACAGTTTGCACCAGGGACTTAGCCAGGAATTTGAAAGTGGGTGCTTTTTTTGGACTAGCTGAACATTTTTGGGCGTCCTGGGTTGCGAGCGCGTAGCGCAAAGCCAACAACGGCCGGGGATCTGGGGGCCGCTCAAGGCCCCCAGAGGCTCTAGACTCCCTGAGATGCATTTTCTGCCTTTTCCTGGCACTTGAAATGAGATATTGGCATTGGGAGCTCTAGCTAGAAACCACAAAGGGAAATGATTATCTTCAGTGCAGCAGGAATAAATATTTTAAACTCACGTTCAAAGTGACAGAAACAAATTGAAAGAAAAATAAAATGTGTTGTTTTCTTTTACTCTCATGGCCTATATAATTTCACCCAACACCTGTGTACATTGAACACCAAATCTGGCCTCATTAATTGCCTGAATACATTGTACTTAAGTCATGAACTAGAGATGGATTGTAGCCGAGATTAAATGTTTAGCTAACCAACAACTCAGCAGCTCATCCCCCAAGAGTAGTCAACCCATTTGCTGAGTCTACAATGAGCAAACAATTCCAAGGAAGAAGCTCTTGCACTGCACTGTCAAATTTCACCACAGTAGGGTCATTCCAGACAAGCATTTTGAATGTTAAGTGTAAACATATTTGCTTGGTCTCTACCATGGATATAGCTTAGAGTATTTCAAAAGGGAAAGGCAACACACTTCTTTAAGTTATGGTTTTGTTCAAAAGTCATGGAATTTGAAAATTGAAAAGTGTTTTTTGATCAAAATTTCGAAAGAAATGGTTGTAAATTTTGAACAGCGTAAGAAATAAGTAGGGATTGTGATACCCAAAGTCTTAGCCAGTAGGGAGTCAGGGCATCATTCGGATTATCCAAAGCCTCAAAATCACATCGCAGTAGTCATTTCTCTGAATGTCAATTTAAAGCGTAAAATTGAAATATTTCCACCTTAGTATGACTCCAATGACATTGTATAAGGATATAATGCCTTATTCCAATAAGTAAATACATATTTCTCGTTGTAATCTAATATTGTGGTCTCCCTGAAAGATAGGACGCCAAAAATGTTACAATTACTAATTTTTTGGTACACAATTTCTAAATTCTGGCTGAGACGCTGGCGATACCCTTCTATCTTTATTAATCATTTCTCCACGTCTGTGAAATAGGCAATATATGTATCTTGTATAGGCTGAATCGTCAAATAAAAGCAGGGTAGAGGAAGAACTGAGTCAAGGACGTTAACCTCATAAGCTACCTTAAGACCATACCAAACAGACAAGGTTCCAATCCCTTACGTAGCTTAAGACCCTACCAAACAGACAAGGTTCCCATCTATTACCTAGTTGGACTGACCTCCAGGCAATGTATATCTTGTATAGGCTGAATCGTCAAATAAAAGCAGGGTAGAGGAAGACATGAGTCAAGGACGTTAACCTCATAAGCTACCTTAAGACCATACCAAACAGACAAGGTTCCAATCCCTTACGTAGCTTAAGATCCTACCAAACAGACAAGGTTCCCATCTATTACCTAGGTGGACTGACCTCCAGGCAATATATATCTTGTATAGGCTGAATCGTCAAATAAAAGCAGGGTAGAGGAAGACATGAGTCAAGGAAATAAACCTCAAAAGCTACCTTAAGACCAAGGCAAATCTTAAAGAATGAAAAGTCTAATCTAGAAAAAATCTTAAAGAATAAAAAAAAACAAGACCCTTGATAGGAGAAATGAATCAAAAAACAAAAAGGAATATTTCTTTTTCGAAAAGGAATGTAAGATTAATAAAAATCTTCAATTCATGTCGAGAATAAGTTTGTGATAAGTATCATAACCGAATAAAACAAAAAAGTATTTCTTCATATTTGAAAAAAAGATAAATGTCAAGTAAATTTGTAATAAGTATCATAACTCAATAAAACAAAACAAAAAATCTTCATTTATGTATTTTTAAATAAATATCAAGAGTGAATATCATAGCTGAATAAAAGACAAAAAATCTAAAAGTATTTCTTTATAACTTTTGATAAATGCAGAGAGTAAATTTGTTATAAGCATCCTAACCGAATAAAACAACAAAAGTATTTCTTTACATTTAAAAAAAAAAGATAAATGTCTAAAGTTAATTTCTGATAAGTATCATAACTGAATAAAACAAAACAAAAAAATCTTCATTTATATATGTTTAAATAAATATCAAGAGTAAATATCAAAACTGAATAAAAGACAAAAAATCAAAAGGTATTTCTTCATACCTTTTGATAAATGCAAAGAGTAAATTTGTGATAAGCATCATAACTAGCGAAAACAAAAAAAGTATTTATTTCTATTGAAAAAAAGAAGATAAATGTCTATAGTAAATTTCTGATAAGTATCACAACTGAATAAAACAAACCAAAAAAACTACAAACATCACGAAATAGCAAATCATTGATGAAAATACACATAAGTATTCCAAAGACCTTGGCGAAATGATTCATCGAGAAAAAAAAAATAATAATGATATTTAAAAAATAGATAAAATTATATTTATGATTTATGAAACTATACAACATCTGTACTAAACACAACTACCCATAAACCCTAACTTAAAAACAAAAACAAATTTTAAAAAACAATAATGATAATAATAATTATTTTCAAAATATGAAATATGATTTATGGAAATATACATGTGCACTATACACAAGTACCCACAAACCCCTGACTTAAAAAACAAAAAACCAAAAAAATATATATATATTTTTTAAATATGAAATATGAAAATATACAAGGCCTACACTATACACAAGTATCCACATTTTGATTTATGATATTATGAATCATCATCAGTGTAAATTTATTTCCATATCAACCATGCTCATGTGAAGAGGGGAAGATGGTTAGACATATACAAGTGCCCCACTATCTGATAGCCTAGGGATCAGGTTACACACACACAGGGGACATCCTTAAAGCACCGGTTACGATTAACAGAAAATCAAAAAAAAACACGTCAAAGTAAATATATGTAAGTATTCCTGAATCTAATTGTAATTAGTATCAAAATATACATGCTCAATTTCGAAACTGAAAGAAAATGAAAATGTATTTAAATATATTTAAAGAATTAAAACATTTAAAGATTCCTGCAAAATCACTCAAAAACATATATTTATTTACATTCCATAATATCTGAGGTTTGATTTGATGTGAGTAAATCATTGAAGTATACAAATGCCCCTTTTCAAAAAAGCCAGAGTTCATTTTACATGCACAGTCAATAAGAGAATCCATAAAGCACTATGCCAAACCTCTATAGGTACACTATAGCTAATTAAGGGATTAGGATATTCGCCATGTGTACATCACCAAATTCCACCACCCCCAGACCTGTACCCCAAACCCTGGTACCCAAGTTCGCCCAGAGCTCATTCAAGGGTTAAAGGTTGCTATATGTACACTCAAGTTCATCATACCTGTAAAGACAGGGTTCTGATCTCAATAGTACAGGCAAAGTTGTTAAGCGCCGTGCCATATGACACTGTAAGTTCACCATAAATAGCTAATTAAGGGGATTATCATATCCCACATGTACACACAATGTCCAATACCCAAATAACCAAGTTCGCCAAGAGCTAATTAAAGGTTTAACATTAGCTATATGTACACACACAAATGACAGGATTCAAACCCTAAATAACCTGCAGTTCACATTCAGGGACCACAAGATTAAGTTCATTAGCTAATTTAAAGGTTTAAGGTAGCCTCTATGTATAACCAACTAAGTTCAGCACATCCAAACAGATAGGGTTCAAACCCTAAGTAGCATAAGGTTCATAGTGAGGGGGGGCACAGGATTAAGTACATTAGCTAATTAAAAGGTTTAAGGTAGCATCTATGTACACATCAACTGTGTTCAGCACACCTCTGACAGCTAATTGAAGGGTTAAAGGTAGATGCATGAAACCCAAGTTCACCAGGACCTAAAACCATACCCAAACAGACAGGGATCTAATCCTAAATAGCATATAAGGTTCACAACTAGGGGACACGGGATTATGTTCAGTAGCTAATTAAACGGATTAGGGTGGGCTCTTTGTACACACCAACCCGGTTTAACGCACCTCCATACCCAAACAAACAGGGTACTGACGCTAGTTTGAAGGTTCATAGTCAGTGAACATATGAACCCAGTGCGTGAGGTGATTCAGTGGTCCAACCGGGGTGTTTTGGGTTCGCACACGCATTCTGATTGGTTGGTGGAACCCGAACCCTTCCGACCTGAACCGAGTATCCCCTAACAGGGGATTAAGGGTTCGGTTCCATCAACCAATCAGAATGTGGGTGCGAACCCAAAACACCCCGGTTGGACCACTGAATCACCTCACGCACATACTACTTTTGGGGTTAAGTTGTTTGGTTGGGTTTGTTTGAGTTTGGTTAGTATGTATTGCACGCCAAAGCGGAAATATTCCAAACTGAGAAATGTATGGCGACAACCGAAGATCATTGCAACATTTTCAAATGTTCACTGCAACATTTTAACTTTTCTAGAAGATTCGTATGCAATATTTCAATAAGTACCAATCACATAATTCATCTCTCAATTTTAAATTCACCAAAAAGAAACATAACTACCCATTGGGGAATAGTTCAACGTGACTTAGCAATACGACAAACCTAAGATGGCATGTAATGGTATTAACAGCCTTCAGCCTTCCTTATTACTGTTTTGAACTTAATTGTCATTAACATATACATATTAGCTAGCAGGATACCCCATGCACGAAGGGTTTAAATTCGTTTTCTGGGAGTGCTCCACATAGCCCAGGGTTTTTACTTAGCCAGACTCTTATTTTTGATGTAAAACTAGGGGGAGCCTCGGGGGGAGAGAGATCCATGAAATGCTCCATGACCTATTAGCATATGATAATTTGGAATTTGGAATTCTTGTTTTTGTCACTTTTTCTGCCATATTGGGACTAAATCGTGACTAGCCAGTTGTAAGAAGTGGAGAAAAACGGGGTAACCTGCAAAACCCACCGACTAACCCGAATTCACTAGTAACTTTCTCACATACCACGGCCGAGATTCGAAGCCGGGCATTGGTGCGAGACAGCTTGCAGTCAGTGACAACCCATAGACCACTCGGCCATCAGGGCAGGCCCTTGCATATGGGGAGTGTGCACATGGTCTGAGTACTTACAACATTGCACCTAAACTATTGTAAGGTCTTTAAATCATGAAGGATTATGGAAGGTAAACCAACAGAAACAACATCCAATCAAATACTAGTATATGTTTTCGAATTATTGCGATGGTATCCAAATGTGTCCACGTGTGTCAGACCATGTGTATGCTCCAGATATGAAAGGTTCCTAAAGCATGTGGACGTATTTTGATGCATGTGCAATATGAGAAAAATGTTCCACTGAACAACACATCTTCGAATTATATTTATTTAGCTATATGGTCACAAGTTAGACCCTGTGCACACTGTAGATGCAAATGGTTTAACTCAATGCTTGCTTGTTTATGTACGTAGGTATAGGTGTTCGTTGTAGGTCATTAATAACTTAAAAGGAGTTTATCAATTCCAATATATGTCGCTTTGGAACCTTATTATAGTTTCTCTGACAGCAATCATGGTATCTCTGATAGAGACTTGTAATGACGTGGCTGTCGAGATGTGATGGCGAGTACTGAGTCTGTATCAGTGTCAATAGACAGTTGCGACGACTGGCGTCAAACCAGACCACTGACTTTCAGACTCACCTTCGAAATGTATGATCACGATTTCAGCCCTGTATCGAAGTGTTAAGCATACCTATTGTATGCTTAATGCCTGTACTCAAATAGATACAAACTCATATTCAATACAATAATATAAAAGGATCTGTTCTAATGAAAAGAAATACTACAAATTGTAACACAATGTAAACACAGGAAAGCTGTTACGAGAAAAACTGTCGCAATTGATCAAATTAGACGCATTCTGGTATAGAAATCCTCTCATAAGTTGAATGCAGACAATATGTCCTGCAGATAGAAAAATATAGATACACACATATATATATATATATATATATATATATATATATATATATATATATATATATATATATATATATATATATATATATATATATATGTGTGTATATATATATATGTATATATGTGTGTGTGTGTGTGTGTGTATTGCGATGGACCTAGTATGAAAGAGCAAGTAAAAAACTTGACATAGGGGGACAAAAATGTTATCAAAATGCATGAAAATGGTGATATGTAGGGCACATCGTGTTGCCAGTTCCTCACAGCTAACAACTAAGGTGCAAAAGAGCACATGCTCATGATGTCAACATTACCTGTTTTCCATTTCTCCATTAAATTCAAATAATGAGTGGTGAAGGGGGAAAGATAGCCAGCTTGCACAAAAATAGAAGACAAAATATTTGATTTTTCTCTGTCACTTTTCCTAAAACAGTGGAAGTTTTTTCAGCTGTTTTTGGAAAACAGTGGATTTAAAAAAAAGAATTCTGCTGGTTTTTGGAAGACGGTTGAAAAAGGTTTATTTTTTCTGTCGTTCACACCTGCACCATCGTACCTTCCTCATCCATTTATCTGCACTATTTAACCCATTCACGAGTTCTCCTACATTAGTTACCTAGCCTCAGATATGTGCATCTCTGAGTGGGAGTATACAAGACCTGGATCGCTAATAAATTCGATAATGAATTAGAGATGAATCATGAAACTGTATAATATCTGATGACGAGTTGTTAATTCAGTTCAGCTCACCTTTAACCCTTTCATTCCAGTGGAAGCCCGACTAGGTTTGCTTCCCTTTATGATATCTCATATACATGTATATTAGAAAGCGTAGTTTAGAAAATGTTTGAAGGAATACGTCTCGTTATATTTCTGTCATGTTGATATGAACTGAATTAACAACTCGAATTCATATATTATGCAGTTTCGTGATTCATTCCTTATTCATTTTCAAATTGATCAGTGATCTAGATCTTGCACTATACATGTAACTCAGAGATGGACAAATCTGGGACTTTTACATAGTCTGGTAGAACTCATGAATGGGTTATATAACGTAGATAAATGGATAGTATAGGCGACGGCGAGATAATGACGTAGGAATGTTCCCGTTGCGTTAGAACAAGAATGGTGAATTGCATTAGAGATGACAGAGGTAATAACCTCTTAATGGGCAGTCTACCTCCCAAACAGGACATCATTATTGCCCCAACTCCTAATTCTGCTAAATAAGTAATAACATCTCGCGGTAGTTGCTGTCTCGCGAGATTAGGTGTTTGCCGTCGCCGATTGGCAGATGATGATTTCAGCTGTTTCCACCTAACTACTGTGTATGGGGCCTTAGCACATTTCAACGGACAACTCAATCAATTGGTCTGAATATGAGGAAATGCTGAACACTAAAACATATGGAAATGTTTCGGTGTTCTTCTTTAAAAAGAAACCTCAAAGTGACGCCTCACTAAAATGTGTATGTTAAAGGCTAGTCTTACTAGGCATCGACATATTTGATATCCTGGGGAGGGGGGGGGGGGGGCATGCACAGTACCTGTAAAAAGACAAATGAAAGAGTTATCGCAACTAAAGAATTTCAACCTCTAGAGAATGCATCTAGAAGGTAGTACATGTATATCATAAGAAAATACTATCATCAAAATCATAACATCTAATATTTTTCCTAACCTCTAAAAGAACTGTCTCAGAAAAATTGAAAAGAAAAGTCTCTTAACATTTGAAAAATAAATCTGTCTTAATGAAATTTAAAAAATGTACATGCTCTACCCCCACTATATCAAATGGTTTATGCCATCTCATCAGGGCTGTGTTGTTTGGAACACCGTCTGCAGTGTGGTATTATACCTCAATGCAGACTAGGTTCCTAGTTACAGCTAAAATACATCTTTCCCTCTGAGTTGACTGGCCGAAGTGCTGTACAAGTTCAGATAGCAATACTTAGGTCATTGATATATCTGGCAGTGGCAATCTCCCATGGGCGTCACAGTATATACCTGTCCTATCTTCAACGGCTAAACTGAGACGGACGGAGCTCTCCGAACACAACCTGGTGGCAGAAATGTAAACAAAGCTGACCACCTCGACAACTTGGCGCCGTGTAAGAAAAACACGAGAAAAGAGGACAGCGTCAAACGATTAGATTATGGAGTCTTAATTTTAGCTTAACCCTTATGCTGCTAGTCGCTAAAATGGTCTTCATTAAATGATGCAAAAAACTGAAAAAATGATTGAGAACTATCCAATGAATACAACATGGCAGGGACGGTTTAGAATGATATTTGCGTCCTTGCGCTTTGGACGAAAGTAGCCTCAGCATTGGAAGGGTTAATGTAGTTAATGCGATTTACGTATTGGACTGGGTGATTCCTTTAACCTGATTTTATTTGAATATTTAGCCGATACAAAGTTTACATTGCCTGAATGGTCTTCTGATGAGGAAAATAAATAGCATCAGTGAAGAACTCTCCCAGCAGTGTGAAAGATGAAAGGGGTAAAGTAACTGAATAACATGCATAGGTGTTTCAAAACGGAGCTTAGCTCACAATTACGGACCGGGGACCATTATACAAATATGCCATGCCAGTGTGGGTATCCTGATGGAATGTCTCCCAGAGGGAGGATGGTTTTCCCGAGGGCGGAGCCCAAGGGAAAACCATCCTCCTGAGGGGAGACATTCCATCAGGATACCCACACTGGCATGGCATATTTGTTTTATCATATCGAACCAACCCCAATTTTGATAAAATATCAATGAAAACAACAATGACTGCCGGTAGATCCGCTGGTGCCGTGGAAAAGAGCGTCTGCTACAATATCAAGGTCACAGATGACTGGTGGTTCACACATTCCCCGCTAGGCGTCACTAGTGACAACGATGGACATTTCGCCGATCAGTGGACATGATGATTGCCACCTGTTAAGTCAACCAATCACGGCTTACGATCTTGAAGTGAGGTATGATAATAAAGTATGCACAATTGGAGGAGAAGATCAATAGAGTGGCAGGGGCTTAGCCGTAATGCGTCCAGCGTGTCATTTGGACACGCAGAACACTGTTTTTTGACAGTTTGGACACCCAAAAGTTTATGTCAGAATTTGCTGAAGATGGCTTTTCTTAGAAGATAGAAGATGTAGAAGCTGTAGTGTCACTTATATAAGACACACAAAGCAGTATCTGGCCTAAAATAGCAAAATCTGTAAAGGTATAGGGTCATTCTTATTAGTAGTATGTATTTGGTACCACACTTTGGACACGCAAAAGTCTATGAAACCTCTATTTGGACACCCTGTTTCCAAATATCGGCTAAGACCCTGTAGCGTGGATAGGAGCACATTTCCCCTAAAGGTTTTGCTCCGTTCAAAGTGTATAACCAGCTGCAGTTCATTCAGATTTTCGGTGAAAATTAGACAGTTACAAATGATTTAAATATAAGAAAGTGATGTGGACTAAAACACATAAAAAATGTTTCGGTGTTCTAAAAAAACACGACATGTTTTCAGCCTATTTTCGATAGTTGTTTTGAAGTCCTTCTGAACACTTTGTATTTTAGTGTTGGAAAATTCCTACTTTCATTTTTAAAAAATGGAATTTGAAAAATTCCTCTAACTAGTTTATCCGAGTGTGAAATTTTTTGTTTTTCAAAAATTAGTTAGACATTTTCGTAGCGGACTTTCACTATAGTCTCGCAGAGATAGTACACTCCAGCATTTCAGGAGAACATGTATTAAAGTACTAGTAACTAGTAAAAAAGATACATTTTTCTTTTCAAAAGTGTGGTCTTCATAACTTATAAAATATAGTAACTAGTAAAAAAGATACATTTTTCTTTTCAAAAGTGTGGTCTTCATTACTTATAAAATATAAGTAAGTAGATTGAAGAACCAAAAAGTTATGTTTAGTAATTCATTTTGTGATTCCAAAGTGCCAATTTTGAGAAAAAAATCTCCCGTCGAAAAACGACTGAAAACGAGGCTGTGCAGTAGTAATTAAACGTCACGGGTGCCCCTCTCAGATTTAGGTCATCTCTTTTTACACTGAGCGGAATAGTCGCTCGTAAACATAGCTGTACTTTCCTCGATGCTGCTTCATCGTTAATATAGCGATTGCTTTGGTATTATATGCTTATGGAATATCTATATGGAATATCTAAAACTTTGTCGCGTAAAAATCAAGCCAGAAACGGCTGAGAAATCGCTAGTTAAACACAATAACGGCATTTGTTATGGTCTCATTCGGGAGACACTGTCACATGAAGGCATGGTCGACTTCCCTCGCAGCCACTTCAATGTGGATTACGCAATTTTCATGGTAATTTCTACCTTGAAAGGATATCTAATTGTGAAAATAGCGATGTTTATTTCGTTAAAAATGCGACCGCAAATGGCCGAGAAATCGGAAGTGACATGTTGAGCTAGCCGAAATGTAGAGCTACATTATAAGCTCCATGTACATTTCAGTACTGTAACGTATTTTTGAGGGCGTGGTTGGGTGGGAATGAATGAATAAATGAAGGCCATTTAGTGCCATTATTTTTTTTTTTCAAAAAGTGGTCCTTTGTCACTGTTTATGAACAGTCTATAGTCTGTCTGACCCAAGCTTGACTGACCGTTTTTTCCTTGTTTTGTTACAAAAAGTTCGTGTTCGTCACTGGCATCCAACCTTGGCAAACCTCTGATAAACACTTATATATATAGTTTTTTTTTATAATTTTGTAATCTTTATGATACAGTCAATAAATATACAAATACAAAATACAAATACAAATTGAAAAAACCATACATTGGAGAACAATTTTCAACTCTGTGGCCTGAAGTAAGAAAGGTATAATCCTTAAATCTAAAAGCCACAGCAAAAATCAAATCCTGTATTTGACTGTGTTACCCTCGTGAAATAAAGATTATTATTATTATTATTATTATTATTATTATATAACTATAATGATAGCGTAACAAAAGTGATAAGGCGTAAGCTGGTACGCATTTCAAATTTACATGGAAAAAAATGATTCTTTAATTACAATATAAACATCTGAAAAGTTTGTTTTTTTAAATTTCAAATTGCACACATGTGCAACAGGATTTTTATTTCTCCAAAGTCACAAAATAATAATAAGCGATAGCAAATAAGAATATGTATGTCTTCTAACAACAAAACAACATAAGCATGGTTCAAATATTGAGTACCTTAGGCGGATAGTTGGCAATCACAACCTTGTTGTACAGTTTGATAGTACTTATATATATAGTTGTTTATGTATGTATATAAACATTTTTTTGACTCAGCTCAGCAAAATGTTGAATTTGCTCATGAATCCCATTGTAAAATTGGCCCATTGCAAACTTCTGTACAACTGAAATGTGAGCGATGTCGTGCGCAATTTTAATATGGGCACATAATGGGCAAAATCTACATTTTGCGGAGTTGAGGCAGAAAGTATGTTTATAAAACTCGACCTAGTGCTCCCAAGAGGTTTATCAAGTTTGTATAGCATATACATCAAAGAGGAGAGACCGTTCGGTTAAGCTTGTGTCAGACAGACTTAAGTTTAGGTGAAAGAAGGAATCGCAAATGTCGATCTATTCAACTAAGAGTGGGACTTGAAAGGAATAGTTGTGTATTTTTTTGGAAATTCGTAATAAGTACATTTATTCAACATTTCACAAAACCACTAGTTTATCAAGTATCTTAACCTGCGACAGTTCTTATTGTCAAGCTTAGGAGGCAATTGCGTTATCCTATATAAAGCAATTTCATGTGATGTAGGGACTACCCTAAACTGCTGACAAATGCTATTTTATGCGACCAATCATCACAAAAACGTATCAAGTAATAGAGCACTTTTAATGCCTTAAAACAATATAACTGTTTTAGAAATTGGACACTCCTGGACCAAGAGGCAGCCCAAAGCAATATGTCAATATGTAATTTCCATGCAATAAGATTTGACGCCATCCTGCATGAAGGCCACCCGTGACGTCACAGCCAAGTTTTGCCGCCATCGGCGTATTTTATAGGTGTCAGAGCAATTATGCTCTGTATCTCGCTTAATACTAGGAATACTACACTTTTATTATGCGTTTTTAATCTACAAATACACGATGTATAACATCCCAGAAATGACCTGGGTACCCATTACTAGTACTTTAATGAATAGATCTCTCTGGTTTTCCAGAAAAACAGCCGTTCACACCTGCACCATCGTAGCGTACAGTCAATTATTTAGAAAATTGACCCTGTGAACCCCTTTGAAACGAACTGGTCCAACAAATACATTATAAGCTGGCAGCGGAGTTATGAAAATGGGCGTATTTGGCATTTTGATAAAACAGGTGAGAGATTTCTTAATCATCATTTTCGAAGATTAGAGTTAGAAATTTCCAACTAATTGGAAAAGTTTGGAATGGAAACTCAAATCTTTTCTATTAAAAACGAAAGAAACCAGTGTTTGAATTCGTCAGTGTTTGGTACATGAAACATGTCTCTGACAAAGTACAGTTGTTGTGGGCCCCTAAAGCTATCTATATATGAACTGCGGTTCGAATTACGAGTATGCATAGCAAGACATTAGGAACTGTAGATTAGCGAAGATCAGCATGTCTTGGGGGATTGCATATGATAAATTGACAGGCACATGAGTGATTGATTGACGTCTGTTATTAATGGGGCCCTTTGGGACCTTGGGCCACGTGGCCGGGAAAGCCACAATTTGCGTTCTCGCTTACAAAACCAAAACTTGTGCATGCGCCTTCTGTCCTTATGTTCGAGTCAAATATGTGTGTTTTAGGATTTCAAAAGTAGCAAGTTCATATAGACAAAATCATTTTAATCGTTTGAAGTGAATGCAACAGAGATAATGATCCAATAGGTTGTTTGTGTCGACGCAAACGAATGTAGATGAGCCTGAACAGTTTCTGTTCCAGGCTGCAAAAACGCATCCTCGTGTTCCCCCTATGGAGCATCATTGAGAAGATATGCGGTGGTATGGAGAATATTCGGTATGCTAACTGGTTTAGCGGCCTACGGATGAGTGGCTCCCGTTTTGCTCCTGTTGCGACACCGACCCTGCAGTCCGCCGCTACCACAACAACCGTGGTTTATTAATATTCGGCCTCGGAGTTGTGGGACGAAGTTGGCATGGGTCGACATACAAGCCGCGTGGCGAAGCAGCAACAGCGCGAAGTCTCAGCTTGGACGATTTGAGGTTGTCGCGGCAAACTGCAGGTCGCCGGCCGGGTGGTGATGCATGGGATACAAGTGTGCGACACTTTATTGTTTCCAAGAAGTCACTGTCACTGCCGCTACTGCTCATCCGAGCTCTTGCAAGGAGGAATTTATACCTTAAATCTATAATTACACGCGCCCGGACAATTTTTACTCGATGCGGGACGGGAGTTGTTTTTAGTTTTTCGTGCCAGTGTGGCGCTGTGTACAGTCACAGTGCAAGCTCAAATTCGCTTCTGTATCCGAAGCGTACGACGCGGAAACTTCACCGCTACATTGCGTCCTCATCGGACCCACATAACCTAAGAAAGAAGCGGGATTTATTTACCAGGAAGTTAGTGCTGAACGAGACTGGCCACCACGATGATTGCCGCAGCGACCGCCACTGACTCTGGCGGTGACCGGTCCAGTAAGGCCTCCAAGGCCCCCAAGCCCGGACCGGCCATCGGGCCCGATGGGCAACCAAGAAAAATGACAGCCTATGAGCTGGCTGTGTCGCAGTTACCACCGGTATGTTTTGTTTGACCTTTTTTTTTTAGCTTATGATATTTTCTTCGCCACTTCAAAATTCCCGAAAAGGGAGGTTTTTAGGAGGGGGAGTTGCATATTATTCTATTCCCCAACCCTCATGATCAATTATTGTTTATTTTTGAGCAACCACCCTAAGGAGATTACAGCCTATGAGGTTGGTTTGCAGTGTCTACATTTTGCTTATTATTGTTGGTGTTTTCAAGAAAATATGGCTAGATATACTAACTGTATGTTCCTGCTATTCTTTGCTTTCAGCTTTCATATCCTGAAAATTAAAATTTGAATGTTCGAGGAACAGTCCTTTTCAGGAAGTCATTAAGAAAATGAAAACAAAACGTGAAAGAAATTATTATTGGATCAAATACTAGAGATGTATTCTATTTAAAGGGATATTGCAAGCTAATTTGCAAGATTTCCCAACTTCTTTTTAAGTTTATGGCTTATGGGATATCAAATTGAAGCTCTGAATCCATGGGAATTCATCCAATTCTGCTTTTGACATTTTGAGTAGTTGTAATGATTACAGAAGCCAAAAACACCTACATTCTTGTGAATTCTGCTATTTCACAACATACCTTGACATCTTACCTTAAGACCCTTACATTGTATAAGAAACACCCTTGGACTTTACATATAATAGTACGCACAGCAATAATGAGTGAAATACAACATTTCCTTTAACCTAAGCCTATTTTGGTACAGGAACAATTTCCCTGCAAGGCCTTTGTACTTTAATAGGGCTATTTCTTTAACCTATTCACCTATTGACAGTTTGGGCATTTTAGGGACAATGCCAGCTAATGCTTGGGTGAATCAGTTCAAAGTGCTCTGCTTGGCTTTAAGCACACTCAATAGAAACAGCCGCGTATGTCAGTGTATCATGACTGTGTCTTGTTACAGCCAAGGGCGGGTTATTTTGCATAGGTTGACAATTCAAAATGCACAGTTTCAGGTTTCATAGGTTGAGCAGTTTGGAAAGACTGTACCTTGTTTTATTCATTTTCAATCAGTGTCAGGGTTCGAATCTGTTTGAGGCAAGTGAGAAAGTTGCCAGTCACTTGGTGTTGGGCCCTGGTTTATCATGTGTATTCCATTTTCCTCACCATTGCTAATAAGTCACAACATTAGCTCAATATTGGAGGAAAAATGTGACAATAAATGGCATTCAGAATTCTGATAATTAATGGTAGCAACAATTACACATTAATGTTAAGGTCTCTCAGACAATGTGCATTTGGCAACTTAGCAATTAATGGAAAGGTAATGAAGTATGAAAAAAAGCTCAACAATGACTTTTTTTCTTGATCTAGCAAATTATCTTCCTATACTGATATTCCACACAATTCAAGGTTATAGTGGAATATTTATCTGTTAATGTATGTTATTCTTATGTGTAACTGTTATTTATGAGTTATGGTTATTCTTCTTGTGAATTAATGTGTGATTATTTCCATTGTACTGCTTGGGTAGGCACTAATTTTGCTTTGACAGTTGGTACATTTATAATATACACTTGTTAAAAATGCAATTATTTCTTTTAGCAGAGAAATACTGCATTCTTCCTAGTGGTCCGATGTGTGCACAAGGCTCCCAGGCACACATTTCTTCTTTAGTTCCCATGAGCAGGTTGGCCGGGTTGCTGTTTGAATATGGTATCTCTAACAATGATACATATGTAAATCATTTTTTAATTCTTTTTTGTGAGTTCAATGATATCTTAGACAGAAATGGATGTTGATTCTGATAGAGCTTTTTCCTTTTGAGAACAAAGCTCTATGGCCACAAATACGTAAATAAACTAAATACAGAATAACATTTTCTAGCGCTACACGATAAATGCATGGAATGAGATGTAACCTAAATATGCTCCAGTTTTAAGTGTCCTCCTGACAAGGGAGCAGTAAAAACAATACAACTAAAAACAATAGACATAAAACCCTGTGTAACGGGTGTATATTTCACTGCTCAGGGACAGCAGGGGAATCTGCCCTCAGTCGCTTGCCTTAATATGCGGGTCCCTTGTGAGGAACCAGTGAGGACAATGTGGAATGTGCCAACTGATATCTTAACCCTTACGCTGCTGGTGGCTAATTTTGCCAATACAAAATGATGCAAAATACCTGCAAATGACTGAAACCCTGGCACAGGGGTACTCATCTGAGAGTATACCAGTGAAAGCTATCCAATGAATACCAACACGACAGGGTTTATATGGTTTTTAAACATCCTCATACTTTGGATGGAAGTAGCCTTAGCATTGGAGGGGTTAACCCATTCAGGCCTGGAGAGCTCCTTGACAATTGTCGTCTTCATCTACAGTATTTTTGAAAATAACTTTGAGCATAATATTAACAAAATATTTGAAGGAGAGTTGTGTTTAGAGTTCAGAAGAACATTTCGCCTTCAACCATTTCATGAAATATTTATTAATAATTCGAGCACCTAGTCTAACTGACTCAGTCCATGTTTTTTATTGTATTTTTTGCATGTTGGTCATATGTAAATCAGAGACATGGGCGCACAATAGTGCTTAATGGTATACATTCATGTCAGTTGATATTATATAACAAACATTTTGTGGTATTTAATATTTATATTTAAAAAATATTAGAAGTTATTAGCAGGGTTTTAAATATTTTTTCATATTGGTGACCAAATACACCAGAAATTTTGCCAAATAATATAATGTGATTGGTAGTAGGGTAGCCTTGCTATTATCTAAGTCTCCCAGTCTAATTATGTTGTTGCTCAATTTATACCCTGAATCACTTGGTTGAGCAATCCATTTCTCAACATCCTGCCAAAAGGACACACTCACGGGACTCTTGAGAAGCATGTGTTCATTGCTGTCTATATCTGTCATACACATATTACACAGTTGGGAGTCTTCAATGCCAAACTTATGTAACCTATTGAAATAAAAGATGTACATTTTAGTAGTACTTTGCTCAGATTTGAAGAAAATTAAAAATTTAAAGCATTGGCTCTTACATCATTTGTGGAAAATGAATTGTATAATGTTAAAAATTAAGTCAGTAGCGGCCAAACTCCAAAGGTATGGATTGGCACTGGTACTCGATACGATACAGAATATCAATATTGAATAGGGAAAAGTAGTTTTTAACATATTTGGAACTGGTAAGACCTGTTTTCAACATTAAGACTTAATTGTAACCTAAAGAAAGTTGAGTTTTATAAGGCATTCTCAGTCTCAAAATTGGTGGTCATATTATCAATGTTACAAGCAAGCTTTTTGATCAAACCCTCTGCCACAAATACACTTCCTGGTAATTTATTATAAAACCAATGAAGTTCTACAAGCTAAATTGTGAGGTATGTGTAATACAGTACTTTTTTTTATAAAACCCCCTGTTCTTAAACTTCCAGACTCCATGACACTATTTCTAATAGTCGTATTGGCTCATCAATCCTTGGTAGCATTATTTATAGCATTTATAGTAATAAACTCAATTTACTTGTGAAGGTGATATTACTACTTGCAGATTTATTAGATTTAATTGGCTTAACAGTGAATTAAAGAGCATAGAATGAAATCTATGGATCCTAGAGACTTTTATGGACTATGATATGTCCATTTATGGCAATTACTATGAATAATACTGGCTATAACTGACCATCATAAACAGACCATTTACATTGACCAATCTAATGAGTGCTTCTCTTGACCGTTTGCTTGAAACATTGCTATTTTCAGAGTGTGCCGTGCAGCCGTGGTATGGTCAATAATTTAAACATAATGCCATTCCAGTGACAGCAAATATTTTCCAGAAAAAACAATGAGGAGAAAAGTTAATTAGAGCACGATCTACCTACAACACTTCTTGAAGCATTTAAAGATTTAAGCTTATTTCTCAAATAATTTTTAAAGGATTATTGACATCCAGAAAGCACTTCTCATCAAAATACTCTGGCACAAATGGGTTGAAAAAACATACGTGCAGTCAACCATAATCTGAACAAAACATAGTTCTTAATGGTCAAATAGGAAAATAAGGGTAAAATCCGCCCTCCATCTTGATTAAGATTTAAGCCTCATGTTTAAAACATTTAAAAGTTATTTCTAATTTGTTGGTTTTACATCCAAATAGTGCCGGGAATCGTTGAAATTTTGCCGGTCGACCGCTCACCAAAATTACGGAACGATTAAATGATTATAATCGATTATTTGGTAGTTTACCTGAGGTAAATTACCACTTGTTTCATACCCCCCAAAAACAAGAAAAATTTATCGGCCCAAACCACAGTTACTACAGTCAAGGCAATTTGGACTTGCAATCTGTAGTACAGGTGAACTTGGATATGACGGACTCAACAGGACCAGGAAAATTGGTCCGTCATATGCAAAATCCGTCGTACAGTGGTCCGTCATATCCAAGTTCACCTGTAGTATATGAGAAATATAAAGAATAAATAAGGCCAAAACAAGAATAGGAAGCTGGTGCGAGGCCACGGAAAATTCGAGATTTACGATGACCACAGATTGCAAGTTCATCGCACCGATCGCGGCTACACCTAATATACACCCAATAACGGCGAAACTACGCATGTATGCAACCTAAAAACCTATTTTGACAATCCGTGGTAATAATAAATAGTTATAGTTAACATGAAAGCCGAAACAAGGATAAAAATTAATGTGCGAGATTGCAAAATGTATCACTATGTGAATTATGGGACTTATGAAACTGAAGACCACGGATCGCAACACAACCTATGCATCAAGTTAACCTGAAATAAAGTATCAATATAATGCATACTATAAAACAGAATCATATAGACTTTGTAACTTACCAATTCCGCTGGTTCTGTGAGATTATACACTGTAATCCTCTCCTGACGTGAGTTACAGTGTATTCTGCCGATGGCATGTATCTTTCAAGATGGTGGCCGTCTAGTTGTGTTTATTTTTATCATCGCTCGGCAAAGATCGAGCGATGGACGGCAAGTTTGATTGATCGGAACTCTGCCCAAAGCGAGCCAAGCAATCGAGTTTATGATCAATCGTCCCACCACTACATCCAAACAGAACTTGTCAGAGAGAGCTCCAGGCATGATTGGGTTAATATATTCATGCTTTGAGATCTCCATGACAAGTGTCATCTGAGCAGTGTCTTCATTACACAGGATTTGGAAACCTGGGATCAAATGGGCAAGAGTCAAAAGTCAGTTACCCAATTTACAAGAATAATCCTACCAACCCCATATATATTGACATACAACGTGCCTATTGTCTTGTATGAGTGAAACTTTTGATGTATATATTTCTACCCCCATTTGGTTAGTGATGTCTAGACCAAACTTTACAGTCAATACATTAACGGATTGGTTTCTGGGATAATGTGCGAGTGGATTGCGGAGTTCTGATTGGGAAGCTTTACAAGATATTAGTGATAAATTGGATGACATTTATCGAGTTGATTTAACCCTTGTCAACAAGCAGGAGCTTCATTGTAACCACTAGGCCTCGGCAGATCCCTGTCATATATACTTAATTACTCCTGCAGATATTAAGATAAAAAACAGTAGATTTCACATGTTTTTTAAAAGTAGTGCAAGCAATTTAGGCAATTTCATAGTCAGGGGGCTATCATTTTTTCTCATTGATCTGGTCAAGGAGCACTTGATATCTTCCCATATTGGTATCTCCCCATATTGGTATCTTCCCATATTGGCATCTTCCCATATTGGCATCTTCCCATATTGGCATCTTCCCATATTGGCATCTTCCCATATTGTTATCTTCCCATATTGGTATCTTCCCATATTGGTATCTTCCCATATTGGCATCTTCCCATATTGGCATCTTCCCATATTGGCATCTTCCCATATTGTTATCTTCCCATATTGGTATCTTCCCATATTGGTATCTTCCCATATTGGTATCTTCCCATGTATTGTATTGATTTCACTTTGGGTTGCATTTGGATTTGAATGATTATCGTTACTTTTTCTGTTATATTTTTAAGGTTGCCAATTGACAATCAAATGATTTCATTATACAGTTAGTGTTTCTAACAAATACGTTTGTGGGCCTGGTTTAATGACTAGCTGGCACTGGTGAATGGTGGTATAAGTCTCTTTTTGATGTATCTTTGTCACTCCAATGATTGTTATCTTCAATCATGGTCTTTGGATTCATCTGTTATAAACTGGAATACGAGTCAAACCCCTAGGGGATAGGAGTGATCTCAGGAATTAGTGAGCGTGCTGCCGTGCTATGATATTGATCCATTAATTTCAAGAACTCTTATTAGGAGTATCATCTGGATTCTCATATACTGAAATATAATAACTTATATATGGCATAAAACCACTTATAAATGAAAAAATGTTTGAATGAGAATTGTTGAATGGGTCCTAATGAACAGTTATGTAATAAGCTTTGAGATATTGTACAATATACATATAAGACATCGCGATGGAGTGTACACCAGGAATAACTTCTCCGAGAGAGGATTGTTGCTCGAGGGCATAACCCGAGGGGCGACAATCCTCTCGAGGGGAAGTTATTCCTGGTGTACACCACACAGGGATGTCATATTTGTTTTATTATACCAAACAAAAAACAAAACACAAAAGGGGATAATGTTGTGAACAGATTTTGGATAAATACTCGTTGTCTTGTTGACCTAATTTCACTGGTAGGTCACTCGGCAAACTCTGTGGGTGTTGGCGGGGATTCGGGCTAGCGTGTGCTAATCAATTAGCACATGCTGTTGCTGTGTGTTATTTAATTGAATAACACCTGCTGTTAAGGACAACAGCCTGTCGCTAAGGAGTGTGTATAACATGATTAATCTAGGGCCCTTGACCGACCAGAATCAAGAATCTTCACGTGGGTATAATACATTTGATTGTTTTAAGAAGATATTCCTAAAGTAGGCATGAGTGGGTTAACCTGACCATTCTAAGAGCTTCCCAAAAAGCTGAAGGAAGGAATTTTTGTTTTTACATTGATTTTAAAAGCGTAGGTCAATTGCAACGAGAAAGAAACCTGGAACCCGAAAGAACTTCCCCTCCATGGCTTAACAAATAGTTCCAAAGGGTCTTTTGGTTACAGAAGCACTATTAACAGCTCTCCACAATGTAGCACATTCATAATGATATAAAGCGACCAAGTCAACCTGCTAATGGGGATCCAGCAGTGACTTGAACCTGCGACCTCATGCTTGGGATCCAGGCACCGTAACCACTAGGCCATGGCGATTCAATACCCAGAAAAGCTGAATATCCCTGGATAATACATTACCTTTTGAAATAACCTTGAATTTTTTTGAATTTCTATTCTCATCACTGGTGGAGGAGAACCCTGTGAAAACCACCGCCTAACTCCAGGTCTCTGGCAACTTTCTCAAACCCGGGCAGTGGTGAGAGACAGCAAGCAGTCACTGGCAACAACTTAGATCACAAGGCCATCAGAGAAGACTCCTAGATAATCTAGTAGTGGTAATTAAAAGGAATGGACCCCTGGTTCAAAGTACAACAGGTGTCTTGGTGTTCTTTGATTGGCTTCCTAGGTGCTTCTCATTAGCTCACACTGCTATCTGACATGTCTTCAGGGCACAGCTGGGAGTGAAATCATTAACCCATTCATGCCCACAGATCTACCGGACAAGTGTCGTCTCGACCTGATGTTCTTTTGAAAAAAGCTTCAGAATAAAACATTAATTTGCAAACTATTTGAATGGGAGTTGTAGACCTCCATCAAAGATTTTGTAAATTCATGTAGAATTCCAAAGTTATTTACAAAAGTATTGGAGGCGAAGAGGGCATTTGTTAATCATTTCATGCCTGTAGCAGCCAAAACTGCCTGGCAATATTGATGATAGCTCTCTAACAAAAGAAGTATCTAGAGAATATTTGAAGGAGAATCATTCATCAGAACTTTATCTACAACTCTCCTTCGAATATTTTTCCGATGTATGCTTCGTTCCAAAGTTCTTGGCCAAAGTATGACCGGTCCAGATGATGCTCTTCGAGTCGATCTCCAGGCTGAAATGGGTTATGGGTATATGATTACTTCAAATATGAAATAATACTGAATGTAAATAACCAAATCACAGAACTTGTATCTCCTCTGCATTTGTCTATAGACCAGGAGTTATGGTGGAGGGGGGGGGGGGGGGGGGGGGGCGACAGGATCCAATTAATTTGGTTTAGCGAGTCATTGTAGCATGTGATAATGTGATAACTGCCTTTGGTATCTATAGTCTCAAGTCATTAGCATAGTGGGTTTAACCCTTTCATTGGCCAGCCCCGCAAGATGAGTGGTCTAAGGCATTGCCATTCACCATGCACACACTGTCTTTCACTACTGAGGGCCTGCCCTAATAGCCGGGTGGTCTAAGGTGTTGCCATTGACTACTTGCTGTCTCTCACCACTTGCGGCAGTCCCGCAAGCTGGGTGGTCGAAGGCGTTGCCATTGACCACACACTGTCTTTCACCACTGAGGGCCTGACCTGATGGCAGAGTGGTCTAAGGTGTTGCCATTGGCCACACACTGTCTTTCACAACTGAGGGCCTGTCCTGATAGCAGAGTGGTCTAAGGCATTGCCATTGACCGCACACTGTCTTTCACCACTGAGGGCCTGTCCTGATAGCAGAGTGGTATAAGGCATTGCCGTTGACCGCACACTGTCTCTCACCACTGAGGGACAGCCCTGATGGCCTTGTGGTCTAAGGCGTTGCCATTGACCACGCACTGTCTCTCACCACTGAGGGACAGCCCTGATGGCCTTGTGTTCTAAGGCATTGCCATTGACCATGCACTGTCTCTCACCACTGAGGGCCTGCCCTGATAGCAGAGTGGTCTAAGGCATTGCCATTGACCGCACGCTGTTTTTCCCCACTGAGGGCCTGTCCTGATAGCAGGATGGTTTAAGGCATTGCCATTGACCATGCACTGTCTTTCACCACTGAGGGCCTGTTCTAATAGCAGAGTGGTCTAAGGCATTGCCATTGACCGCACGCTGTCTTTCCCCACTGAGGGCCTGTCCTGATAGCAGAGTGGTTTAAGGCATTGCCATTGACCACACACTGTCTTTCACCACTGAGGGCCAGTTCTAATAGCAGAGTGGTCTAAGGCATTGCCATTGACTGCACACTAGTGCTTGGAATCGTTGGAATTTTCATGGTCGAGTAATCGGCAGAAGCTGCCGACCGATACTCGACCATGGTCGACCATGTCGGGATAATTCAGGAGCGGCGCCGGTCCCCTGGAAGTAATAGAATAAGTACATGCGCAGTGCGCAGTTAGCCATGTTGTTTCATGTTGTTTACAACGCCGAAGCGCTGCGTTGATGTAGGTGAGGAAACAACGGCAACAACAACATAAAGGTAAGTTTATTTTCATTTCATGGTAGATATTTCGATAGATAGGAAGTTTGGCAGCGTGGTAAGTTACTTGCATTGTGTAATATTTTTGTACTTTTGACAGACTAGCGCTAATTCATTATACTCGTTTTCGGTCGACCATTCCTTGGCATGGTCGACCGTGGGTCGAGCATGGCGTGACGACCGAATGCTCGACCATACGAGTAATCGTCCGAGCACTACTGCACACTGTCTTTCACCACTGAGGGCCTGTTCTAATAGCAGAGTGGTCTAAGGCATTGCCATTGACTGCACACTGTCTTTCACCACTGAGGGCCTGCTGTGATAGCAGAGTGGTCTAAGGCATTGCCATTGACCGCACGCTGTCTTTCCCCACTGAGGGTCTGCCCTGATAGCAGAGTGGTCAAAGGCATTGCCACTGACCACACTGTCTCTCACCACTGAGGGCCAGCCCTGATAGTCGAAGGCGTTACCATTGACTATGTACTGTTTCTTAGGGCTGAGTTTGTCGCTCGATGTCAGAAGGTGGTGAGTATCGATCATGAGACTTTTTTCGAGCGCTCGATGTTGCGGCAATCAAGCCCAGCCCTACTGTTTCTCAACACTGAGGGCCCACCCTGATAGCCAAGTGGTCTAAGACGTTGCCATTGACTGTGCACTGTCTCTCACCACTGCCCGGGATTTAGTCCAACTTAGGGCATGTGAGAAAGTTGCCAGTGACTACAAATAATTTCTTGAAATATTTGAAGAGGGCGTATAATCTGCTGCACCAAAATATCTTGATAACAAAGCAATATTGTAGGAAATATTCGACTGAAAGTTAGGGATGTCATCAATAGTCGCCAAGTCGATGCACTGCTAGGTATGACCCTGTCGATAGTCGCATCAATAAGGCAACCGTATCGATGCGGCAGAATCGACAAAATTTAACCCCAAATGCCGCTACATTTGGGGGTTAAGTTCTACAGCCAAAAATCATGAGCGATCACTCAGCCTCAACATACCAACGGCCGTTACCTTTTTGGTTATGTTTTACGTTGTACTACGGCTCTCAGCCGTAAGTACACGCAAAATCATGAGCGGTAGATCGGTTCGATCACCAAAACAAACGGGCGCCATTTTATTTTACTGCGCACATAGAAATCACAGTACGTTCAGAACAACAAATGTTTGAAACGTTCGCTAAACGTACTGCTCATCAAGTGCGCAGTATTCGAGATACGAACGTTTCAAACGTTCGTGTCTCAAATGAGCAAACGTAATAGACATACAATGTGGCTATAGATGAAATAAATACAAATAACAGCCACAAAACGAATTCAATTCAAAGTAGAATGAATTGTAATAGGTATAAAAGAATAAATCAAATATAAAGTAAAATGATAAACAAATTAGATTAAGTAATAAATGTATTCAAATGAAATAAAAATAGAATAAAATAAATCATGATAGATTATAATAATTGATGAATGCATAATTACAGAATTTATTAATTAATTTGATCTTTGATGAATGAATTAGAAAGGCAAGAATGTTCTTTATTTTGAGCAATTACTAGGTAATTAATTAAGCCCAACGAGCACGTTACGGTGAATCGAATCGTATCGAAAAATATAGCGATTAATCGAATCGATAAAATCTCATATCAATGACATCACTACTGAAAGTTGTACCTAATTTGACAACCCCTTCCAAATAGGTTTTTGGTGTTTCAAGGTCCTTCAATTGATGAGTTAGGATAGAAGTTGTAATGCCAGAGCACAACTGTTAATGTAAATGGGTTAAAATTATGAACGCATATTTGACCATTCATCTTGGCGAATAAGCATGAGTAGATCATTGCTAGCTGGCCCTCGCATTCCTTCTCAAGGGTGTCGCGAGTGAAATGAAAAGTATTGATCACTCCAATACATTAGTGGATTAAACTTCAACAAATCAACTTGTGCTGATATTAGAATTGATTGTCCCAATCAGCCGTAGATCAATCGAGGGAGAACCTCACAGATCTATAGCAATTGCCAAATGAGGGCATTGTTTGTTTACATGTTTGTTTGTTTGCTTATTTGATTGGGGGTTGCTTTTAGTGGCTTCGGTCATAGTATAATAGAAAGTGAGATTACTGATGAGGAGGAAATCCCTTTCTCTTTAGGAATTGTCACAATGGGTCTTTCAGTTGTGAAGGTACTGTAGATAGCCCTGGATCACTTTGCATCAGTCGCTAACTCAAAATGTTCTGGCTACTGGCCCCATAGGATCAATGACACCTAGGATTTACTGGTGCTGCAAATTTTTTAATGGACCTACAAATTGTTCTTTAACATAACTAGAAAAAACATGGCATAAAATTCACTGACAACATTTATTTTTATTTATTTTATCTTCGTTTATTTCAAAAACATTTGGGGACATTCTTGAGAGGAAACTTATAAACTCATGTACCCAAATGTTTACTGGCCTTGTAGGACCAGTTGAGGTCTTTTTTAATCGGCCAAAAGCCATTTTTGGGAATTTTTACTGGCATGGGGCCAGCTGTTCACTGTTAGCGTTAAGCCCTGGCATATTTATATAATTGGCAACTTAACAAACCTGCTTATGAGGACCAAGTGTGGTAAAGTAAGGACATAGATGCTTGCCCGCATTGTACTTTGGAATAGAACCATGTTTTTTCAGTGGTATTTTAACTAAATTAGGGCCATAAGGTATCTTTGGGCCCCTGGATTTCCTAAGTAAAGGACATTGCAGGCCCCTAATCCAAAGAGTTACATTCGACTCCTTCTACCCTGCCACCACAAGTGATGTGCAGTGTATGTTTTATGCAATGAATCCTTGGTCAACAAATGCTTAGATAACAAATTTTTGTCACCATAAAGAAGAGAAAGCAATTACGGACATGACTTATTGGCGTTTATACGACGCTTTTGTTAGTAATTTCTCGTTCTGCAGTTGTGCTGTCAGAGATTTCCTGCTCTCATGCTGGGGCAGAACCACAATGAGCTAATGATCTGACAATACTGATAAAACCTTCAAATGATTAGCTACCTTTTAAATTGAATTTCAATTTTTCTTTTTTCTCATGTTCACTTCCGTTAGTGTGTGAATTTGGCCTGGCACAATCAGGAAGCTCAGGGGATAAAGCAACAAAGGAGATTAGCTTATCTAGACAATTGTAATGGATTATCCTTCTATCTGTGCTGCAAGAACAATTGGCTGTCTGATAGGGTTTATATCCTAATCAGAGTACCAAAAGTGTGAATATATCCACGTTAACTTTGAAAGTTAACCCTTATGCTGCTGGTTGCTAAATTCGGTCTTACAAAATGATGCAAAAAACCTGAAAAATGACTGAAACTCTGAAAAAGCAAGTTGAATTTTAAATTAAGTGGTGAAATGTTCGACCAACAGATGATGATAATGATGATGATAATGATGATGATGATGATTATATTCTTTGCTTTTAGTTCCTACCATTTAATATTTGGCTCACTAGGGATGACAGTTTATAATGTTTCCTGCAAGACAGACCACTTTAGGCTGGTACGTTGTCCCTGAAGATCTCTGTTTATCTCCAGTTGAATCAAAATAGCATGTTTGGCCTATAATTGGCTTTCAGCATGTGTTCGGTGGGCAGCCAAATGTCTCATATATCTTGATAGCAATCAGATAGTGTGCAGTGTATAATTAGATCAGAGGTTGACAGGATTTTTTCTGTGCACAGGAACTTATAGGCTGATACAGTCTTATAATAGGATGGTAACTTCAGACTACAAATTATTGTCTAGATCTGTGATACTTTTGATGATAACTTTGGGACTTAGAACTATTTTACAAAATATGGCACTTTCTATATATATGAAGGAAAGTTGTTGATGATGTACTGAATATAAACATCTACAAATATTTTCCAAACTTTATTTTGCCTGCAAGATTTCATCAGAATTGGTGTGCTTGATGCTAGGGGGGTGGTGCCTTAGGCTTTGATTGCTTTGCAAATTATGCTTTTGCCTGTCCAGCTACATCTGGCAGCTTGGAGCATCAATGGGTTAAAGCTCCTTCAGCCGATCCGTAGTGTTATTTTAATCCTGACATATGTTGGTATATATGTCAGTGTCATTAGCAGTTAACATCTAGATTTGTCATGGAAGTGTTGACTGTCACATATTGAGGATGTGGCCAGAAGGGCCTCCAGTTTATGTAAATTAGGGGGGGGGGGGCACCAAAGATAATACTTCAGGGGAGAGATTTAGGCAGGACGTGTCCATCCTGTCTTTTATACAAACAGTTTCCTGAAAACTCCTTTTTATGAAGGCGTGATGAACGTCCAATTATTAGGTTTTGTGGGTGATAACCAACATGATGTCCTAAGAGGTGGCTCAATGTAAATTGCCATTTTTGACACTCTAGGCTGGTAAAGGTACATAGTATCAGGATTTGAAGTAGCTGAGTAGCTAATTTAGCCTCAGCATAGTTGGCCTAAAGTTGCAGTACATATGATGATAAACAAAATTCCAAATTGAGCTTGACCTAAGATAATTCTGTATGTTGGGGGCAACGAGCGCTATCATCAAATCGTGAAATTGCAACCAAATGCCAGAAGAGCCAATAATATCAAGCCCTCCTGCCCCCTCCCTGTGGGATGGTACTACGCTGAGAGGCTGATGTAACCAGAGTGCTGTTTATATAGGGGGGGGGGGGGGGGGGGCACTACTATAAAGATGTCATGTGACTTTCCAGAAGTACCCCTGTCCCCGATCCTGGCTGGTCTAGGACAGCGCGGAAGTGCGAACGACCGGCATATACTTTTTGGAATTAGCTGGCATGCTGTGCAGGACAAGCTGATCTCGAAATTAACTTTTTGCCCAGGGTAATTCTAGTCAAGAGGATGCTACTTTATACTTAGGCTACCACAAAGTAATTTTAGGTTACCCAAAATAATGCAAGATTACCATCAGCGTTGCAGGTATGGTGATGGGGGTAGGTGACCGGTTTGGAGTTTACTGGAAGACAATGTTAACAATTTGGCAACCTGAATTTAGCTCTAGACGTTTTCTTCTGACTCTGCAATAATTGTGGCAATAATTTACAGATTGAGAATGATTTGTTGGAAAAATATTGGAAGGAGAAATTTTGATCAGAACAATAACTTTCTTTAAAATATTTTGTATTTAATCATTCTTGATCCTGAAGTTATTGTCAAAAGTATAAAAGATCCGGGTGACAAATTCTAGTGAGGTTAATGAGGTACATATATTATCTTTGGCCATGTACTGGGCTATCATAATTCGCACTGTGGCTGGGAATAAATGAATGAATGAGGGCTTAAAGGCATATTGACACACAAAGGCCATTTAGTGCCATAAAGTTTTTCCAAAAAGTGGTCCTTTGTCATTGTTGAAGAACAATGACAAAGCATATTAATTCTAGGTGAAAGAAGAAAAAGAGGAAGAGAAAGAGCAGAGCCGTCAAATCCAAAGGGGACCAAGGGATCTTTAAGATGCATGGTATCCACAGACAGATCCACACATCCCCCTTCTTTTATAAGTCGAGCAGGGTGCCGCACCAGCTTAGGATTCCCTGGGAGGTGCCAGCTCCTATTGCGCACCATTGAGCAAGCCAAGAGGGTGCACCCCTAACGGGGTCACTGCCGCTGGTAGAGTGCATGAGGTGGGTGGTATGGAGTTAGCTGTGAGGATGCTGTAACCTTTAATTAGCACTGAGGATCAGGACATGTCTCTATAAACATGTCATGTTGTGTTTCCGGAAATACTCCTTAGATCCCCGATCCTGGCTGGTCGTCCTGCACTGCTATGCTGGCTCATGACGCAAGGAAGTCTTTCCACAGAATTGCTCACATACCTGCCCCGGCCCGGTCCAGTCTCTAGAGTCCTCAGGTGGTCTGAGTGCTGTGAGATATACAATTTGGAATTTTGAAAATCATCACATTTTCTGAAATATTGCGGCTAAGTCATGACTAGTCAGATGTAATGTTGAGGGAATTTGAAATTTTGATTATCATCACCCTTTCTGTGGTCAAGTCGTAACTATAGCCAGTTGTATTGTAAGTGGTGGATGAAAGCGGAGTCACTGGCAACTTTCTCACGTGCTGATTCAATCCCAGGCAGTGCATGCAGGTGAGAGACAGCTAGCAGTCATTGGCAAAACCACTTGGCCATCAGGGCGAGCCCTCAGTGTTGAGAGACAGCGAGCAGTCAGTGGCAAAGTCTTAGACCACTCAGCCATCAGTTTGGGCCCTCCAGTATATGAGTGAACATTTATGTCAATCACAAATGAAAATAAACCATAGTATATTGGAAATGTATGAATACTTAATTAACCAATATTCATCTCTTGATAGCCCAGTCAGGTTTATCTCATACATATATATATATATATATATATATATATATATATATATATATATATATATATATATATATATATATATATATATATATATATATATATATATATATATGTATATATATATATATATATATATATATATATATATATATATATATATATATATAATATATATATATATATATATATATATATATATATATATATATATATATATATATATATATATATATATATATTTTATATATATATATATACATATATATATATATATATATATATATATATATATATATATGTATATATATATATATATATATATATATATTTATATATATATATATATATATATATATATATATATATACATATATATATATATATATAATATATATGTATATATATATATGTATACATATATATATATATACATATCATACTACTACTATATATATATATATATATATATATATATATATATATATATATATATATGTATATATATATATATATTCATATTCACCGCCTACACACATACATATATATTCACAATGAAATTTTAAATTTTGTTTGTAATTCTATTGGGGTTCCAAATGCTGATCCCCAAACTCGTCTTGCGGACATAGGCAATTTCGTTTTACACATGAGCGGTTGTTACACGCTCCAACTCCTCTGCCCCCTCCCCTGAGTGCCTGGCCTCATAGCTCCAGTTTATTAACTCAATTGCCTCTGGTGTGCAGGCATGGTCCGACAGCTCTCAACATAACTCTATACATAGAGCGCTATTTTAAAGGGATTTGAATTGGGTTGTTAAAAACACAACACGAACAACAGGTTTTGGTCAAATGCATATCTGTTAGTGATGTCCAAAGTTATCAGGACATAAATGCACTCAAGATGCACTCCAAGATTAGTAAAGGTAGCTTAATTAACCTATTCATGCTCAAGATTCTCTTTTTGTCTGTATCTACAATGCTTTTGATAGTAACTGTGGAATTAAGAATAATTTTACAGAAAAATGAGCGAGGGTTATATTAATTGTTGATTATCTTCTGAATAAAATTTTTCCTTAGTTATTTACCTGACTTAGCATTTGCCTGCAATATTTTATCAGAACCATCAGCTTTTGGCAGCTGTGAGCATTAATGGGTTATAA
>OZ012699.1:13931519-13957231 GCA_963942565.1 Maea johnstoni | reverse complement strand
AGCGAGGGTTATATCAATTATTCAGGGTCCGACATAAGTACTTGCCCGCTTGCCCCGGCAAGTGAATTTTTGAAAAAATGGGTTTCGGGCAAGTACATTTTAGTTTCCACTTTTCCGAATGGGCAAGCTGATTTTACATGCAGTCCACACATTTTTATATAGAAAATGTGGCACAAATACCTAGAAATATGCAAAAAAATGGTCTTCAAATCATTAATAAATAATTGTAAATAATACATGCCATTCTAGAATATGTTATAACTTATTTCGGGCACGCCACAAATCAAGTCGGGCAAGTAGAAATCATTAACTACTTGCCCGGCAAGAAAAGTTAGTTCTGAAACTTATGTTGGTGACTGTTGTTGATTATCTTCTGAATAACATTTTTCCTTAGTTATTTACCTGACTTAACATTTGCCTGCAATATTTTATCAGAACCATCAGCTTTTGGCTGCTGTGAGCATTAATGGGTTTATATATAACTATATGCAACAGTTGTTCTGATCAAGGGTCTTTAACAATGTAATGCTTACGAGTTTCTCTAAAAAGTGTTCTCTGCATCTGTGATACTTTGGCAATAACTTAAGAACTAAGAATGATTTCAAAAAATATTTAAAAGATAGTCTGAAAGATTTCACCAAAATTGTCATGCTGCTTTTGGCCGCTGTGAGCATTAATGGGTTAATACACCGTCAGTGTGGTTGTTTTGTCATATCACTACTTCTGAGGCCCTGAGAGACAGAGGAATCTACATGACTCAGGACAATAGTTATAAGTTAAATTTACCACAGTTTTACACCCCCATGTTAAGGGTCATTGCAGTTCGCGAACACCTCCAGGACAATATTGATGAGGCAGTTATATAACCTTAAATAGGTATGGGGAACATTGCATGCTGCCTGTGGTTATAAGCTATTTTAGGTAGGTATATGGCCTACAGCTAGGGGAGGATGTCCATCCTAGCATTGACATGGATGCAGGGACCTATCATAGCATACACATTGGATGGACCCACCAGGGACCCTAACATGAATATGGGGGGGGGGGGGGGGGGCCTGGCCATCCTTAACATCAATATGGGAACTGCAAAGTCCTTAGCAATTTTATCATCAATGTGTAAGCCAGTAGATAAAACTACTTGTTCATAAATTTGAAATCACTTGCCATAGGCAGATGATTTTATATGATTTTTAGACGCAAGGAAGAAGGGTACTCCCAGATGCTAGTATCTCTGGCTCTGTCTAGTTTGGAGTCCACATATGCACATTTGATTGTCATTGACTGTCTAAATGAAAAAGTTTTCAAATTCAAAGCCCCTAATTACTTTTACTATATACTGCTGCTGTTTTTACCACTACCATTACCAACTACTACTACTACTACTACTACTACTACTACTACTACTACTACTACTACTACTACTACTACTACTACTACTACTACTACTACTACTACTACTGTAACTGCTTAACAACCCTCTTAACTACAACAACAACTATGACCTAAGACACTCAGAACATTGATTGAAATGTTGACACTAATTAACTGAGTCTGATGATGATGGATGTATATATCTCTGTCACAGTGCTGTGGGTTAAAGTGGTTTAACAAGTGAATTCATGCCTGGAGCTCAAAAGTGGCCTGCCATACGTTATTGATAATAGTTTTCTAAGAAAAGCACATCTTGGAAAATATTTACAACTGCTTCTACTACTATCCCTACAACTAGTAGTGCTATTAGTGCTATCACTAATACTACCGGTACTGCTACTACTACTACTACTACTACTACTACTACTACTACTACTACTACTACTACTACTACTACTACTACTACTACTAGTTACTACTACTACTACTACTACTACTACTACTACTACTACTACTACTACTACTACTACTACTACTACTACTACTATTGCTACTACTACTACTACTACTACTACTACTACTACTACTACTACTACTACTACTACTACTACTACTAGTTACTACTACTACTACTACTACTACTACTACTACTACTACTACTACTACTACTACTACTACTATAACTACTACTACTACTACTACTACTACTACTACTACTTCTACTGCTGTTGCTGATGCAACCAGAATTACTTCTACATAAGCTATTACTGGTGTTGCTGTTATGCTACTGCTAGTACTTGCCAGTGTAACGCTCATTTGCTGAGCACAGTAGGCCCTGGTACATACTATGCAGCCCATGAGGTATTAGCCTAGCTGTAAATTATGTTACAAGACATCAGATGGCTATTTAGAGATTTGCTGTAGCTATCAATCTTATCAGGGCAGGAGTATGGGGCATGCCACTCCATCTAGTCAGCTCCAAACTTAAGGTGTAAATCATAACAGTTACATGTTTATATAGAACATAGCACATCTATCTATATTAGCAGTCAGAGCATCATAAGCCTTAGGTCACAAGACTCGCATGGCAGCGATGTCCTCATTTTCATTTGCTTTCAGAAAGAATCTGCTGGCCCGCTGTTGAGAAAGAAAAGCATTGCAGATCTTAATTTCTATTCATATGTAAAGCAAAATTTTTAAGGTGTATGGCAAAGCATTTCAAAAACACAAGATAGCAGACATATTGTCCTTTTTTTTTACAGGCCATCAGAATGAAATACTAGGACAGAAATACCGAACAGATATGTATGGAAAAGCTTATAAAGAAGACTTCGGTTACCTTAGAAAAATAGGGACCAAGCAAAAGTGTCATCATCATCTTCATCATCATCACTACCACCACCACCACCACCACCACTATCATTGTCATCACTATCACCACCATCACCATCGTCTTCATCATCATCACCATCATCATCATCTTCATCATCATCATCACCATCGTCATCATCATCATCATCACCATCATCATTATCATCATCTCATCACCATCACCATCCTCATCATCACCAACACCATCATCATCTTCATCATTATCGTCATCACCATCATCATCTTCATCGTCTACATCATCATCATCCTCATCATCCTCATCACCAATTCACCATTATTATCATCATCATCTCATCACCATCACCATCCTCATCATCACCATCACCATCATCATCTTCATCATCACCATCATCATCTTCATCATCATCATCATCATCACCTTTAACAACAACATAATCATCAAAGATCATCATCATCATCACCGTCATCATCACCATAATCATCATCATCATCATTGTCATCACTATCACCACCATCATCACCATTATTACCTTTGTCATCATCATCATCATAATCATCAGCATCATCCCCATCACCTTTAACAACAACAACATAATCATCAAAGATCATCATCATCATCACCGTCATCATCACCATAATCATCATCATCATCACCATCACCATCACCTTTTACAACAACATAATCATCAAAGATCATCATCATCATCACCGTCATCATCACCATAATCATCATCATCATCATTGTCATCACTATCACCACCATCATCACCATTATTACCTTTGTCATCATCATCATCATCATCATCATCATCAGCATCATCCCCATCACCTTTAACAACAACAACATAATCATCAAAGATCATCATCATCATCACCGTCATCATCACCATAATCATCATCATCATCATCACCATCACCATCACCTTTTACAACAACATAATCATCAAAGATCATCATCATCATCACCGTCATCATCACCATAATCATCATCATCATCATCATTGTCATCACTATCACCACCATCATCACCATTATTACCTTTGTCATCATCATCATCATCATCATCATCATCATCATCATCACCATCACCTGTAACAACAACAACAAAATCATCAAAGATCATCATCATCATCACCATCATCATCACCATAATCATCATCATCATCATCACCATCACCATCACCTTTTACAACAACATAATCATCAAAGATCATCATCATCATCACCGTCATCATCACCATAATCATCATCATCATCATCATTGTCATCACTATCACCACCATCATCACCATTATTACCTTTGTCATCATCATCATCATCATCATCACCATCACCTGTAACAACAACAACAAAATCATCAAAGATCATCATCATCATCACCATCAACTGGGCATTGTTCAATGGAGTCAGAAAACAAATCCCCACCTCATGGAAATTTCATCTGGGGTTTTGCATGAATGACTATCAGCAATCCCACTCCTTGCTACAAGTCATCTATAATACAACACTACCCCTACCCGCTCTACAACCAGAAATATGATAAATACAATATAGCATCTTGAAGCATTCTCTGCTTCTGTGAGGAAGCAAAGTGAAGCTGACAAGTTGTCCCTGAGTGGTCCTGGCGGGCCCCGAAGTGGAACCTAACGTGCGAGGAGAGGGGAGTGAAGTTCACGGAAAGAGAGGCCGGTCGCAGAGAACTGTTGAAATATTCAACATGAGGGAATTGTCTGTTAAATGGCGAGTCTCTTAACAATCCATTTTTGTTATTTGTAGCCTTGAGTTTTACTGTTGAGACCTGCTTTTGAGGAACTGGAGAACTTACTAAGTACTGTCAGGGGAAATTGGTTATCTACAACTGTTGATTTATTGCTTGGTCTTTTTTTTGCAATGGTTTTTTTCTGTGAGATGTAATTTTACTTACAGTGCAATGGAAGGTGGTAGAAATCAATTCTCTGCTTTTGCTATGCTTTGAACGGTACAATGCTGAAAATATGATAAATAAAATTTCAATATGTTTTTCCTGTAAGATGGGATTTTACTTACAGTGCAAATATGGAAGGTGGTAGAAATCATTTTTATGCTTTTGATAAATTTTTAAAGATACAATACTTAAAATACTTTTAGAATTAAAATTTTGTGAATGGAGTCTCTGCTATTTTTCATTACTGGGCCCCATTAATATATAAGGGGACAACATAATTGAGGAATATTGGCTTCTTAACCCTTTTGGGTCCAAATTGTTATTTTCCCCACAAATATTTGATGCCATTTGTAACGGGGATTATTGGCCCAAATCTGGTGTCAGGTTCATGTTTGGCGATTTTATAAGATTTTGATCCACCATAGTCATTTGATATATCATATTGAACCTTGAATCGAGCACAATATGGAATGATTTCAATTATTTTGCACACATATATGCGTACATGGTTCTCTTACAAGGTCATATGTTACCACAAACACATATATGCGTCTGTGGCATTGGTAGGGTTAAGCTACTTGGTTGTCAAAGCCTTGGCATCAAATAATAGATGAACATAATGGATTATATATATAGCGCTTGACAGTCCCCAAAATAACACGGTATAGTCGGGTTGGGCAAATTACACCCAAAATCACATTTCCCTGCCAGTATTTTACGTTCCAACACCTATTTGAAAACTATTTTACAATGATCCCCCATGTACATATGATAATCCAGTGTATTTTTTTTCTTGTAGAGTTATAGATTTGTCAATTTCTATTTGTTGCTACTTGGTTAAGTTGTTAATGCACTCGTCTTTGAAGCAGTCACATCAAGCAAGTCACATGGGCCAAAATCATTTATTTCCTGTAACGTCCCTATCAGAAGTGTAGGTAGGAATTTTATTGGATTTTTTTTCAAAATGATACACATTTCACGACAGCTGTATTTGTAATGCATAAAGTAATACATGAGGTCTGAGGTAAGGCCTAAAAAAAATGTTTGTTTCCTATTACTCTACCGACTAGGGTTCGGATGCGAAGAGATTTGTTGTATCGATTAATCGAAAAATATTTTGAACAATTTATCGTTTCGGTTCAAGTTTTAAGGCCACATTGCCGTAATTTTAAGGCAAACGATTTTAAACATTATTGTGCCGCGGCATGCGCCGGCACATGCCAGGCACACATGCGGTGTACCGCGGCAATTGATGAATCGGTGCGCCAAATATGGCGCAATAGATTTGTTTACGCTTGAGAGTGATACAGAGCCAGTCTGTGTCACTTTATAAAAGTTCTAGTAAATTTTATATATTGTTTTTTATGTACTGGCCGCGTTATTTCGCAAAATTTATTCATAAATTTCACATTTGAAATAATCGATTATTTCAAATGCCGTTCGAATCTGGCTTTATTCCTAAGTGTTCTTAAAAAAGAATCATCAATCCAGACAACACGTTCAATATTTGAAAACAAGATATTTGCAGGAGCTAGAGTTGTTGATAATGTTCCGATAACATTTCTCCTCTAATTATTCACTCATCTTTGCTTTTGCCTGCAAGATTTCATCAAAATTATTAGGGTGCTTTTGGCTGCTGTGAGCATTAATTGCTTAAAACATTTCTGCTGGCACCCTGGTGGAACATAGGCTACCAGTTGTCACATGTAGATGACAAGCCAGACAGTTGTCAGTGCATTTAACCCTGATGCTGCTGGTGTCTAATTTGGCCAATATCAAATGATGCAAGAAAAACTGAAAAAATACTAAAACCCTGGCATTTAGGTACTCATCTGATAGTACTCATCCAATGAATACCAACATGACAGGGTTAAGATGGTTTTCAAAGATCTTTGGGTGCTTTGCACAAAAGTAACCTTAGCATGGGAAGGGTTAACCCATAAACGCTCACAGCGGTCAAAAGCAGTGTTTCAATGTTGGAGAAACACTACTCTCAGGCAAAAGCATTGTTAGGAAAACATTTGACGGAGAAATGTTAACCTGCAAATTATCAATAGCTTGCGATCCTTCAAATATTGTTTAAAATCATGCACAGTTCCTTAGTATTTAATATTAAAATGACAATTTCTGGAGGAAGGAATTTTTAGGCACTAATCAGGATAATCTATTCATGCCTGTCTGTAGCATCCATTAACCTCATGACAAGTTTGGTGATACATTTCTTACCATGCAGTCTTTTTTTTTGTTTGGGGGGGGGGGGGGGGGATACCGGTAATATATAAAGGAGAGTTTGATATGAACCCAACCAACAACTCTCGTTCAAATATTATGTGAATTTGTGAATTACTCCTAGTTCTTTTTAAATCTCATAGAACGAGAAATTTAAGAGAAACACTCAGAATATGTTAACCCATTGATGACTGTAGTAGCCAGAATGCCCTTACAAATTTGGTGAAACCTTTGTAAACAGCATTTTCCCAGAAATTCTTTAAAGGAGAAATGCTGTTTAGAAGCTCATCCACAACTCTCCTTCAAATACTTTGAGAATCTATTCTTTAAACTAAAGTTTTTTTCAAAAGTACAGTAAGTCGAGACGACACTTGCCAATGATAACTCCAGGCATTAGTGGGTTAACTCTTCCAAAGCCAAGGCTACTTTCACCCATAGTGAAAGAATGCAAAGATTCTTAAAAAAACATCTAAACCCTGTTGGTATTCACTGGATAGATCTTGCTGAATACCCTCAGATGAGTACCCATGTGGCATGGTTTCCGTCATTTTTAAGGTTATTTTGTACTGGCCAAATTAGCAACCTGCATCATAAGGGAACTCCCGGCATTAATTGGTTAAGAGAGTTGTGTTATTGTGGCTGTCGCTCTGTCTATCTTTACACTCAGTCTGATAGTTGAGCTGACGTTACACTGCAAGTACCCCGCTCGTGTTCCCAGTGCTACCCCAGCGCTGCCCAGGGGCTCTGACCACCTGGGAACCACTCCAGAAATATGGTCACAGTTGCACATACACTGAGAGGCGGTTGACAAACCCACTTTGCCTCGTCAAATAAAGATTCTTCTTCTTCTTCTTCAACTCATTATTATTATTATTGATATTATTTTTATTATTATCATTATTATTATTATTTTTATTATTATTATTATTATTATTATTTATTATCATAATGATTATTATTATTAGTTTTATCATTATTATTTATATTATTATTAATATTAATGTTCTTTTTATTAGTATTATTAGTATTATTAGTATTATTTGCAATTGAATGTGTTGATTTATAACTCAATATGTTGATTTTCTTGCTAAGCTTTCTCTCTTTTTTGTTTTATTTTGCTCAACACCAATTTGGTAGATCTACCCCTCCTCATATTTTGCCCCTGTGTGCTTAAGTTTTTAAAATGTTGTTTAAGGAAGATTGTTTCTCACACATGAAAACACACCTCATAGTTCTAGATCACATTTTAAGGGGAACTCTAAGCAGCCATAGGGTTGATTCTAAGGTGAAGTATATAGCTAAAACTGAGGGTTAACCCTTCCAATGCTGAGGTTACTTTCTGTCGCAAAGATTTTTGAACACCATCTAAATCCTCTCATGTTAAAAAATTGGCATTTATTGGAAAGCTCTCCCTGAATGCTCTCAGATGAACACCAATGTGCCAGGGTTTCTATTATTTCCAGTTTTTTTGGCATCATTTTATTTTAGTCAAATTAGCCACCAGCAGCATGAGGGTTAAGCACTGACGTTATAATCTTAGAGTATGAAGCTACAGATAGGCGGACCAATATATGATGCCTGATTGTTGGTACTACAGCACACTGGTGGGTCAAAGGGGAATGTGAACTTTTCAGGGGCTATAGGGATCCTGAAGTCTATTCTGTTCCCTAATGAAGTTAGTCTGCGTTGATTACCCAGTTACCTGATAGCATCTTGAACAGCGTCCAGTGCTGTTTAAGAAAGCTGTGTTGTTGTTGCTGTCACTAGTACTATCTTTGTGCTCCTAGGTGATCTATCCCACCATATTTAACCTGTCCACCGGGAGTGGTGTCTGAATTGTAAATGTCAGCTCTAATTTGTTTGTGTTTTATTGGAGTGTGGGCCAGAAGCATCCCTGTAGGTAAAGGCTCATGTATCTGAATATGTATAGGGCCAACTTAACAACAAGTGACTATAAAAATTCTACAAGTTATTTTACAAGACACCTTTTTTAGAATCTTTTGAGTTGCCGCCAAAACAGTCCTGTCTATTTTAAGGATGTCTTTGTAACCAGAGGTATTATAAGAAAATGTTTGAATTACAAAATGAAGATATGAACCAAAATCCAAATCAACAAACATCCTTCAAATTTCATGTGAATGCCAAAGGTTAATTTCAGAACTCATAGAAGATCAGACAGTATTTGTCAATAAGATTGCCTGGTATGGAGGGGTTAAGGACATGTCAGCAAGTCCCTTGACAACTTAATTGAAATCAACAAGACAGCTTGCAAGTATTCTAATTACTTAGACAAAACTTTGGCACCGTGCCAAGTTTAGCGAGGGGGCTGTAAGCTGATTATCCTGAAGAGCAGGCATGGTTTCAGGTAATGTATACAACAGGCCTCGGCCAAGCAACACAAATGTACAGAAATTGCAATGTTTGACAAAGACAGTGGCCTGTCACCAGCCCTGACTAGTGAATTTAGTGATAAAAAATAGTTTGTAGGGCTTGTTAAACACCAAATGTTGTAGTCCTACTCAGTTAGAGGCCTGCCCTGATAGCCTATTGGTCTACCATATTGCCACTGATTGCCATAGCTAGCTGTATTTCACCACTGACTATATAGGCCTGGCGAGAAAGTTGCCAGTGATTTGGGGTTAGGGGGTGGATTTTGGTGGTACTCCAGTTTTCTTCACCACCTTATTGGTTAGTCAGGAATAAGCCTAATATAGCGGAAAAGGAGAGAGAATGCAGCTTTACTAAAACCTAGTGTCTTAAAAGGGACTGAGGACTGAGGTCTGTACACCATGTATCAATATCTATATATCTGTACATAGATATTTCATGTGTTGTACATCAATGACTTATAATTCTGTACTGAGTTTATTATGAGGTCAATAGAATCAACCAACCAATCAATATGAAAGAATGTTTTCGATATTTTAACCTTCAGGTTTTCTCCACCTTTAACAACTGGCTTGTTTAGATTAAGCTGTGAGAAGGCAGAAAAGGTGATACAATGTTCTAAGTTCCAGGACAATGATAGATTAGTTTAGCCATGTCTGAGCTGGTCTTGCAAACACTGGTCATTACTTAGGCAATATTACACAGTGACTGAGATAACACAACAGACCCCTGTGGACTGTGGTAATGTTCCTCAGGGAACTGGGTAATTATGAGAAAGCTTAGACCATAGCCCATGCAGTGTATTAGCATGTCACTTCTGCTCTGCATGTTCTAACACTATTACCCTCAAAGTTCACAGAAAGGGCATGCCCCCATAACTGGGTGGTCTAATGCATTGTCCCTGACTCTCACCACTGCTGAAGGCCTACCCTGATAGGTGGATGGTCTAAGGCATTATCCCTGACTGTTAAGTGTTTGTTATCTCTCATCATTGCTCTGGGTATGCCACAATAGCAGAATGGTCTAAAGCATTGTCCCTGAGTGATAGTGGTCTTTAAGACTGTCCAAGTTCAAGTCTTTCTTGATGCAAGTGAAAAAGTTACTAGTGACTTGGTGTATAGAGCAAGACCACAACTTGAACTTGGTGTTATTATCTAAGTCCAGTCAGTCTGTCTCATCCATTCATGCATATAGAACATTCTGTTGGTTTTTTAATTTAGTTAATTATAATTTATTTGTTGAAATGATAAGTTCTTATTATTTTTCAAATTCAATAATCAATTGTCTTATTCATTCTCTAAATTTCAAAAAACTTTTTTGTCAACACAAAAAAGTATAATTTGTATAATCAAATAAATAAAATCATATTTTACTAAGCAAAATTCCTAAAACATCTCCCCCATCTATTGTTATTTGCAATTTTACTGGCTTTTGCTGATAAAAATTGCAATGGGCCCTTAGAATGTAGGATGGCCACCAGATATAGACATAATGCATACCAAGAATGTTTTTCAATTTCATATCCATACTCAACAAATACAGAAAATCTTATGAAATAACTACGATGGTGCAAGTGTGAAGGCAGAAAAAAAATATTTAAATTTTTTTTCTCCACCATTTTTCCAAAAAACAGCAGAAAAAAAATATTTAAATTTATTTTCTCCAACGTTTTTCCCAAAACAGCAGAAAAAATTAATTTAAATATTTTTTTTCTGCTGTTTTTCCATTTTCCAAAACAGCAGAAAAAAAATATTTAAATTTATTTTCTCCAACGTTTTTCCCAAAAACAGCAGAAAAAATAAATTTAAATATTTTTTTTCTGCTGTTTTTCCATTTTCCAAAATAGCAGAAAAAAAATATTTAAATATTTTATTTCTGCTGTTTCACATAGTTTGCCATTCTCCCGCTAGATGTCCCCCTTCACCACTTCCAAGGGAGCACTCATTATTTGAATTTGATAGTATGTGGTGACCAAAATGGCATGTAAAAGTGGACAAAAAAGACATTTTGGAACATTCATAATTGATATTGAATATTGATAAATGAATGAGGAATTTCATAGTTCATTTATGAATTGCAAATATTCACTTTTCATTATGCAGTCGTGACCAGACTCGGCTCTACGACGGTCAGCGTATATAGGCCTGTCATGAGAGTGGCATGGGGAAAGATCGACTCTGTATTAAAGGAGCATAAGCACGGCCACTTTGCACCTTATCAGTTACTCAGGAAATCACAAGTTTACCTGTGGGGGGGGGGGGGGATCTAGTATTTAACAAATGATAAACATGATTCGAGAACGCCCCGACCAACTTCCAGTTTGGTACGACATTTGTACTTACTGTTATAAATTCGCCACCCATTCAAGGATTGGCTTCGTAGCCTAGAGGTTAATTGTCCGGCTCTCACGCGGTCGATACGGGTTCAATTCGCCGACTCGGAAAACTTTTTTTCTTTTTTTTTTTTGAAGATAGAAAATGAAACAATTTTTTCTGTCTATATCTGACCCCAAATATATATATATATATATATATATATATATATATATATATATATATATATATATATATATATATATATATATATATATATATATATATATATACAAATATATCCAGTTTCTTCTGCCCCCACACGACCCCCTCCCCACAGAGAAAAGTGAATAAGTATGTATGTATGTATGTATGTATGTATGTATGTATGTATGTATGTATGTATGCATGCATGCATGCATGCATGCATGCATATATATATATATATATATATATATATATATATATATATATATATATATACGTACGTACGTACGTACATATATATATATATATATATATATATATATATATATATATATATATATATATATATATATATATATATATATATATATACTAATTCACTTTTCTCTGGGGGAAGGGGGTCGTGTGGGGGCAGAAGAAACTGGATATATTTGTGTATATATATATATATATATATATATATATATATATATATATATATAGATTTGGGGTCAGATATAGACAGAAAAAATTATTTCATTTTCAATATATATATATATATATATATATATATATATATATATATATATATATATATATATATATATATATATATATATATATATATATTTGGGGTCAGATATAGACAGAAAAAATTATTTCATTTTCAATCTTCAAAAAAAAAAAGAAAAAAAGTTATGAAAAAAGGACATCCGAGTCGGCGAATTGAACCCGTATCGTCCGCGTGAGAGCCGGACAATTAACCTCTAGGCTACGAAGCCAATCCTTGAATAAGTGGCGAATTTATAACACTAAGTACAAATGTCGTACCAAACTGGAAGTTGGTCGGGGCGTTCTCGAATCATGTTTATCATTTGTTAAATACTAGACCCCCCCCCTCAGGTAAACTTGTGATTTCCTGAGTAACTGATAAGGTGCAAAGTGGCCGTGCTTATGCTCCTTTAATACAGAGTCGATCTTTCCCCATGCCACTCTCATGACAGGCCTATATATTCTGACCGTCGTAGAGCCGAGTCTGGTCACGACTGCATAATGAATAGTGAATATTTGCAATTCATAAATGAACTATGAAATTCCTCATTCATTTATCAATATTCAATATCAATTATGAATGTTCCAAAATGTCTTTTTTGTCCACTTTTACATGCCATTTTGGTCACCACATACTATCAAATTCAAATAATGAGTGCTCCCTTGGAAGTGGTGAAGGGGGACATCTAGCGGGAGAATGGCAAACTATGTGAAACAGCAGAAATAAAATATTTAAATATATTTTTTCTGCTGTTTTGGAAAATGGAAAAACAGCAGAAAAAAAATATTTAAATTTATTTTTTCTGCTGTTTTGGGAAAAACGTTGGAGAAAAAAAATTTAAATATATTTTTTCTGCTGTTTTGGAAAATGGAAAAACAGCAGAAAAAAAATATTTAAATTAATTTTTTCTGCTGTTTTGGGAAAAACGTTGGAGAAAATAAATTTAAATATTTTTTTTCTGCTGTTTTTTGGAAAAATGGTGGAGAAAAAAAATTTAAATATTTTTTTTCTGCCTTCACACTTGCACCATCGTAAATAACAACTGGGTGTCATTTTGCTAAATATCTGGCATTTGGGAGGCAAAATGACTCTTGGCTGGATAAGTCCCTAGTCCAGACAGCACTTGCCTAGGATGATACCAGTCATGCTGTGGTTAACATTGCCTGTCTAGCAGGTGCCCTTGTTAGATTAGCCCAATTACATGAATACAACAATTAGCTCGAGATATAGAGATTGCCAGTTGGACTTGTATAACTAGTGGCCAATAATCTCACTGTTACAGGGGATGTAACCTGATTATCCTCAGAGAAAACGAGATATAGTGCATAACACCATTTGAGATAGTTCCTGTGGTGGGATAACAATGTGAAGCAGGGGTACCCCAATAGCTGAGTGGTCTAAGGTGTTATCATTGACTTCTTGCAGTATATCGTCATGCTCTTTCCAGGTTTGAATCTAGCTCAATGCATGTGAAACCGTTCCTAGTAACTTTGGGTTAAGCAGTGGGTTTTCCCAGAATCTCTACAATTCATTTCACAAGTTGTTTTATTCAAATATTTACTACTGTCTAGTCACAATTAACTCATTCACGCCTGTAGCATCCAAAAACGCCTGACTATTTTGGTGATATCCCCCCGATCAAAAGCAACACTAGAAAATATTCAGGCCTCAACGCTAACTCAAAATGATACTGGGCCTGTAGGACCAGTAACACCTAGCATCTACTGGTCCTGCAAAATGTTTTCTGGTCCTACATTTTTTCTTTAACATAACAAGAAGAAAATTACATAAGATTCACCACAACATTTATCTTTATAAATTTTATCTTCATTTATTTCAAAAACAATTGGGGACATTCTCAGGGGGAAACTTTTTAACAAGAATGTCTCCAAATGTTAACTGGCCCTGTAGGACCAGTTGAGGTCTTTTTTTACTGGCCCGAAGCTGTTTTTAGGAATTTTTACTGGCCTGGGGCCATAGGTTCACCCTTAGCGTCGAGCCCTGATATTTGAAGGAGAGATGTTTATCAAATTTTATCTACAACTCTCCGTCAAATATTTTGAAAATTAATTAATCATTCCAAAGTTATTTTCAAAAGTAAGACAGGTCCAGATAGCCCTCGTAGGTAGATCTTCAGTCATGAATAGTTTATGCATCTTAATGGGAAGATAGCTGAAATTCCAAATCCAAATTCCAAGATATCAAGGCGGGGACTGGGGGAGGGGGAGTTTGACACTGCTACTCAACTGGCAACATTTCCCCTTGGATCTGGTTGACAAGATTGGGGGATCTAGGAGGGGGAGGATGATATAGTTTGACACCGCTAGTGCAACAATACTCCTTGGATCAGGCAGACAGGATGAGGGGGGGGGGGGGGGGGGGGACGGCTAGGAGGGGGAGCTAGTTTGACACCACTACTGCAACAATTCCCCTTGGAGCGGGCAGACAAGATTGGGGGAAGCAGGGAGGGGGCGGAAGGGTGAGTATTTGACACCGCTTGTGCAACAATTCCCCTTGGATCGGACAGACAAGATAGGCTGCAAGAAGTTATCGCAGTCTTGGAGCTCGGACAGATAGGTACTTGTTAGCGTTTGCAGGTTATCAGTTTAGGGGGAATAGACTGTATGATCCACTGGTCTCCAAACACTTGGCTGTGGTATGAGGTATTATGTATTTATGATAATTGGGCATATTGCTGGGATCTGCAGAGATCTAGAGTCAGCTTCTGGTACATAGACCTTCTCATTCCTAGAGATCACCATGACCAGCGTCAATAGATCTGGACCTACTAGAGTTATGAAAGGCAATTTGGAATAAATAATACCTTTGGCTTTGGAGATATTTTAAAGAGGAGTTGTATATCGGAATGTATATAATATTCACTATTTCCCCTGCAACAAATTTATGAAAAATACTCTGGCCACAAATACTACTAGAATTAGACAGGACATTTTTAGGTGTTGTAACAGATGGATTTTTGACTGATGTGACTGGCTCGCATGCAGAAAGACATACCCCTATCTATATAAAAGAAGAAATGTGGCATATGATTTTGAATGATGTGCAGATTGCAAGAAGATTTAAAAAAAACACTGCTCTTTTAACCCTTCCAATGCTGAGGCTACTTTCCTATAAAGCACAAGAATGCAAAGAAATTTGTAAAACATCTAAACCTGGTCGTGTTGGTATTCATTGGATAGCTCTCGCTGAGTACTCTTAAATGAGTACCTATGTGCCAGGATTTCAGCCATTTTAAAGGAAGACCCTGTATTTTATATGCATACAATCTTTTCTAAGAACTACTTCTTTATGACCGACACATTCTCATCTACAATTCTAAGGCCAATATTTGTCATAAGTTAATGAGAAACTTTTTTCTGGCCCTCTCACAGGTTCATTTTGTCTTACAACTGCTGTAAATGACAGGGAAGTATTTCTTAAAAAAATCATATTGTGCTGGCATTTTGAAGTGAAAAATTGTAAAAATAGAAAAGGAAATTGAGGGTTGCTCTAATTGATGCTATGAGAGTTGAACTGAACATTGTGGTGGTGAAGAGGTTGGATTCTTGCACTGATTCTATCTGTACCTCAGTGCATATTTGATGGCTTTTATTTGATAGGAGGAGTGTCTTGATATCATATCTTGATCGCTATAAAGACTGATCAATAGGACACTATCACTGACCCTACATACCCCTAATCACCAGAGACTTACACGCCACTAGCACGCATAATTAAGTGGATGACTTCTTGCCCAGGGCAAATTAACCCATTAACGCTTAAGATTTACCCATGAAATTGTTGTCTGGATCTTTGATACTTTTGGCAATAACTTGTAAATTAAGAATCATCTTACAAAGTATTTGAAGGAGAGCTATTGGTAGTATTCTGATTAACATTTGTCCTTCAAACATTTTCTCACTAAGTTCTAAGAAATATAGTTTGTTTCATTTAACACCCTAAGAAAAATTAGGGTATGTATGTAGGATTTTTTTAAATTTTAATAAGAGATTTTAGTGATAAATGGTAGGCTTATAGTTGAGCTGTTCATGTTTTCATTAGGAATACCGTGTTTTTGATTCAAAATGTCATAAAAAGATTTATAGTAGGGCCAAAAAAATAGGGTAGGTAGGGTTACATGCAGGAAACAAACAATTATCTTTTTAGGCCTAATGCTTTCACCTGACAGATTTCCCCAAAATTGCCAGGCTGTTTTTGGGCCGCTATGTGCATTTGAAGGGTTGCAATTCCTCTAGTTATGGTGCCACTGGGCTTGGAAGTGTAATGCAGCTGCTGATGCAGGGTTCATCTCCTGTTTGAGGCATATGTTTGAGCATGTTTTTTGGACAGGCTGTTTCCTGAAAACAGTTTTTGGACAGGCACACTTGAAGAATTTAAAATTATGACTTTTTGGGTACAATTACCAAATACTTTTATAACAAACCATCTTCTAAGACACGGCTGAAGTGTAAATTGCTCTTGTTGACGCGATAGGCTATTGCATATAGGTGGTATAATGATTTGAATCAGCTGAATAGCTAAATTTGGATGGATAGAATTTGTTTAATTGCTGTTTTAGACAGGCATTTCTTTAGACAGACATAAAATACTGTCTAAGACCCTGGGCATTTGTGAGAAAATTAATGTGATTAAGTAACAGGGTTGTCTGGTGGCAAATTGCAAGTAATATTGCTGAAAAACAGCATTTGACAACCAAAAAAGAAAAACCAAAAATGATAATAAACAGCCTAACTTGCTCAGTGTTGCAAGTAACAATTCCGGAGATAGGCTAAAGAAGCACAGTACATATTTCTTGTTTTAGCAGCCCATCACAGTAGTCCTTTCTACTGCAAATCTTCCATCTTTGTTCTGATTTTGAATAAATCAACAAGGCACTGCTGGGCCAACATTCAGTGGTTCAACTTGGTCCAATGAGTGTCTTAGGGAGGGCGACTATATATTGTTGTCAGGCACTAATATAGCTTTCCTCCATATCATCATATTCCCTCATGGAATGGCTCATGGAATATGTCATGTGTTTTGACTTTTTCCAGGAACATGGATGATAAATAACATCATAGTTAACAGGATAACACATACACTAATAGTGTAGGATCTTCTTAACTTAAGTGCCATTTGCCATATTAAACCAGTCCAATAATTACAATGTAAACATTCCTATGGCGATACAATGGTTGATTAAAGATCAAAAAGGTACAAAAGGTCTAAGAGAAATATTTCTCAAATCAACAACTACTATTCCAATTGGACAAGTTAAGTGGACCAGAGAATTATCTCTTCCAAATAGAGAGGACTGGGAAACTTTATATCTAAGAGCAACTAAATGTAACCTGAATGCAAGAATTAAATACTTTAACTACAAAATATTACAACATACATTGATAACAAATAAAAATCTGCATCAATTTGGAATTGCACCCTCTGAAATGTGTGAGCACTGTGGGGCAATTGAAACAATTTCTCATCTACTTCTTGAATGTCCAAATATACAGACAATTTGGGATCAAATTGAATTATGGATTAACACAAATTAACGTGAAAAGGTACAATGTAACATAATTAACACTATCCTAGGTATTAATAAATACTCAGTTTTGGCAAACTATATATTCATTATAGTGAAGCATGGACTGGGAAACTGGTTAATATACACACAACACAATATACGCCAAAAGAATACTTAAAAATAGAGGAATACCTATCTACTATTTCATATGGTAAAGAAAAGACCCTAGGAAAATGGTCACCAATATATAACTTATTGAAAAGGGTACAAGACTAAAAGAATAGTCTCTCTCTCTGTCTCTCTGTGTTCACTATACTATCTGCAAAAACCTGTCTCTAATTTGTACAATGATATTGAAGATGATTATGTTGTAATGTATATGGAGCAATAAATTATAAAAAAAGTGCCATTTGCTTCTATGATGCCCTGTAAAAATAACTTGATTTAAAATTAATTTAACTTAGATTCAGAAAATATTGCAAGGTAAGGATTTAATCTGAGGTTGCATGCTCACCATTTTTCCATAGAGTATTTACCAAAATATGCTCTTGTCAAACTTCTAAGAAGATATCACCAAAACAGTGAGGGTGTTTTTTTGGGGTTAGTCCGGCATGAATAGATTTAAACCCACACCTGTAGCAGCCAAAACCACCTGACTATTTGGGTATTATCTCTCTAATAAAAGCAATATCTTGAAACTATTTGAAGGAGAGTTGTTCCTCAGATCTTTGGCTAGAATTCCTGTTCAAACATTATGCTAATTTATGTTCCATTCCATAGTTATTTCCATAAGTATAACAGGTCCAAACAACACTTGTGAAGCGGATTTCCAGGCACGAAAAGGTTAATTTATGATGTAGGCAAATGAGCACGATCACATGCTGTAATTCTGTTGTGCCTGCTATTCCACAATGTAGATAATAAAAAGTCAGCATCAATTTTATCAAAACAAAGCCCCCAAGCAACAGGGAAGCAGTCTAACAACATTTCCTTTTCTTGTAACATCAGAACCTGCAATCCTTGAGGGGTCTCCAGTAATAAACATCCATGCCTTGAAATAACAACTTCATTGCCCAGTTCTTGAAAATAGTTGTCTGAACATGGTTTCTGATGATTCTTCGACTTGCAATAGATTTGAATGAGATATGTAAGTTCTAGTTGTAAAAGTAAATTTGAGATTAAACTTTAATTCACAAAATATATCAAGGAGAGGTCCTGATCAGGGATTGATCAATATTTCTCCTTCAAGATGTTATTTTCTTTAGATCTTTAATATCTCCAAATTATCTTGCAGTTTTGGGCTGTCAAATGAGGTAATGAAGTAATGACAGAAGTATAAATGGTCAATATTATCGCCTTATCATGGAATTACCAAAATAATTAGGGCATTTTAGCTGTTACAGACATGAATTGGTTATTGTTCTATTATGGAATTACCAAAATAATTGGGACATTTTAGCTGTTACAGGCAAGAGTAAGTTAATACAAGAATGCCTCGATTTTCCCTGTTGTCTGAGACGTACGGTAGTTATGGTAATTATTGTCATCCCATTATGACATTACCAAAGTAGTCAAGACATGTTTAGCAGGGATGAGTGAGTTAGTTACTACATAGAAGGCCTTGGTTGACTGGTATTTTAGACAGATTTAATGGTCAAAATTGAAATTGTTGATCTGTTATGGAGTTACATATATGTTCCCAAAATATATACATCCTTCCTGAGCTGCATGATATATTTCTAAAAGATGCAGCATATTTTGAAAGTTGTACAATATATTTAACCAATTTGAATGATATTTTGAAAACTGCATGATATTTTGTGAATTGAATTAATATCATTTTGGCATGCCATATGAAATAGTCAGGACATTTTTAGCTGCTACAGGCATGAATTGGTTAATGCACAGAAGAAGGCAGCCTTAGTAGCCGTGGTGGGTGTCTGAGAGAGAAGTAATGGTCAATATTATCCTGCAGTTATGTGTGTGCAATGGCGCCCGTGGGTGGTGTAATTGGGCAACATTAATTAGCCATTACCAGCAGCTTCATTACCCCAGTGGGAGGGGTGCCCCCACGCTACTGATGCTAACTGCTACACTTACGGCAAGAGACAGTTATAGTATTGAACATTCATATACTAGGATAGCACTGCAAACTGCATGGTGAAATTATATCTAGGTTTGTATTGCGATCTTCCAGTCTGACTAAGTACTGCATGGACCATACTCCATTCCCTCCCCCACAAAAATAAAAACATGATAGATAGATAAATGAATAAATAGATAATTAAATAGATAAATAAATGAATGACTGAATGAATGTATGTATGTATCTTTATTGACTATCAATTGATATAAATGTGAATGAATAGATAAATAAATAAATCAATTGATAAAATATTAATGAATAAATAAAAAATGAATGATTATCTATTAAATGATATATTGATTAAATAGATGAATTAAATGATTCTAGATAATTTGAATAAATTCAGAAAGTTGTAAATAATAGTGTCAATTTCTCCATCAATTATGGCAATATGATTGATGATTGATTATTATTGTCCAAACAATTTCTAAAGTAAATAACTTAAATATTGCAGACAAAATTATGAAAAAAAATTACAATCTTGATGGCATTTAAAGGCTGTACACCTGTGGCAACAGTCCCCCCTCCCCCGCTACTCCCCCGCAGTTGAAATAACAATTCTTTTATTTGTTTTAAATTGTTCATTGTTATGGATCTGTACAACCCTCAAAAAGAGAGAAATATTGCTATTTGGAAGGTTGGAATTGTTTAGGTAGCTGGAGCACCTTGCTCCTTGATGATCTTATTTCAACCCATTCAGGAATAATGACCTACTTGACAAATGCCACCAGGACCTAAGCTACTTTTGAAAATAACGTTGTATAATTACTGGCACCCAATGAAAACATCTCTCCACAGGGTTGCGCTCAGGGTTGCCAACTGGTGGCACAACATTGGGAATGGCCCAGAAAATGTAGCCAATGGCAGACGTTTATCTTAGATTATTGTACTGCTAGCCCAGTGGACCGTCTGCTTCCAAATTCTACATGAACCTGCCACTTTTTTTTTGACAGCCCTTTTACTTCTGTTATCCCGGTGGTCATTAATGCTGACCTGAGATCTTAACCCATTCATGCCTGAAGCAGCCCAAATATCCTGACAATGTAGGTGATATCTCTGTTACCAAAGAAATGTTTAGAAAATATTTGAAGAAGAATTGTTCTTCGGAACTCTATCTACAACTGTCTTTCAAATATTTTGCCAATTTATGCTTCATTCGAAAGTTAGGTCGAGATGACACTGGTCAAATAGATCTCTTAGCATGAATGGCCTAAATGTCGAGCCCTAAAAAATTTTGTAAAATAATTCTGAATTTCCATGTTATTGTCAAAAGTATCATAGATTCAGACAACAATTCCTAGAGGAGCTTTTAACCTTCCAGTGCTAAAGCTACCTATGTCCAAAGCACAAGGACACAAAGATTTTTGAAAACCATCTAAACCCTATCACATTGGTATTCATTGTATAGTTCTTGCCGAGTACTCTCAGAACAGTGTGCCAGGGTTCAGTCATTTTTCAGATTTTTTGGATCATTTTCTATTGGCAAAATTAGCCACCAGCAGCATAAGGATTGAGAGAGATCCCTTGTCTATATAAAGACCAACTTAAAATCTCAGTGGTGAAAACATGCATTTATATTCAACCTGTCGTCAGAAACCACTTCGGAGGCATACTGTCAGTGCTCTCTTTAAGGACTAAAAAAGCTGTTTGTTTCCTGCAACCTGATCCTAACAAATTTTTACTCAAAGAAATTAACCTAATTTTGTTCTGCCCTTCCAACTCACAATCAAAATAGATACACTGCACTACAATTACAGCTGCCATGAAACATGTATCGGTTGAAAATAAAACAATCCTGGACATCCCCTCCCTCCAAAATAATATATATATATATATATATATATATATATATATATATATATATATATATATATATATATATATATATATATTAGAAAATTCCTACCTACCTACCCTATTTTTTCAGACCTTTACAGGAAAGAAACAATTCTAGCCTTAACAAGTTTCTCTCTCAGTAGATGTAGAGCTTGCAGGTGGCTTGTAGTTGGCCTGCATTCATTATATTTCACCTGTGAATTAAGAGGCTCCTGTCTTCAAAATACACCCCTGAGAATTGTCGCTGTGTTTTTTTAGCAGCGGGTTTGGCTTGCCAGCTGGCTCGCCTGGCTGATTGCGGCTGATCAGCTGGGCGGCCCGCGGCGTACGGCATCCAGGGTCTCCCGGCCCCCAGTGGCGGCGAGCAGTCGATGATTACCTCGTTCCCTACCTTATTCCCTGCAGTAATCAGCATATGGTGCGGCCCAACTGGCTGCTCCTTTAGGGAGGGGGCGAGGCGATGTCTTGTCACGAAGGTACTCGGCACCGCTGACCTATCACACGCTCTCTCCTCTGATGAGGTCACTTCACCCATTAGTAGAACACCTAGTACACTTCTCAGCATTACAACCTCAAACATAGCCCACAGTTGTTAGTTTCAAGACTGAATAAAATGAATATTAGTATAAGTAATTTTATTGGTCCTTTGATAGTATTAAGACTAAAAAATAAGTTTGAATGTAAATACATTTAATGGTAGCTTTTGTTAGTTTTAAGAGTGAAAAAAAACAGATATGAGTAAAATTTATTTAATGCTATGTTTTGTTAGTTCCAAAAATGAAAAAAAAGATAAGGATATAAGTTAATTTAATGTTACATATCATTATTTTCAAGACTGAAAATATAGATGTGAAATATAAATGAATTTAATGGTACTTTTTGTTAGTTTCAAGACTGAAAAAGTCAATATGAATATTGATGAATTCAATGGCACTTCTTGTTCATTTCGAAAAATTCCCAAAATATTGCTTTAATGTCAAAATGTTTCTGTACATATCAGATCATGTGTGTACCCTCATATTAACTGTTTAATACCCATCATCAGTCAGTGGAGGAATGACGTCAGTCTCCTGAACGTCCTAAATTTCCTTATCCTGTAACGGTACTTTCGTTCTATTTTGAATTGTGGGTGGCAGGTTGAGTTTGAGGGTGGAACAGTTGAAGTATTCTAATCAGGTACTTATACTGTCTAATGGTTCTTCAAGATGTTTCCACACATGAAAATGTGAGGTCTTAAAGGCATTATTGCCGCTAGCTATAAACTGCAAGCTGTTTCTCACCACTGCCCAGGTTTGTATCCTGGTCGGGGCATGTTGGAAAGTTGCCAGTGACTTAAGGGTAGAACGGTTTAAGCATCTTATTTGAAACCTTTACTTATGATTTCTAAAACATTGGTTGCTGATCCAGATGTTCCTGCACATTTCAGATCATGTAGATTTCATATGTGAATGGGTTAGGGACCAAGATTTCCTTATCCTAGCTGTAATGGTACTTTTGTTCTATTTTGATTTGTGGGTGGCAGGTTGAGTTTGAGGGTGGAACGGTTGAAGTATCCTAATTGGTGCTTACACATAGTGTGTTCAGCTATCAGAGCCCGGCAGCCTTTAAATAGCTCCAGGAGGCTGAGGAACTGGGAAACCTGGTTGAGCATAGTACACTTATGGTCTTAATTGCTTTAGAATGGTGGTCAGTTGGTATAAATTAACTCATCCAGTTCTTGCTTAATGTAGCAGCCAAAGAAGGCATGACTACTTCCCTCAGATGGGGAATGAAGAAAACTTGCAACAGTAATGAGAAATAATTTCGCAAAATCCATATCAATGATGTTCATCCATTTATGTCTGTAAGGCTGGACTGTTTTGCTACCACCTTTCAGACGATAACACCAAAAAGAAAATAGTTCATTGCGAAATTAGAATAACAAATCGACCAACAACACTCCCCGCAATATTTTGTAACTTTATACTTCATTCCCATGTTGTTTTCAAAAATGTCATAGATCCAAATTTTACTTATAAAGAGGAACTCAAAGTCCATGATTGAATGGGTAGCAATTGCACTTGCTTAATTCATTGAGATTGTAAACTAAATCAGGCCTCAACGCTAACTCAAAATGATACTGGCCCTGTAGGACCAGTAACACCTAGCATCTGCTGGTCCTGCAAAATTTTTACTGGTCCTACATTTTTTCTTTAACATAACAAGAAAGAACATTGCATAAAATTCACCACAGCATTTATCTTTATAGATTTTATCTATATTTATTTCAAAAACATTTGGGGACATTCTCGGTGGGAAACTTTTAACAAGAATGTCTCCAAATTTTTACTGGGCCTGTAGGACCAGTTGAGGTCTTTTTTTACTGGCCCAAAGCTGTTTTGGGGAATTTTTACTGGCCTGGGGCCATAGGTTCACCCTTAGCGTCGAGCCCTGAGGGGGTATTAATCCATCCCATCCATGCTTGTAGCAGCCAAAAGTAGGATTGACTATTTAGGTGATATATCTCTCAGATAAAAGCCTATTTTAGAAAATATTTTTGTTAGAATTCTAACCCGAACTAAACTGAAAATTCCCTTTCAAATATTTGTGAATTTATACTTTATTCCAAAGTTCTTTCCAAGAGTAATTGGTCAAGACAGCAATGTTGACATCAGGATAGTCCTTTAACCCTTTCATGCAAAATAGTTCCTTTAGAAATTGTTATCTGGATCTGTACAATTAGTGTTCATCAGATCTATCTACAGCCCTCCTTCAAATATTTTTCAAATTTATGCTTCATTCAGAAGTTATTTTCAAAAGTATGAAAAGTCCAGAAGACACTTGTTTTAAATAGATCTCCTGGCATGAAGTTATGGATGGCGCAAGCACTCCCTGGGTCAGGCTTCAGTCAATAATTCTAGGAGACCGCAGGACTTTGTGTTGTTGAATCATCATAGCCCAACCCAAGGTCTTTTAGCCCTAGCTATGCTAAATCTTGCGGTCTATCATGAACTGTACTAAAAGACAACTGATGACTGTCAAATGTCAGAATGAATGACAGATCATATTCTTGGGATTCCTCTGAGCTTGTAATCTAAAAATGTCGCTACTCTTAAAGCCAGCCAGGCTACAAGGGCAAAGACCATTATTGCCCAACACAATATTCTGTAATCTTGCATGGGGCTATGGCGCTAGTGGTTAGCTGGACCCCTGCAATATCCCCCTAGTGTATTGCCCCAGAGCCGTTGAATCGTAATGGCTGATGTGGACAAGGTCAGGACAGTCCCAACACGCAGCCAATTCATATCACTTTGTAGTATATCTCACACAGGAAGATGTCAACCATGTTGGTAAGGATTGACCTATTCCTACAGCAAATACAAAGGTTACCCATCAGGTGAGCTATAGGAACAAATCTTCTGATATAAAGTGTATCATTTTTTCAGTTTTGGAAAAAAAGACTTGGCAAATTTCCAAGAATGAAAATGATACATCGCATGTCTGAAATTTTGTACCAATTGCATTTGAGTTGGGTAATCTATTTTCGTACCAGTCAACCAGTCGACTGTTAGTGACCAGTTACTCAGCATGCCTGTTTATTAGGGTTCAGAAGCCGTCCAAATTTTCAGGATCGTTCATCAGCAAATCTGAGTGAGCTATGAACGATTGAAAATCGCTGTTGTAGATGTGCAGTTTTTCTTTGGTAGTCTTGGCTTGTTAAAGGGTTATTGGCCTCATCAAACTACCTTTTGTGACATATGTTGCTGATGATTAATCTGCGGGAAAGGGGAGAGAGGTTGTCATAATTGTCAACCCCCAGAACCCCATTTTATCCACTTTAAAAGCAGGTGGAGGAGGGAAATTTTGAGCATTAGGGTTTTATGAACTGTTTTTAAAACTGAACTCAC
>OZ012699.1:13891759-13931319 GCA_963942565.1 Maea johnstoni | reverse complement strand
GACAACAGGTAGTTAAGTGCCGGTGGTCCCAGTGAGGCCAGCGGTGGTCCTCAGAGCTAGAATGGTAGCTAGTGCAGCACTCGATCCCAGGCCAGCTTAACCTTAACCCAACAACGCCTGTAGCAGCCAAAACAGCATGACAATTTTTGTTATTTCTCTTACAAAAGAAGTATATATAGAAAATATTTGATGAAGAATTTTTCATCAGAACTCTAACTACAACTCTCCTCCAAATATCTTACGAATGTATGCCTCTTTCGAAAAAGGTATTAGGACATCTTACATGCTACAAGCACGAAGAGGTCAATTCTAGCAACTCTATACTTTATGTGACATCATGCATGCAATACCAGAAGTCAGTTGGGGAGACTTCATTTGGTCTGGCAGGGTTCGACATAAGTAATAGCCCGCTTGCCCTGGCAAGTGAATTTTTTAAAAAAGGGCTTTCAGGCAAGTACATTTTAGTTTTCACCTGCCCGAATGGGCAAGCTGATTTTCTGAGCACTACACATTTTTTATGTAGAAATCTGGCACAAATGCCTAGAAATATGCTAACAATGCAACAATGGTTTTACAATCATTAAATACGTGAGAAAGAATGCATGACATTCTGGCATATATATTATAACTTATTTCGGGCAAGCCAGAAATTATGTCGGGCAAGTTAAAATCATAACCTACTTGCCCGGCATGGTAAGTAAGTTCTGAAACTTATGTTGGTGCCTGTCTGGTATGTGTCAATGGTTTTGGCTAAAATGTTCCAGATGTGTCATCAATGATTGAGAAATGGTGGTCTAAATTTAAAGCATCTCCTTTCTAAGGCCTGAAAAATTGTTTGTTTCATGTAACGTCCGAAAAGAAAATAGGATAGGTAGTTAGATGAAAAAAAAAACTCTTTGGACATTTCTTTTTCAGTTTTCAGACAATGCATTGTTTTATGGCATCTGTATTTGTAATGCAGTGTTCTAATCCTGGTGGTTTGGAGTTGTAAGGGTGGAAAGATTTTTAGGGTCGAGATCTTTTTGAGTAAACACTCTCAACCAGCTAGTAAAAATTTAGCTGCAATATTGCAGAAAAGTGACAATAAAAGAGATTTCAAATTTGCATTCATGCCTGTAATGCCCCAAGAGGCTTAACTATTTTTCATATATCGTCCTAGTTTTGGGAAAGATATTTGAAGGAGAAATGTTGGTCAGAACTCAACCAACATTTTTCTTCCATATACTTCATTTATGCTTTATTTATAAGATAAAGATAACACTGAATTAAAAGGCATGGATAGGTTTTGAGTGAGCATATGCAGTCAGTCACCTCTCTAGAAAGACAACTGATCAGAAAACTCAGAATTTGTCTAAGGTGGCCTTTATTTTCAGAAGAATAATGATTATTTTCTACTTAACATTCTCAGCTCATGCCTTGGATTTGAGAGACTTACTTTGGCACAGTCTTTAAGGGAAAATGGTCCCCACTAATATAACCTGTTTATGCCAGCATTGCCCAAAACATCCAGACTATTTTGGTGACCAAAATATTTTAATAGAAATATTCATTGGAGAATTGTTGACAAGAACCAAATTGACAACCCTCCTCCAAATATTTTGTGAATTTATGACTTATTCCAGAGTTATTTTTATTATAACCTTAGATCCAGACATCACTTGTCAAGGTATTTGTGGAGATAGATAGGCTAAAAGGAGTTGTCCTGAACAGCTGTGACTCTATGTCAAGTAGGTCAACCTGAGGTAGCTGTCAGGAGTTCCTGATTAATTTACCACTCTACATTTCATCTCATGTCACTATACAGGCTGCAACATAGGCTCTAAAACATTACTTGCCAAGCGGCTCAAGCTACCCCTAAAGTTTATTTGCCACACTGGCACTTCCCGTTGAAATTTGTCCAAATGTTTCTAAAATGATGCATATTTTTAGAAAAATATAACCAATATGGTGATCAGCATTTTTTTCTAAAAAATATATTTATAAAAGACATCACAAAAAGCTATTAAGGGACTGCTAGGGGCATGAATGTCCTCAATGTTAGGTCATCCTAGGCAAGCATGCATATACTGCATGATGCTGACATCTATACAAGAACTGTTGAACTATAATATTCCTGATTCTTGGTCATGTGAGTTGCAGGAAAGCTTGATGCTAGAGAAGTAACAGATTCATCTTTTTCTGACTAAACCTATTTGCATCTGCATTAACATTTGAGCGTCGTGAACATTTTGGAAACAAATCAAATAGAGCAATATTTAAAATATATATTTGAAAAGGGTTTGTTAAACAAAGAACTTTTGGTCATATATTTTCTAGAAAAAATATATGTATATATATAATCTTGCCTTTGAATCTGATTACAGAATTCTATTGACAGTTGTCAGACCATGAGAGCACATATCACATGGAATATTTAACACATGCAAGCCTGAAGATCTTGACAAATGTCTTCTGGACCTATTATAATTTTGGAAATAATATTGGAAAGCCTAAAGCCTAATTCAAAAGATATTTGGAAAACAGTTTGGAATGGAGTCAACACCATAATTTTCTTTTCAATTTTTTTTTAAAAATCATTCTCTTCACAAAGAAAATAGCCAGGATTACATGGGGTCAAATAGTGAGACATCTGCAGTAATGTACCAGATTATCAGGTTGCTTGCTTACTGTCATGGGGTGCTGCCATCTATTGGTGAAACACAACATCAATATGCTACTCTCCACAGACTTCAATGCACATTCAACACTCAGCGTTTCTCTACGAAGTATCGTCTGCTACTTGTTTACTTTAGACAATTATTTGGAAATAAAGGGGAAGTTTACAATACATTTGATGGAGGTTTGTTGTTTGGCTTCTGATTAATATTTCTCTTTGAAATATTCTACAAAAAATGCATTTGTGTAGAAAGCTATTTCCAAAATTGTCAGGGCCTCTTTTGGCTGCTCTGAGTGAGAATAGGTTAATGCAATGTCATTCCTGCTTAGAAGTTCATGTAATTAAGATATTCTGGAGTCACGATAATTTTGATAATAACTCTAGAATTAAGAACAGATCTAGTATGGGTTTGAAGTAGTTTTTATATTAGTTTTGGTTATCATTTTTCTATAAATATTTTCCTAAAAAAATAAAATCCAGTTTATTCAAAAGGTCAGGCAATTTTGGGTGTTTTATATGCATTTTCAATTAATACTTTCAAGATGATAGAAGTTAAGAAACATTTTAGAAGCTTATCTTTTATCTTTGTCTATCAAGGAAGTCAGGGATAATTTACCCTTTCATGCCTGTAAATCTGCTTGACAATTTTGGTAATATGTCTCTAATAAAAGCAATTATCAAATCATATGTGAAGGAGAAACGCTGATTGAAATCCAACTTACAACTCTCCTTCAAAGATTTTGTGAATATGTGATTAATTCCAAAGTAATTTTCAAAAGTATGAAAAGTCCAGACAACACTTTTCAAGAAGATCTCCTGGCATGAAAGGATTAACTTGCTGTCTAGCGATATTTAATCACAAGACAAGTGAGCAAGCCTTTATTTTGGTTCCTTCACATTTTTTTAAAAAAGATCTTTTTTCCTGAATCATTTTTTGGGTATGGTATCATAGATCCTGACATACCTGTGGTGCCCAACATATTCCTACTATTTTGTTGATGTATTTGTGACCAGACCATATTAACCCTTATGCTGGTGGTGGCTAATTTGGCCAACACAAAATGATGCAAAAAACCTAGAAAGAATTACTGAAACCCTGGCAAATGGTACACATCTGAGAGTACTCAGCGAGATCTATCCACTGAATATCAACATGATAGGGTTTAGATGTTTTCATAAATATTTGCATCCTTGTGCTTTGGACGAAAGTAGCCTCAGCATTGGAAGGGTTAAAGATGTTCTAAAGAGAAAAATATCTGAAAAATCTCCTTTGAATACATTGTGAAGCCATCTTTAAGTCCAATGTCATGAAAATGGTGTCAAGGAGATCTCCAGCCTACAATGGTAGGAATATTTTTCTCTTAAAATACTGCTATAACAAAACATTTAATCATGTACCAGGACACTCAAGTATCTATCATATGATCATCTGGCTATGATTTCTGATGCCCTATGAAAACAAAATGCTATTTAGCTTATTTTTCCGCCACTAGGATCACTGCATACCACTCATAGCAATAAGCACATGAGAAACTGCCCATTTTCAGACTGCAACATGCTTTGTTGGGTTGGAAAATCAGCCAGGTGAATGAGATATGGTTTGAAATCACAGCTAAAACAAGAAGGGTATGGTGGGGTATTATACCTATGAAAACAACTTCTAGTGCTTGCTGCCCAGGAGTTCTGCTAGTCCTCCCTTTATGCAGAATAGCCATACCTTTTATTAGGCCAAAGAAAATAGTAGCTTATGTTCATAGTGACATGCGTTATTTACTTTTGTTAATTTGCATAGAATGATGGTGCTGATGATAATGATTATGAAAATCGAATTGTATGTAATGATAAGGATGATAATAATGATAATAATGATAATGATTATGATGATGATGATAATAATAATGATTATAATAATGATAATGATGATAAAGATAATATAAATAATGATAATAATGATGATAATAATAATAATGATAATAATGATAATAATAACATTACAATGATGATAGTAGCTATAATAATGATAATAAGGACAACAATTGTAAGTCAATGGATGACTAGGATGATGTTGTACATATTGGAGAAAATGTGAGTATGCCTGGTGAAAACCTGCAAATTTCTTGTATGCCTCAAGTCAGAGACAGTGAGCTATGTCTAAGACCACTCGATTATGTGGGGAGGCCAAAATCTACTTGTTAATTAGTGATTGAACATTCTGTGGTCCCCCACTAATTGATCAGCAGTCAATACTTATCTAATTATAAAGACAATAGCTAATAAGAGTGAAAAAACACTGGCCACAAGGGATGGTGTAGTTTATTTGATTCCCTACTCATTAGGGGAGTGTTATTTAATACTATTACCTTATTATCCTTACAAAATATTGAATACTAGTATTTCATTTTTCGTTGATTAACAATGTACAGTAGTTTTATTTCCATTCCCTAGGATTGACCGTTATCAAAAAAGAGAAAAAAAGAAAGAAAAGGAAAATTTACAATCTAGCAATTTTTCACAATTTTCTGCAGGATCAGTTGGACAAATAATATGTTCTTGACTTCCCTGAAAGATTCAATCAAACATTAGATTTTGTTTGAGATTCGGGTCATCATAGAGAGCTTGTATAACAGTTTGTGTAATGTTTATACACTACATAGTTTTATTATGCCAATAGACTGCATTCAGTATCATTTTTAGGTATCAATATCAGAATGAAATTATGTTAACCTATTAATGCACATAGCGGCTAAAAGCTTTAAAGGCAAATGCTTAGTGGAAAGAAAATGATTGGGAAATATTAGTCAGAACAGCACCAACAACTCTCCTCGAAATGTTTTGTAAATTATTCTTGACTCCATTCATTGTGAAAAGTATCATAGATCCATGTGCTAATTCAAGAGGCACTCTCAGGTATGAATGTGTTGATATCTTTATACCAGTAGTGCCACTTAGCTTATTGCAGCACATTTCATACTTGGTGATTTCCCTGACCGTTTTCATCTGGACATAGTCTTAGCCAGTCACAGGGCTTCTGGACGCCATCTGGACAACCAAACCCTCAGAAATCACCCATTAGGACAACCAAATTGTTCTGTGATCAATTTTTAAAAATGTCAATTCTGTGCATATAATTGAGAATTTCCAACTCAGCGCAATTTCTATGACATTGTACGAAGATTATATGCCTTATTTCAATAAATAGATACATGTCAGGGTTTGACTTAAGTGGGTGTCCGGGCGGTATTCACGCCCTGAAATTTGTCCGGCCGACCCAAGACTGACTATCATTTATCATATGAGATCGCCCGAAAACCGACCAGAAAAGTCAATCCCTGCATGTTTATGGTTAAAATATAAAAAATATGTTTCCTTTGAGAAAGGGGATGCCCCAAAATTTAACATTTGACAATTTTGGACACCCAGTACCAAAATCCTGGGGAAGACCCTGCATCTGGACCTGTGATACTTTTGAAAATAACTTTGCAGCATGTATTGGAAAAATATTTGAAGGAAAGTTGATAATTGATTTCTGATTTGTATTTTTCCTTTAATTATTTTCTGAAATTTATTTTGTTTGAGAGATATCACTAAAGGCAGGCAGTTTCAGGCTTTCCTGGCATGAACTGTTTAATATCAATGTATTTAATCTGTTTCTAGAGGAACAGTACATTTTTTGTATTTCAATATTTTTGTATCACTTGTGGTATGTACAAAGTTGCCAGACCAGTTTTTCACACTCCAGATGCGAAGGTATTCAAAGATGTGTATGATATGGCCCCTTTGGGCCTCAGAACAATTTCCTCCTAAAGAATCAGTATCAATGCAAACACATCAACTTTCATCAGCTAATTTGGATGCATAGTCTCGAATGGCCAATATTCTTCATAACATTTACAATGTTTACATGGCTCGACGCTAAGGGTGATCCCCTTACCAAGCGCAAGCGGTAAAAGCTGCTCACAAGTCTCTGGCAGTGACTGCTAAGCTGTTCCCAAATTATTAGAGAAGAAAAACTTGTACAGCTTGCCACAAGCTGAGCCGCTTCCTACAAGCTGAGCCACTTGGTAGGCACTTGTCTACTGATTAGTTACAGCTTGTCTGACTTCACCTCTTTGCCGAAAGATCACTGCAGCTTAGGAAACGCTTATCAAACATAGCAATTTGACGAGACATAATCTGAACAGCTTGTAGTAAGCTTGTCTAGCTTTAACTTTTCAACCATAGTTCATCAAGGCTTACTGGCTGCTTGTTAGACTTCAGTGTTCCCTCTAGCATCTGCAGCCCCTGTCCACAGTGTGAAGGTCACATGACCAGAGCACATGGCACTAGTCATGTGACCTCTCTCCTGGCAGACATTTTACCTACAGCATCTCATGGAACCTTGCTCCTCATTTGACTGGTCATTACCCCTATGTAAGTGCTTTAACCACTCCTCCTTTTTGCTGTCACTGTTACTAAGTGCATGGACAACCCTCTGCTTTATATCATTGTATGTTTTGGCCCTTAATAATCCTATATTTTCCCCTACACTGTTTGAAAGTGGTTATTCCACTCTCTCTGGCCACATGTTCACCCTCTCCCTGTAGCCAGCCCTCAGATATCCCTCTTTCCCTAACTTCCTGTATCAATTAAAGGCTACATTGGTCTTCAGGCAACTTGCTACAAGTTGTGGGGAAGCAGTCTGCAAGTCATCTTTGAGAGTAGCCCACAAGTCATCTGACAACTTGTAACAAGTTGTGGGAAAGCAGTCTGCAAGTCATCTGTGAGAGCTGTCCACAAGTCATCTGATGACTTGTAGCAAGTTGTGGGAGAGTAGCCAGCAAGTCATCTGTAAGAGTAGTCCACAAGTTGTCTGACAACTTGTAACAAGTTGTCAGAAAGTAGCTGTAAAAACGTGCGTCTTATACACGCGAAATTACGGTACCCACAACTCATCTGGAGGCTTGCTGAGTTTTGCCTGCTACATAAGTTGCTGCTAAGTAGCAATTTGCCGCTTAAATCAGTTACCGCTTAAGTGGCTGCTAAGTAGAAGCAAGCAGCTGACAGGTTGCTCACGAGCGTCACGCTTTTGCAAAAGCGTGGCACATGAGAGCAGCTTGACAGCAACACTGAAATAAGCGGCCCATGTAAGCGGTTAAAGTTGGGCACAAGCAGTTTTGTTTGTACGTTACCAGGACTTGGAGCTGCATTATGGCTCAAGGCATTGATGGTCAGGTTGCTCAAATTTGTTGCTTGAATGCTTGACTGCAGCTTATTAAAAGCTTGTAATAAGCAGAAGTAGCTGCTTATGGTTCAACTTCTAAAGAACTTGGAAAGAGCTTGTGAGGGGCTTGCGCATGGTAAGGGGAACCTATGGCCCCAGGCCAGTAAAATTTCCCAAAAACGACTTTGGGCCAGTAAAAAAAGACCTCAACTGGTCCTACAGGGCCAGTAAACATTTGGAGACATTCTTGTTAAAAAGTTTCCCCCTGAGAATGTCCCCAATTGTTTTTGAAATAAATGAAGATACAATTTATAAAGATAAGTGTTGTGGTGAATCTTATGCAATGTTCTTTCTTCTTATGTTAAAGAAAAAATGTAGGACCACTAAACATTTTGCAGGACCAGTAGATGCTAGGTGTTACTGGTCCTACAGGGCCAGTATCATTTTGAGTTAGCGTTGAGGCCTGATTTAGTTTACAATCTCAATGAATTAAGCAAGTGCAATTGCTACCCATTCAATCATGGACTTTGAGTTCCTCTTTATAAGTAAAATTTGGATCTATGACATTTTTGAAAACAACATGGGAATGAAGTATAAAGTTACAAAATATTGCGGGGAGTGTTGTTGGTCGATTTGTTATTCTAATTTCGCAATGAACTATTTTCTTTTTGGTGTTATCGTCTGAAAGGTGGTAGCAAAACAGTCCAGCCTTACAGACATAAATGGATGAACATCATTGATATGGATTTTGCGAAATTATTTCTCATTACTGTTGCAAGTTTTCTTCATTCCCCATTTGAACACACATTTTTATTTGTTATTCCAAACCTTTTTCCTTGCCCTCCATATCCAATGTTCATTACTTGGTAAATGGTTATTTTCATTGAGATATATTTTGTTAAGCAATATCCAGTGAAGGAGATTAGTGGTAACCATAATACCAAGACTCATACAGCTGTGAGAATGATTTTGGAACTCTCGTTTTGCAATATCAGATATTTTTCATGGAATATTGCATAAAAATCTTCATTTTTTTTGATCAGTTTCCTGCAAAATTTTTCTCATGTCCCTTAGTGAGCTTTATATTACTATGATTTGGAGCATAACTCTGCAAAGCATTGAAGTACTCATGGAGAATGTCAAAGTGAAGGGGTGTTCAGGTTTTGAAGACCTTAGCAACATTTGGTTGGCACTGTGCGACATTCATTTCAAGTATAGTTACCAATTGGCAGTATCATTAAATGGAGTTGATGCATTTTGTAAATGCAGATTGTATATCAAAATGCAAGTGAAACATCAAATAGACTCATTAGGTCATACTTCCCAAAAATTCCCTGAGTTAAGCAGTCATTGAAGGTTTTGTCTTGGCGCAGGGGGGGAGGGGGGGGGGACAACAATAATCATAAATATTATCAGTCTAATGATTATTTGAGTACATACACTTGTACTGTTTTTCTGTTTTTTGTTTGGCATAAACACCCCTCAAGCCATTATGGTTAAAATAAAGAAATATCAATATATTGATATGAATTTTTTAAACAATGACAGCCCCTAAATATGCGTAAATGCATTGAGGACAAAGACATCTGTACATCCTTTGTAAAGACACAACGAAACAAAACATTTTCTGTTTATATTTGTAGTTAAAACACAATATTTTAATAATCAGTTCTAATTCTTGTTAAATGAATGATAGTCTGACAGGAATAATTTTTTTATATGAATTGACTTTTGTACTATTTCATAGTGATAATTTTGCTGCACACATTCCTGCCAGTCTCATGGGAATACAAGACTATTGTATAATGCCATTACATAATTTGACATTGTAAATTCCTGACAGTCTAAATGGGGTACATATCATATGATGAAAATAAACATAGGAATTGTCTGTCACTTATGAATTGCATAATGGGCTATATGCTTGCTAGAGCATGAGGTAAGTGTGTTGATCATATTCAAGTAGTGGGTAGGGTCAATTCATCAATATTAACCCATTCACTCTTAATGTGGCCAGAACAGGCCTGGCAATTTCGGTAATATTTCTCTAACAAAAGCATTCTTTAGAAAATATTTGAAGGAGAAGTGTTAATCGAAAGCCAAACAGCAACTCTCCTTGAACTATTTTGTGAACTCATGCTTTATTCCCAAGTTATTTTCAAATGTCAGAGATAGGGCTGGAATCAGTGAGGATCGACTGCCCGCATCGGTACTTAGCCGCCGATCAGAACTGACATTTCCAAGAGTCGCTAGGTATCGATACACATTTATGAGAAGCCACTGAATAGAAATGGGCATTCTTAATTGTTTTATTACCTTTCAAGATGCTCTCCAGGCAGTTTACTGCCTGTTAATGACATCCTAATGACAGCTTCCCGGCAAGCCTTGACCGTGACATAGAATTCTGCCCTAATGGATGCATTTGTTTCAAACAACCGGTGCACTGCATCATATAGCTGACAATATGTGCCAGTGCTATATCATGAACCGGTTTGGATGGGGGCTAGCAATTGCATGCGCTTTCAACAACAGAGCACACATGTCAGAACAAAATAACTACAAAGATTTCACGCCCCAGAAGGGAATGAAATCTGGCATCTGGACTCACAAGAAAGAGAAAAGCCTGAAAAGAGAAACTGAAAACTACCTATAGCAACATATACCTGATATACCTTCATTGAAATGCTCACATGTCAGAAATTTTCAGTAAAGGTACATCATACAGGCAGAAAATAACAAATCCGCAACACAGAGTTGAATTAGTTGTATTGCACCTAATTCAGCCTGTTTTATTATATAGATCATAATTTTCCTCTGAGAGACCAAAACAACACTAAGAATCGGAATCGGAATCGGAATTGGTATAATTTCAGAATCGGTTCGGTTCGACATTTTCCTCATTGATTCCAGCCCTAGTCAGAGAGTAGCAGACGGTACTTTCCAGTGGAACTCTGAGTGTGAATGGGTTAATCCAGTCCAGTTAACCCATGCAATGAGAGTTCCTACTGATATTGTCAACTGCTATTATAATGCTTTTGACAATAACTTGGGTTTGATAATTGATAATTGGTTTCACAGAACATTTGATGGAGAGTTACTGTATACCACATTCATATTGCTGCAGTTTAATAAATGTGTACTTTGTGCACCACTGGGGTCAGCATTTAAACTATAAATTGTGCACCATTATTTGGACAACCGATCCCTATGCTAGTTTTGTACACTTCTCTGACATAATAGCTTGTTATTCAACAACAGTAGGCAATAATTAAACTGCGTACCAAAGGCAGCTGCTTGCTGAGCACATCAATTACTATGTGCAAAATTAACACGGTATACTGTATGAGCCATGTTATGATGAGCATTTCTACTACAAATGCCTTCCAATATATGCTTTTCTTAGAGAGAGATAGCAAGATGAATCAGTCTATTTTGGTCACTACAGGCATTTAAAGTTAACTCATTCATGCTCACTCACTCATTCAAATTCCTGATTATTTTGGTGACATCTTTCCAGCCACAAACCTTACTTTTCCTCTTATTGTCTGTACTGTCTGACACAAATGCAAGCTATATCAGAAGTTGCATGATATGGCCTCATGGACTGCACAGCAGGGAGTATAATCAGTCCCGGCTCTAGCCAATGGATTAGCGGTTAGTGGATTGGACTAGGGATTATAAGGTTAAACATAAGATTAACCTAATCATCCATGCTTAGCATGTCACTCATTCATATCTGGAGCTTACACATGGTCATGACCTACATGCAAATACCATGATTAAAATGCAATTCATTGAGAAATGTTTTATTGAAAGTTGCCATTCGTATGGGAATTGAAAGTCCTTTTTCACTTATATCTCAATCATTTCATAACTGTATATGATGTTCCATACACGAATAGTTTAAGAGTTTGAACTGCTTGCCATTTCTTACCATTTCCGGTGTTCAGATCTAGTTCAAGGCAAGTGAGAGAGTAACCAGTGACTAATGGGTTTAGGGGCTGGTTTTCCCGGGTTCTCAGGTTTTCTCCATTACTTACAACAGACTAGTAATGATTTAGCTGTCATATTACAGAAAAAGTGATGATAAACAAAAGTGCAAATTCAATCTGGTCAGACAGACTCTCTGCAGTGTACTGTGTAGCCAGAATGGTCCCAATGGGTAAAGGTCTATGGCTACATTCCTTATGTCTCTCCTCTGACACTTTGGATATATTATCCCATTCATGGCTTAAAACCCACAAATCATAGGTCCTGACAACAATTATCAACAATTCAGGCATAAATGGGTTAAAATAAGGCATAGGTTTTCCATATCCCAAGTTATAGTGGGTAATGTTTAACTTTGTACATAGATGACTTGACCCTTCATGTCTGTATAGGGCCAAAAACCACTCTACTATTTTGGTGATACCCGGTATGTCGATGACAAATGCAATTTTCAGAAAATATTTATGGGAGAAATGTTAATCAGAATTAAGATTTCCCACAACTCTCCTTCAAACCAAACCTTTTTCAATTTATGCTTAATTGCATAGTTATTTGCAAAAGTATCATTGGTCCAGCTGATATTTGTTAAGGGATTGCAGATATGAACGGCTTAGGATAATTGATGTATAGATTTGACACATGCGAATTATTGGATTAGATAAGGAATTATAAGGTTAAGTGTAAGATTAACCTGTTCATCCATGCTAAGCATGTAACCAATTTATATCGGGAATTGTTTTTTATGTTGTGTTCAACAGCTTAGGACTGATCGTGATGCAATCGGGAAGATTTATTCTCTTCTCTTCACAAACTATAAAGTTCCAAGAGGTCATGCGAATGTTCACCATGTGTCTTTCTTGTCTCCACACACCAGAGAGTGTATAATCCATCCTGGCATTTGTCGAACGATCGTTGTGCTTCATTCTTGTCTCCACGCACCAGAGAGTGTATAATCCATCCTGGCATTTGTTGAACGATCATTGTGTGTCATTCTTGTCTCCACGCACCAGAGAGTGTATAATCCATCCTGGCATTTGTTGAACGATCATTGTGTGTCATTCTTGTCTCCACGCACCAGAGAGTGTATAATCCATCCTGGCATTTGTTGAACGATCATTGTGCTTCATTCTTGTCTCCACACACCAGAGAGTGTATAATCCATCCTGGCATTTGTTGAACGATCATTGTGTGTCATTCTTGTCTCCACACACCAGAGAGTGTATAATCCATCCTGGCATTTGTTGAACGATCATTGTGCTTCATTCTTGTCTCCACACACCAGAGAGTGTATAATCCATCCTGGCATTTGTTGAACGATCATTGTGTGTCATTCTTGTCTCCACGCACCAGAGAGTGTATAATCCATCCTGGCATTTGTTGAACGATCATTGTGTGTCATTCTTGTCTCCACGCACCAGAGAGTGTATAATCCATCCTGGCATTTGTTGAACGATCATTGTGTGTCATTCTTGTCTCCACGCACCAGAGAGTGTATAATCCATCCTGGCATTTGTTGAACGATCATTGTGTGACATTCTTGTCTCCACACACCAGAGAGTGTATAATCCATCCTGGCATTTGTTGAACGATCATTGTGTGTCATTCTTGTCTCCACGCACCAGAGAGTGTATAATCCATCCTGGCATTTGTTGAACGATCATTGTGTGTCATTCTTGTCTCCACGCACCAGAGAGTGTATAATCCATCCTGGCATTTGTTGAACGATCATTGTGCTTCATTCTTGTCTCCACACACCAGAGAGTGTATAATCCATCCTGGCATTTGTTGAACGATCATTGTGTGTCATTCTTGTCTCCACACACCAGAGAGTGTATAATCCATCCTGGCATTTGTTGAACGATCATTGTGCTTCATTCTTGTCTCCACACACCAGAGAGTGTATAATCCATCCTGGCATTTGTTGAACGATCATTGTGTGTCATTCTTGTCTCCACGCACCAGAGAGTGTATAATCCATCCTGGCATTTGTTGAACGATCATTGTGTGTCATTCTTGTCTCCACACACCAGAGAGTGTATAATCCATCCTGGCATTTGTTGAACGATCATTGTGTGTCATTCTTGTCTCCACGCACCAGAGAGTGTATAATCCATCCTGGCATTTGTTGAACGATCATTGTGTGTCATTCTTGTCTCCACACACCAGAGAGTGTATAATCCATCCTGGCATTTGTTGAACGATCATTGTGTGTCATTCTTGTCTCCACGCACCAGAGAGTGGTGGCGTGCGGGTTGGCTGGGCAAGTGGGCGTGATTCGGCGTGGCAGGTATAATCCATCATCGCTGCTGTGAGGATGATCCGCCATGACAGGTGCATATGTGTATTGTGTGCGTACGATCACTGACACTGCAGCTCTCTTCCCTCCCCACCTGCAACATAAAACACAACCACAATATTGCTATGATCAAGGGCAGTTGATCACAAAACCATTAAGCACATGCATGTATACAGGATCAAGTAAACCTGACCACAAAAACAAACAAAAAAAGACAATTTACTTCACACTTCACTCACCAAATTTATTTGGGAATACCAACAGATTCCTACGTTAATGATAGAAAAAATGTCAGAATTTCTTGGCAAGTCGCAGCTAAATTTTGTAAGGGAGAGAACAATGAGGGTTTTTTTCAGTATAGGGACTTCCCACTCTTCCTTTGGGCTTAATTCTTTTACATTCCTAAGTTCCGAGCTAGAAATCAAATTTGATGAGGAGATTCCATAGTTATATCTGATCTACAAGAAAGAATTCAATGAATAATTTTCATTGCCAGATTTACCCCCAAAAAACAGAACCCATATGTAGAAAACTCCTTCTTAAGGGGATCAAAATCTATATGCTAGGAAGAGTGCAGTTTTTGGGTGATTTTCTGATACTCCCTTCATGCATCCATCATCCATTTGATATCAATCAAAAATCACTTCCATGATTCAGCCACAACTCAGGCATCCCCAGGGAAATAGAAACTTCAAACTCTTCTCCACCTCATCATTCAGGTCACCAATGAGGCATGCGCTGCTGGGATATTCATCTTTTGTCAGGTTGGAATGATAATCGCTGCATGAGAGTCACACATGTATAAACCTCATATATAAATGAAACATAAGTTGCACAAAAAATAAAATACATGAAAAATATGGAAAAAAGTTGTTTCAGTAATGGAATTTTAGAATTATTTCATATTGTAACTTTTGATCCCTCACTGTTGTTTTTTCATGCTCAGTTCCATTTTGTCTTACTTTTTATTGAGACTTTTCTTGCCTCAATCTTGTTTTTTGTGTTTGATCTTGTTTTGTCATACTTTTAATTGCAACTTCTCATTCCTCAATCTCAATTTGCCATGTTGCTAGTGACTTGTCTTCAGGAGATTGAAATCCTGGATTGTTGGTAAATTTCCCTGTTGTAGCAAACGGTCCTAAATTAAGGCATCTTTCTGTTGCTAGAATGAAAATAACAATTTATCCTAAACAAATTTCCAAAGCCAAATCCAAATTCTTACATCATTGTTTTTGCCATAAATGATGAAAAAAAGGAACTACCAGAAAAGGGTAAGAGGAATATTTAGGGATATATTCCTTATAGAAGCATCATAGTAAAATATCTGGAGAAATACTAATAACGAAAGAAATCCTTGAATTGTGTTTTATATTTATTTGTTTATTTTTAGCTTTTTTCACATTTGATATTTGAAATGCCATGGTAAATATAATTTTGTTTTTCTTATGGCGTTTCACATATTTGATCTTAGAAGCCATGGCATGCAGTAAAACAATATAAGTTCATAGTAGCCCTTCCAGCTCAGATGAGTAGAATTGCAGGAAAGGGCCTAATTAAGGCTAATAAAATATTACCCCTTATGTACCTACCTGATTAGTAGAAATTTAGGTAAAATATACATTATAGCCAGGATCAAAACAAGATTAAAATGAAAAAACTAATAATAAGAATAATTTTATATTCAAATTTTCACACATTATACCTTCAAATGTTTAATTGACTGTTTATTATTTTGAATGCATGTGATGTATGGCTAGCCGCTAGTAGAGAATTGAGAATGGCTACTGGATTATAGTCCTGAGCTACCCCCGCCCCCTCTCCCCCATCCAGTTCAAATTACCTGTTTGGTGATTGCCAGACCCCTGAGCTGAATTCCTCATTTTCTCAGTATTTTCAATTACATGCAATACACATGGTCCATTTCAATTTGAGAATTCCTGAATGGCTTTGGAGAAATCATTGATGGTTCCTAACTGCCAAGAAATTGTCCGTACGGTCTCTTGATGTGAGCCCATCATGGAGACTGAACTCTCATTTTCTCACTTTTGTGACCACCCTCAAGAGAGCGGGCACGTCCAAATATGGCAATCACGATAAAATGAAGGCGCTTTCAGTTGCGGTTGCTCTCTTATTCCTGTAGGTAATGGGCAATGCGGAGAAGCCGTTATGACAGCTCCCACGCAATAAAGTTGAAAGTGAATGTCACCTTTCACTTAGGGGCTCATGCAACGTGTTACAGGGTGAACACATTCCTTATTAACCTTTTAATGCTTAAGGGTTCCTATAGAATGATACGCTAAGGAACTACTTAGAGGAGAGTTGTTTGTTTTGTTGTGAATAAAATTTCTCCTTCAGATGTTTTCTTAACTTTCTCATCAAAATTGTCAGGCAGCTTTTAGTTGCTGTGAGTATCAGCCTAGCTTTAACGTGCAGCTTTTTGGGCAATACAAAGGAAATCCTGACCTTAATTGAGCGTTCAACTCAGGTTTTTTTCTACTCAGCCAAAATGTAATCTAGAAAATGTTTCAACCCACACACAAGCGTCCCAGCTTATCGGAAGGCCACATGTCTCTGTTTTATACGTGGATTGGGGTCTGAGGATTGCATTCTGGCGGGTGACTGGAATTGCCGGATGCCTGTTGTCTAGGTGACTATATTTCAATCAGAGCCTGTCCAGAGCAGCTGTAGGGTGGTAAAGAGCTACAGGTAATTGGGATCAAGGTGAAAAATGTTGACGCTCTTTGAAGCAATACCCCTTTTACAAGAAAGATTAATGGGTCAAGCGCAATCTTTTGAATTATGTAGCAACCACTACTCTAAATAGGAAAAGTTAAGGTCCCAAATGAATATTTTTTGGATCAAGGAATAATTTATATCTAACTTTATTACATTGCACAATTTTGGTAATATAATGAACAATGTTGGTGAAACTGTTGTTCTGTGGTAAAACTGTGTCTAGTGATTGGTCTATAACTATTGTTTTAGTACAGGACCACATAGGTAAGTATTGCCACATAAATACCACATTCTAACTAAGCATTATGACTGACACATGGCTGACCTGTGGTCAATGGTGGTAACAGCCACTGTAAAGTGGTCAGATCACGGAAATTGAAATACCAATTTGTGTCTGCCACTGGTCTAGTGGTGGTGGACTAATGTTAAGGTTGCACCAGGATCAGACACAGATCCACAGTCATTTGGTCAGAATCTTGCTGGAATTGATTCATGGTATTGGGAAAAAACTCCCTATTCAATACCAAGAGACCCAAGTGGTATTTCATATGCAAATTTTGGAACCACAGCACTGCATGTTTATATAGCGACCAAGCTAGCCCTCGAATGAGAATCCTGTAGAGATGCAAAATGAGTTTTCATGCTTCTCAGCCTTCTTACCATAAGGAAACGAGTCAGACACTCTTTTTCGTTGTGAAATTATGTCATCAATGAACATGGGCGCTGCAGAATTTCTATTGCTAGATCGATAGTTATTACGTTACATAAAGCGCCTTGATTGGATAAGTATAGGGTTTATACAATGTGGCAATCATAAGTGCTATAGCTCTGATGGCAGGCACGCCTTACAGGCAATGTAAAGCTGCCTTAATTCTACTCTTTTGTCTCACGGCCTTGATCAATACAGTAGTGCTACGCAGCAATACTGGTTTCTATGGCGATCAAAAACAAAATAAAGTAACCATAATTAACTTTTTTTCTCACTGTATGTTCCTCAAGGGTAGGGCTTGATATTAAGGCTTGTTGAAAGATCCCAAGCAAGTGCAAATGTACTTTTTTTACTTTTATTTTTCTTCACACCCATTGATCCTCAAGGGCAGTGCTTAACATTACCTTTACGAAAATGGAATATTTTGTGCCACACATGTGGCTGGAAGTAGGTTTTTCTGGGGTTGAAGTGTGTCTAATAATTGATGTATAACCTAGGACTACCATGTAACTACCACATACTGACCAGTTGATAACTCCGTCATTGCCACCTAACTACAACGTTCTAACAACGTTTCCTGATAGACACACGGCAGACCCGTGGTGGAATGGGGTAATGGTCAACCACTTACCAGTTGTCAAACCATGGAAATTGAAACAACCTGTTTCTGCCACAGGTCTAGTGGTGCAATCGTGGTATAGCAATATAGTTAAGAGAAGGTTGTTTTGTAAGGGCTGAAGGCTTTTCCCATGATCAGGGCAAGTGCTAAGAAAGCATAAAAAATAACTTGTGAGAAAGAAGTATATTTTACACCAGAAAATTTATACTCAATTGATATTGCCATAAATCAGTCATTGCTCAATCTTCATTGCATAAACTAGAGTTTCAGAAAAGATCCAAAAAGAAAAATATCACATATTCTTACAACAGCCTTGTATTTACCATTGTTTCCTAAAGAAGAATAAAATATAGAGTTCTGACTATGTATCTTAATCTAAGGATGTATATTCTGGCTCTTTGCTAATTCATCTTCTCTTTTTTTGCAGGTGAGTAAATTAATCCCATTGCTTATGAAGGAGATTGAGGTCTGTGTGCAAGTGGTGATTTTAGCCGCTTCTTTCAGGGGTAAGTTCAGCTCTATTGTCAAAGGAGACAGGAATAGCCAACGACTGCTCTCTAATAAGATATTAGGATTCTTTATACTTGACTTGTATTTCCTATGCTCAATTTCAGCTTTATTGAGGATTCCTTGATGAGCGATGTGAGGAACTGAATCTTTGCCAATACCTTTGGCCTTGGGAACTCACCAAAGCCTCCTTCCCATGCAGGGCTATAAATGATACACCTTGTGTCAGAAATTCCATTCCTATACCTTGCTTGTTGGGGAACTTCTATTTTTACGCCTGCATTGGTATTACACTATGATATTGATACATGATTATTGCATGGTGACCTTTAGTTCCTCCAACTGTGTTTATAAATGACCTTGGGTTGAGCTTTATCTTATTGAACCCAGCCACAGCTGCGGCACATCATGTGTCATAACAGTGAGGGAGTCATTGTCTTAGCTAAGCCCTACAAATGAATTGTCAGGATTTGCATATATTCATTAGGGTATTGTACATTACAGTTGTATATTACATGTGTTTATCATATACCTTTATTATTTACATACCGTAAATTCTCGGAAATCTCGGCCGCCCTAGGAAACTCGGCCACTATAATTAATCTACCAAATAACTACTGGGGAAATTCTCCCACCCCCGATTCATTCAAGGACACATTTCACCAAAAGTAAATTTCATTGATATAAGTTAAAAACATTTAGATTTCCAAAGTTTGAGATTGATTTTAGATTATTAACAATCGTTTCTAGTGCCCATATCCGCCAAAAGACGATCGGTGCGAAACCGGAAGTAGGTATCGCATTTCTGCGTGTAGAGTGGAATACAGCTTGGGCGGCGCCATTTCGAAATAAGACTTGTCAACAACTTGAAGAAGTATATAATTTAATGCGTAATTGACGTGCGGCAGCAAGAATAAACAAGTAAAAAACATACAAGGGAGGCAAGTTACTTTACCAGTATATATAGCAGAGGAATGACAAGTCAGGTAGGTGGACATAATGATTTTGTGGGGGAAAATTGTGTTCATGTTCACGAAGTTAGCGATCGATTTTCCATCTAGCTTTCGTTTCAATTCAATTGACAATTGATAATATCGGCCAAAGTGAAAGACATGTTTAAATTTACGAAGCTTCCGATTGATTTTAGATTATAAACTAACATTTCTAGTGTCGCTATATCTGCCAAAACACACCGGCTCCGAAACCGGAAATAAACACATTGATCTCATGGGCTGCGCCAGTTTGTATAATCCAATGCGTAATTAGGTGTGAGGCAGCAAGAATAAACAAGTAAACAACATACAAGGGAGGGAAGTTACTTTATTAGTATATATAGCAGAGGAATGACAAGTCAGGTAGGTGGACAATAAGGGTTTTGTGGGGGAAAATTATACTCTTGTGTACGAAGTTAGCGATCGATTTTCAGTTACTTCTACATCATAGTACATGTAGCTTTCGTTTCAATTGAGGATATCGACGAATCTCGGCCACGGTGTCTGACATTTGATCGCTATTTTCAGTAAATTTCGGCCACCATCAGCCAACGAAAATCGTAATTATTAAAAAGTGTACGCGATTTGCGAGAATTTACGGTATGTATTATTTTACATGTGTATGTATTTCAGGTGTTTATCCTGTTTGTATTAGATGTGTTTAATAGTTATGTACCCATTCTAGATGTGCATACAGGGACCTTAAGCCAGGACCCGTCCAGCCTATTTTTTGTACCGGCAGTTTCCTTAAAAACAAGACAATCCCTGGCAGAAGTAAAGAAATGACTGAAGTTTAAATAGCCCTTTTTGACACAATTGACTTTAAAATGTAGTTGGTTATATAAAAGTTTGAAGTAGCTGCATAGCTAAATCTGCACGAGTAGAAATTTTGTGATTGCTGTTTCAGACAAGCAATTTTATAGTCCTGGCGAGGACACTGTGTGCATGTATAACTTGAGTAAGTAGTTTTCATGCCCGCGGAAACCTACATGACAGTTGATTTCTGAATCTATGATGGATCGGCTGTCATTTCAGGCAGGAGCAGATTTGGCTCCGAGGATTTAAAATTTAGGAGCAAATAAATCCATATGCATGTAGCGCGCTGGTGACAGTATGCCAGAGGCCCAGAGGCAGAATCTTCTGGGGGACCATGCCCTTAGAAGATTCTGAAAAAAATGCGCTTTGAGATTTTGGGCACTATCAGGTATATATAAAAGGGGTCAATTTGGTACTTCAGAATGATTTTCAAAAGATTTGATGGAGAATCATTAACCGATTAACATTTCTCCTTCATACCTTTTCAATAAATATGCTTTTGCCTGAAAGATTTCACCCAAACTGTCTGTGTGCTTTTGGCCGCTGCAAGGATTAACTCATTCATGCTTGGAGATCTCCTTGACAGCCTGGGACATCTGGACCTTTGAATCTTACTCTCGCACAAATCAATAATTCATGAAATGTTTCAAGGAGAATTGTGAGTTGAGTTCTGAAGAACATTTCTTCTTCAAATATCTTCCTAATTATGCTTTTGTCAGGTATTTTCAAAGACGTCAGGCGGTTTTGGCTGCTGCTGGCATGAATATGTTAATGGGTTAAAGGCCAAGTGTGGGTTATGAGAATAATCCCACCTCGTAAACGGGCTCTGTGGTACGTAAACATCTCACTAAAGACCTCCCAGAATGCCCCATGAACCCAGAGCATGCTTAGTTAAAGAGGATTGCTGGCAAAATAGCTGTGCAATCCTCTGCCTCATCCCCCTGAATCTCACATTATAGTCATAATCTATGGGATTATTTCACACGGGTGCAATAGTTCTCAGAGCTTAATAATAGCTTAGCTGGCCAGAGTAGAGGCAGGGTTGGGGGGGGGGGGGGGACTCTGGTCTTCATCAAAAAAGAAGAACAGTGCAGATTTCAGATACATTAGAGTTAGGGAGTTGTTGGTTCATGGTTAGAATTTATTTTTAACCCTTCCAATGCTGAGGCTACTTTCGTACAATTAGTACAAGGATGCAAAGATTTTTTAAACCATCTAAACCCTGTTATATTGGTATTCATTTGATAAGCTCTTGCTGTATACTCTCAGAGGAGTACCCATGTGCCAGGGTTTCATCCATTTTTCAGGCTTTTTGTATTGGCCAAATTAGCCACCACCACCATAACAGGGTTAAGCTTCATCCCATGAATCTCTTTTAATAGTGATTATCTATGGGATTAGTTCACATGGGTGCAATAATTCTCAGAGCTTAGCCTCCCACAATTCTTAGGAGATGGTGGGGCTCTGATCATCCAATAAAGGAGTAATTTTTCAGTTGCAAAAACATTGGAGTTGGGTAGTTGGGGGTGGTTCAAATTTTTATTTTTAAAGAAATTTTATATTGAACATTTATATCTAATTATCTGAATTGTATATTGTCATAGTCTCTTGTGAAGCCTGTCAGTGGGTCCGTAATGCTGAAATCAGTTTATTTATCCTCTACTCAATTTAAAAGTTACTTTTAAAAGTATCATAGACTTCACTCTTGAAAGGGAACTCTATGCATACCTAGAGGTTTTACCAGGAGTTGTCTGGACATATGATATATTTGAAACTTGGAAATAATCATAAATTCACAAGGTATTTGAAGGAGAGCTGGGTTTCTTATCTGTATTTCTCTGTCAAATACTTTCTGAAAAATTCTCTAATCACAGAGAATTTACCAACATAGTCAGTTTTTGGCTTTTTCAGGTATGAACTGGCTAACCCATTCGTACCTGGAATACTCATAAATTGGAATACTATTGGAAGAAGATTTGTTAGCTACTTCTCCTGACCAACATTTCTCTTTCAAATATTTTCTGAAAATTGCATTTGTTCGAGAGATACAGCCAAAGTAGTCAGGATGTTTTGGCTGCTGCAGGCATGAATAGGTTAATTCAGAAAATCCTTGTGCCTGAGTAGCTCACTGCAGAGGGTGTTACATTTAGTTAAGCTGTATTTTGATTGGCTGATTGAGTGCGATGGTGGTTGGTGTTTACTAAGCGATTTATCGCTGGACGCGAGCCTGATAGAAAATCAAAGCGGATTAGTGCCTGCGAGCAGTGACCTCTGACCTCCATTAAGCACTTGCTATCGCCGAAATGATCCACCTCATAGATCTGCTCATTAACCCCGCAGCTATCAACGTTCGGGATTTACACCCCGGCACAGGCAATAAACAGTGTGTTTAGCACTGCCAGCGCTACGTGGGGCAATAAAACAGCCACTGCTATTTCAGCCCCCAGGATCCCGGGGCGTAATCGTAATAAATTGTCCCCGGCCTTCATAACTCCCGTTTCCCCTCTCGGGCTGACTCCCGAGGCAGCTGGAAACGAGGCTAATAACCCCGTCGATTGTTATCGGGCCGCTTAATTGACATCCAATGATTGAATTGCCGTCAGTTTGGCAAAGTTTGCCGTCGTTTTCGGTGCTTGTGAGATAATATTTCAGTGAATTATGGGAAGGGATGCTACTGGGAGTGTGACCTGCAGCCTATTACAGTCCTGTTCTACAGACTATATACCTGTTAGGCTAGACCACACACAATAAAGACCAATACACACATCCTCTACTGCTTTGGCCTATTACAGTCAAAGCCTGTTCTACACGCTACCTGTTAGGATATAGACCACACATAATAAAGACCAATAATCAAATCCTCTACTGCTTTGGCCTATTACAGTCAAAGCCTGTTCTACACGCTACCTGTTAGGATATAGACCACACATAATAAAGACCAATAATCAAATCCTCTACTTCATTGGCCTATTACAGTCAAAGCCTGTTCTACAGACTACCTGTTAGGATATAGACCACACATAATAAAGACCAATAATCAAATCCTCTACTTCATTGGCCTATTACAGTCAAAGCCTGTTCTACACACTACCTGTTAGGATAGACCACACATAATAAAGACCAATAATCAAATCCTCTACTTCATTGGCCTATTACAGTCAAAACCTGTTCTACAGACTACCTGTTAGGATAGATCACACATAATAAAGACCAGTACTCAAATCCTCTACTGCATTGGCCTATTACAGTCAAAAGCTGTTCTACAGACTATAGACCACACATAATAGAGACCAATAATCAAATCCTCTACTGCTTTGGCCTATTACAATCAAAGCCTGTTCTACAGACTACCTGTTAGGATAGATCACACATAATGAAGACCAATAGTCAAATCCTCTACTGCATTGGCCTATTACAGTCAAAGCCTGTTCTACACGCTACCTGTTAGGATATAGACCACACATAATAAAGACCAATAATCAAATCCCCTACTGCTTTGGCCTATTACAATCAAAGCCTGTTCTACAGACTACCTGTTAGGATAGACCACACATAATGAAGACCAATAGTCAAATCCTCTACTGCATTGGCCTATTACAGTCAAAGCCTGTTCTACACGCTACCTGTTAGGATATAGACCACACATAATAAAGACCAATAATCAAATCCCCTACTGCATTGCATGTGTATGCCACATGTAGTGAGTTGAAATTCCCATCATTTTTTAAATTTATAAATAATGATAATATCTATGTATTACCTGAATGGAAGTGATTTTCATATCCAAACCATTTGAATAATGAAAATGTACCTTAAATATTATTCATTTTTAAGATACTTAATTAACAATGATTACAAGTTGTGCTTAGCAACTTCAATTTTTTCGCTTAGCATATAAAGACTCATATCTATTTACCCACCATTGCAAATCTATCCAAAAAAATGTATATTGCTTTTGGCACTACAAAGGTTATCAACCATTCATGCCTGGGGCTCTCCATGCAATGCGTCTGGACCTAACACACTTTTGAAAATAAATTTCAAATGAAAATGAAATCACAAAATATTTGAAGGAGATTTGTGGGTAAAGTCCAAAACAGGATCTATCCTTCAATTATTTTCTGTATAATGCTCTAGTCATTAGAAATATCACCAAAATTGTGAGGGTCTTTTGGGGCGTTACAGGTATGAGTGGGTTAAAGGAATTATAGCCAATAGCTACATGTACTCCTCTCTGCAAATGAGATCTTGCGGGCCCCAGGAGGTGGAATTTAGCATGTTTTACCACATATTTCCCTTGTGGGCCATCACTTCTCTAACCTGCAGAGGATAGCTGGATCTTCTAAAAAGGCCAGGCAGTATTTTGGTAATATCTCTAACTTAAGGAAAGTTACCGGTGCTCAATATGATTACAAGTACCAATATTGAATGGGAAAAAGTAATGTATTGAAAAAGTTGAATATTGTATTGTATCAGTTATATGTTAAGTTGATATAAAAAAGTGACAGGATTGCTACTTGGAAGTCTCAGCATGAAGGAAGCTTGGTGTTTACTAGCAAAAATACTGAAGCTGACAGTGCATGATTTAACAAAATTAGGTCCCTGTTAGGTAGGCAGTATTATTTTCATAAGTATACCATTATTTAGAAAATATTTGAAGTAAAGTTGTTCATCATAACTCTATCTACTACTTTCCTTTTAAACATTTCTTTCCTTCAAAAATATGTCAGGTCCTGGAGACATTCATTAAGTAAATTTCCTTGCACGAATAGGTTAAATACAATTCATCAAATAGAGAAATAATTGAAATAAATTTGAATTGGGATTGTTGACCCCAACAGGAAGCAACTTTCAGTGCAATATTTCTCTTCTAATCTTGCTTTATTATAAAGATATTATCAAATGTGTCAGACTATGATGCATGCTCTAGATATAGATGGGTTAAACCTTATGCGGCTGGTGGCTAAGCTGGCCAATACAAAATAATGAAAAAATTCTGAAAAATCACTGAAACCCTGGCAAATCAGGTACTCATCTGAGAGTACTCCGTGAGGGCTATCCAATGATTACTAACACGACAGGGTTTAGATGGTTTTCAAAAATGTTTGCCTTCTTGTGTATTGGACGAAAGTAGCCTTAGCATTGGAAGGGTTAAGAGGAGTTGTTTATCATAATCTGATGAACATTTCTGCCTTGAATATCTTCCACGAGATGCCTTTGTCTGTCAGGTGTCATCAGAACAGTGGTATTTCCCTCGCGGGACATCACGGCAGGAACGTGTCGCGTACGCAGGTCCCTGAGCGCGCCTGGAAGCGGCACAACTCCCTCCGCAGAATCCCTCATGATGAATTACTTAAAGACTCATGTGCGGCCCCCTCCAGAGGGCGGTGTGATCAATTGGTTGTCACATGCGAGATGACTGCGCAGGATGGTGAAAGGCGTGATCATGACCGCATGTGCGACTCAGGATGTCTGGGGGACCAGACGTCTCGTAAAAGTGTCCATTGCAGCAGGCAGGTGCCTGATAATTCATGTGAATATCTAGAAAAATAAAGACCTTTTTTTCCTTTTTTTTATTTTTTTATTAAACTCCTTAATAGATAGACATGCAATCTGAGATTCTTATCTTTATTTTTGAAAGATTTTTGCTGACAGGTGGAATATGATGAATATTTCTTCAGAGGGTTAGTGATGAGAAGCTGATCATCAGTTGGTAAGCTCGCAGAAGCAACTTCTATGATGTGAAATAAACATTGTGTTTAGTTGTTTCCCCCTTCCAAAAACCTCTTTTAAGCACAAGACCTGGGATATGTGGTATGTATAGTTAGGAATAAGGCATACTTTTTTTCATTCATATTTTTAAAAATATACATCTTTCATAGAGATTTTTCTGAAAAAGCAAGTTTTTTTATGTGAATCTGGCTAAACCATTTAATCATGCCAGTAATGTCTAAAAACATCCTTACTATTCTGATTTTATTTTCAACATAGTTATGTATGTTTGTGATATATTTTAAGAAAAGTTGATCAAAACCCAATTTAAAAAACTCTTCTTCCAATAATTTGTGAAATATTGCCTTATTATTGCCTTAGTTATTTTCAAGGATATCATAGGTCCAGATGCCACATGTCTAAGCGAGAGATTACAAGGCATGAACCCTTGAGGATTGAAGGGTGTAGAAGTTATGTGCTGAAGGGAAAATTAAGGCAGAGAATAATCGCACCAACATCCACGGTGAGAGGTAATTTCCCTTTTAAGGCCCGAGGCGACCAGGTGCAATATAGGGTAATAGCGCGGAAATTAGGGCAATAATTTGATTAAATATTTTGGAAGAAGACAACTTGCATTCAAGAAAAAAACATTGAAGTTCTAATCTACCTACCGTTTGTCAACACTTTATTTTTATTTGTAATTAGTCGTAGACTTCTTTGTGAAAGATTTGGATTTATATGTTATTTTATTTCATTTTCTCTTGTTTGTATCATTCTGTATTAATTTATTATATTGAACTTAGGCCAGTCCAATTTGATTTTTGGTCTTACGGAATCGCAGACCGATTTCTGAGTAAATTTAAACAAAATCAAAATTCCAGAATTTCAACTTAGACTGGCTTCAATATAATTTTATTTTGTTTCACACTATTCCTTTCATTTTAATTTTTTTCAGTATCTTTGAAATAATTTACTTCTTTTTAGTGTATTTTACTTCATTTCATTTAATTTTGATACTGCAGTATTTTTTCTTGATTCAATTTATTGAGAATTTATTTTGGATTTTTATTATTTCAATATGAAAATATATCCATGAAAATGCTGTCTATGCCATGAGGGAAAATCATGAAGCATTAATTGATTAACCTTATCATAAGGGTCCTGCCTCTCTTTTCTGCATTCTTCTGCAAGGCAACAAGAACAGTGAGGCATGACAATATAGAGAAATGCTTTTATAAGTCATGTGATCGGCAATACTGGAAACATCCAGGTGTAATATGATAAAGTGTAGCTCAGGTGTCAAATTTTTGTCTCAGTCAAGTGGGAGGCATAAGCTTTTATAGGTTTAAGTTCCTGATTTCTGCATGATATGTGCAAATGCTGTAAACTATTATCGAATAACAGGTGTCGCTAAAAGCCTCACAGTTTTCAGTGTTGAATGTCCCCATGAAAATACCAGGAGGTCATGAAATCTCTGAGCAATGACTCAATATCTTGACTTCCCCAGGTAATGGAGGCAAGAAAATAGGTCGCAGAGCAATCCATATCCAGCAATAATCGTTCACATTTGAGAACCATTTTTTATTGCCGTTTATCCATCACTCAGGTTATAGACTCGCTACATCAGCAGAGCCTTGTGGCTGGTTTTCAATTGATTACTGAAGTATATTTAGGTTCGATAATATTTAGGTTCGACAGTTGTTGACGACAACGATGATGATGATGATGATGATGATGATGATGATGATGATGATGGTGATGATAGTGATGAGAAATTAATGATAAAAATAAGTCTCTAGAGGGCATGCCGGGGCATGATCTTAACCCATTAATGCTTTAGAGCTCCTCTAGAAATTGTCGTCTGGATCTATGATACTTTTTGTAATAACTTCTGAATTAAGTATAATTCCACAAAATATTTGAAAGGGAGTTATTAGAAATGTTCTGATTAACATTTCTCCTTCAAATATTTTCTCAGTTAAGTTTTAGCCTGAAAGATTTCATCAAAATTGTCAGGCTGTTTTGGCCGCTCTGAGCATTAATGGGTTAAAATGTTGAGCTTCTCTTCTAGCCAGCAGGGGAACAAATACACTTATTATTGATTCCTCTTCCTCTTAGATATCCAATCAGCATTCCGGATTTGTACCATGTGACTGGTCATTAAATCCCCATAATGCTCTTTCTACCACAGGGCATTAAATCTCACTACAATGCCCTTCATCAAAATTATAGATTAGGTACTGTGATGCCTTGACAGTGACACATGTCAGCTTACCTAAAGATATTTTTTGGCTGTGAATGATAAAAAATGATCAATAGTTGAAGAAAAAACTTTCAGTTATACAGATATTCTCAGCTGTTGGAAATGTTTTTTCTGAAATGAAATTTATTACTGTTTTCTCATAGCTTTTACATTTTTGAGTTTAGACCAATATTAAACACACATTTATAGTACTGATGTAGGGAGGCAATAATAAAAAGGCATATTTAGGACAATATTTGATGAAGAAATATTAACCAGAACATTACTAACAACTCTTTTCATATATTTTTTGAAATTTTTCTTTATTCCAAAGTTATTGTTGAAAGTATTGTAGATCCAGACGTAAATTTCTAGAGGAACTCTTAAGCATGAATGGGTTAAGTGTGTTTGTTTGTAGTGGAGTGTGTCTTCCCGCTGCTAGTTAGTTTAGGGCATCAGTGCAGTACATACAGTACAGCAGTCGCCTGCCAGTCAGGAGCTATAAGCTGTCAGCAGCAGTTACTGGTACAGTAGTGGTAGCCAGGATAGGTAGCGGACCAGACCAGCAGTGCTGTAGCTCGCTGGCTTGATGCCTGCACGACCACCGTGCGAAGACCAAGACCACTACATGCAGTGTAGGCCTCTGTCGCAACTACCAACACCACCTAATACACCAATACTATATAACAACCACTGAACTGCACCGCTGGTAGCCTCAACCTATGTGTGCCTATTGCGAGAGCGACCGTAGCAGCAGCAGCAGCAGCAGCAGCAGCAACAGCAGCGGTAGTAGCAGCAGCAGCAGCAAGTGCTGGTAGATAGGGGAAGCAGTGGCATATGTACTGGTGACACAGCCACACACACACACACACATACAGTGAGTCTGGTTTGCGCAGCACACCACGGCTGCTTAGGCCAGCATGGACTAGTGACTACTGTTGTTGTTAGCGCTGGAGCAGTGGAAGGAAGAAGACCTGTTGGATTTACTATATAGGTATACGACGACGCTGACGACGCTGAGAGGGTATGGCTGAACCAGGTAGAAAACAGTCCTCAGCAGCGGATCAGGTGAGTGCTGTTACTACTCTATCCATTCACAGGTAAAACAGCTGGCTAGTGTGGAACACAACTACTCTGAAAAAACGTGTTCATGCTTTCATTTACAGCTAAATCTGCTACTCATCATTGGAAGTTAAGATATTGTTTGTGTATTAATTTGTGAGCAAACAGCTAAATCTGATACTCATCATTGGAAGTTGTAAAATATTGTTGGTTTATTTGTTTGTGAGCAAACAGCTAAATCTGATACTCATCTTTGGAAGTTCTAAAATATTGTTGGTGAATTTATTTGTGAACAAACAGCTAAATCTTATACTCATCTTTGGAAATTGTAAAATATTGTTGGTGTATTTATTTGTAAGCCAATAGGTTACTTTGCTATTGACCATTGAGATTTGTAAAATGTATGTACTTCTAAGCAATCGTGAACATAAGGCGTGATTTGTAAAACCTTATTGAAACTGGGTTGACGTCTGAAATGTCGATTCATCACAAAACAGGTTTTTTTTGTTAACCCATGTATTTATTTTTGTTGCGGGAAATTCAATAACAATCGGAAAACAGGTTTAATATTTGTAATGTTATTGGTGTATTTGTTAACTGATAAATCTACTAGCAATTATGAATTGACCAATTTGCAAAGCCTTGCCAACACACTAATTTACAGGTAAATTTGCCATTAGCCAATATATTGAGGAGTTGATTGGAGTAATATTGTTGATGGATGTATCTGTGTCCAATCATTCAGTTTAGGCATGATTTGTTAAATCTTGTGACTGTATTTACTGGATGATTTATTGGATATCATGCATTAGGTCATTTCTTTCCAGGGAAATTGAAAATCAGGAAAATCGTGAAATTAGAAATCATACTAGAATTCTTGAAACTGGGTTCATTTGTAAAGTGTTGATGCATTTCCCTTAATGTTCACAGATGATTTACTGGCAATCATGATTTGGCGAATGAATATGATATAGTGCATATGGATGGATAAAAACTAAACCATACAGTACCAGTATTGGTACCAATAAAATGGTACAGCAGTTAAACGGTACTGTTAACGGTACTTTTTGCATAATTACCTTATAAATTCTTTTTGTGAGTAGTCATGTTTAGGATCCCTGACAATGTCTAATATATGTTAATTTCACAGCAGGTGTTATCAATAAAAGTACCTTTATGGAGTAAAACGGTACAATATGGTATTTGCTGCCATTTTGGCTAATTTGTTTTTTGGCTAATTTGTTCTATGTAGTTGATATTGAAGGAAACAAGGAAAAGCACTATCTTTCTTACTTGACTATAGCATAACTTAAAATCTGGTACGTATGCAGTGGTGACTCTGCTAGCAGTTGGTTTTCAATGCATTAGGGCTCAGCCATTGGGGCCCACCCCCTCTTTGACATGGTACATCATGTTGTTTGTGTTTGCATCACCACTTGTTTCATTATCCAAGACCGGATGCATAAGAGCACTGAGCCATTGGGGCATCCTTCTCCACATTATGCTTTGTGAGAATTACTTGTTGTATTAGTGAATTCCACAGCTAATTCAGCGCTCAACTTTCAATGTGTTAGACCACTTGGACATGGGGACAGCCCTAGATAACATGCTACATTGTATGAATTGTGTGGGCACCACAACTGGTTTCACTATGCACTGGTCAATAGAGTGTGCTGAGTAATCTAAAACACTCTATGGCTAAAATCCATAAAGAAATTGGGAAAAGGATAGAAAACATAAGTCATTAGTTAAGTACACATGGGAGATTAACTCAATTTCTTGAGAAAATATTTGGTCTAAAATATTGAATGAAACACAATGAACTGTGAAATCCTTTATTATCTTTATGTCAATTTCCTATCAGTGCAAAAATGAGAAGATTAACTCATTCGTGCCGAAGAGTTCCTCTGGACATTGTGGTCAGGATCTACAATACATTTTGTCTATAACTCCTAGATAAAGAATGATATTACAAAACATTTGACAGTTCCCCTTCGAATATTTTCCCATCTATATGCTTTAGCCAGAAATATGTCATCCAACTGGCAGGCTGGTATTGGCCATTGGTATATATAGGGTTAACAAAATATGTGTAATCTGGCTTATGGCATTGAGTTAACCCATCAATGCTCACAGCGGCCAAAAGTGGCATGACGACTTTGATGAATCTTGCATGAGAAAGCCACGATGAAAAAATCTTTGGAGGAAGAATATTATTCAGAATATAATGCCAATAGCTCTCCTCCAAATATTTTGTAAAATCATTCTGAATTTCAAAGTTATTATCAAAAGTATCATAGATCCAGACAACTATTTCAAGCAGTTATGAAGTCTCTTAAGCATTAATGGGTTTAAGAAAATCAACCAAGTTCTCACTATATTGAAGTAGTGCACGTTCTAAGAGATCCAATTTCAGATTCACAAAAAGTTTTGAGAATTATCAAATGGGAGGGGGGGGGGGGGGGGGTAAGCATTCAGTATATTATGAGGTATTCAGGACAATCTACCATCTCATCGACCAAATTGGAGGCACAAAATGTTCTTTTCCTTACTTAAAGGATTTTTTTTATTTAGACCTATGAGGGAGTGTTGGGGGGGGGGGGGGGGGGATAAGCATTCAGGATATTATCAGGTATTATTGCCAATAATAACTTCTAATATTTTCAAGATGAAAAGTGGGTAGCTGGGGATGGTTTTTAAAACACTAGCGTCCAGTATATTTTCAGAGATCACTAAATATAAGGGAAATACTAATCATCAATACTGACTTCTCTTTAAGTTCCCAGATACTCTGCTGTGGTTTCAGTTACTGATTTCTAGTAACTCATAAGGCCTAGAAAAAATCATTTGTTCCTGAAACGGTCCCCCCAAAAATAGGGTAGGTAGGTTGGTAAAAAATATTTTTGGATTATTTTTTTGTTCAAAAATATGTGCTTTATGCATGTTTTATGTTGATTGGGAGTGGGGAGGGCGGAAAAAACTTTAGGGTAGGGATTTTTCTGGATAAAAACTTGTTAGGGTAAGGGTTACAGGAAACAAACAACTTTTTTAGGCCTAAACAGGCTGTCACTAGGTTATGGAAGTGGCAGTTTATTGCTGTGAGTCGTTGCATCTATGACAGAATTGAAAAAACAGAACAGATGCGACAAACATAATCTTGACATTTGTGGTTTTCCTGAGAAAAAAAATAGCGACCTCTGAATGGGCCGCTGGCTATAGGCTGTAAACAACTTGCTCTGGTATGTTTACTGTGTACATCACCGACAGACTCATTGTCAAATAATCTCCCAGACGTCCCACAAAAATACCCTATTTAACCGTGTGTATGCCACCTTTCCAACTAGACCAGTGGCAGAAATAGGTTGATGTTTCAGTGATAGCAGTCTGACCTGGTGACAGGGTCTTACCAGGGATTTGGAAAAAGGGAGTTCTTAACTGAGGATTTATAAAGTTTTCATAGTCACAAGTCAGTCATACAATCAGCCAGAATAATCATCCCAACACTATGATATTGCCAAAGCAAGATTGGCCTCAGATTAAAAAGAATGCTCTGGTCACAAAGATATTACCAAAATAGTCAGGATATTTCAGGGTGCCGCAGGCATGAATGAGTTAAAATACATACAGCGACCACTAATGTAAGGTGGCTCAGCTGTAAACAACTTGCTTTCACACGCTTCTGCTGTACATCATTGGCACACTGTACGTCAAACAATCATTAGAACAGCCACGCTTTAAATGCTCCTTGAAAACCGTCTGGAGCTGTTATATATTTTTAGATAACAAAGGGAGCAGAAATTCTCAAAATATTTGAAGGGGAATTGTTGACTGGGTTCTTATCAATATTTTACCTTCAATTATAAACCCAAAGATGTTTTTGTGGGAGAGATATCACCAAAAGAGCTGGGACTTTTTTGTCTGCTACAAGCACAAATGGGTTAAAAACAGCCACCACTAGCATATGGCAGATTGGCAGTGAATAGCAATAAACAAATGACATGGTTGTTTTTTAACCCTCATGCTGGTGGTGGCTTATTTGACCAAAACAAAAGGATGCAAAAACCTGAAAAATGACTGAAACCTTGGCACATAGGTTCTCATCTGAGAGTACTCAGCAAGAGCTTTCCAGTGAATACCAACATGCCAGCGTTTAGATGGTCCCTGTCCTTTGGGGAGAAATTAGCCTCAGCATTGGAAGGGTTAAGTATATATATATAAGTGGCATAGTGTAAAAAAGGAAAGTGTGTATTACTGTATTTGCACAATGAGCTTTGACCCGTTCATGCTTGAGAGTCAGAGATGTAGGTTCTTCAGCCTTTATTCCAGTCTGTGTCATTCGCAAACAAAACAAGTCTATATATAACATAGACAATGTGGTATTGTAGTAAAATGATTGATTTTGTAGGGTATATTTCAAGGCCTTTCCTTTGTTTGGGTTTGGCTTGAATGAAATGCATCAGTGTGACTGATAAATCATGCACTACCTAATAGACTATACTGGTCTCAAATAGACTTGGGAGATCTGTTACCAACTCTGAGGATGTTGAATAGCTCACATCAGGAATATACAAATAGTTTTATACAGATTGAAATATTGTGAAATCTAAGTGAAATTTTGAGAAAAAATTGCCTGATATTTGTAGTTGCTGTTGGGTTGAAAAATCCCCCTCATTTTATTTTTTACAAATATGACACTATTAAAGAGTTGTTTTCAAAGTTATCAGACAATCGGTGTGCTCCAAATGTGTCAAAAGGCTGATCTGCGCCTGCCTATTTTTGCATTTGCTTAATCACTTTCTGATATGTTTCTGATCGTGACCAATGTACCTCCTTGTAAGTGATGATGTGAAGAATTCTGTTTATTTTCCAGCCACATTTCAACTTGGAGAACTTTGAAAGATACTGATAGCGATTTGAGTTTGCATATTTTGTCTTTTGCATTAGCATTTTTTTTCTGATAGCACTGTATACTATACCTATGAGAGACTGATAGCATGAATTGTTTCCCCATAATTATGCATAATTTTAGCAATTTAGCTATAATAGCAATGTATAACATTTCCATCCTCTTCACATAGGAGAGGCTAATATCATGAAGTTTTCTCACAATTTATCTTACATATTTTTGGACAATTTAGCAGTACATGTATTAGCAATTCATGATATTTGTTAATGATAGCAATATACTAACTAAACCACTTAGAGACATGAATTTTTCGCTCACAATTTATTCTCCTGTAAGATCTCAACTACAAGGACTTACAAGAGACTGCAGTGTGTGCCTGCATGTTTTATCATAAAGCAGCTGTGGGATTGGACGTTTTACTCACAATAATTGGCCACGCACCTGTCAGGTAAATCAATTTTCCCAGAATTAATTACTCTAATAAGGGTGTTTCATGTCGTGGAACCCAATTAATCTAAAACTATTTGGTTTTAGAAGTACATGATAAACCATGCTATGCATTTAGTATTCTGAGTTATCGCAAAGATTCAACAACTACCATCTTAAGGTGTGCCCTATCGATATACCTCTGAGCTAATTACAATAACAAATACATCAATAAATGTCTGCAGGGACTTATTCACGACCCGTTCTGCCTGTCTTTTGGAGGGGCAGTTTCCTGAAAACCTCCTTTTTGGACAGGCAAAATTGTCCTTTAAGAATTGTAAAGTGTAAATTGCCCTTTTTGACACAAATCTAGTTAGTATAAGGATTTGAAATAAATTAGTAGCTTTATCTGGACGGGCAGAAATTTTGTCATTACCCATCCATGCCTGGAGTGGAGAAGAACACTAGATTGATGATAACCTTTCGACAAGAGCAATTCAATGAAACTGATTGGTGGAGAAATGTTGACATGAACCCAATAAACAACTCCTCTTCAAATAGTTTGTGAATTTACGCTTTAGATCGTCGTTATTTTCAAAGTTGTCCTTGTTCCAGACAACACTTCTCTGGGAGATTTCCAGGTGTGAACGAGCCATGAACTCTGCGGCAGGCATAGCAGCCTGACTATTTTGGGTGAATATCTCTCTAACAAAAGCAATATTTAGAAAATAGTTGCAAAGGAATTGTTCTTCCAAAAATAATCTTCAACTGTTCTTCAAATGTTTTTTGAATTTTTGCTTCATTCCAAAGTTATTTTCATAATACACAGTGTGAAACCTAACCACTTGCCCCGTTGCAAGAGAAACAGCAAAAAGAGGCAATCAGGCAAGCAGAACAAGACCCTAACTTGCTCGCTCTGCAAGTAATGTTTTGTGCAGAGTCGCAGTGTAACTCACTCTTTTTTCACAGAGTGGCTGGGCAGATGGAAGTGCGGGCGGGGCAAGTAAACTCTTAAGCGGCAACTTGCCCCGCTCGGCAAGTAATGTTTTGGAACCTATGTTACAGCTTGATACATGACAAGTCCATGCAGATGACTCTTGCCAAGTAGATCTCCAGGCCTGACTGGGTTCAAGAGAGTTTGAGCTTGAGCCAAATATAATCAGGTGTCATGGACAATAATGAATTAGCAACAGTTCAAGCAGCATTCATCTGCAGGGTTACGTTGATTTCAGGATAGGTGGATCTATTCTGCCCCGGCTATCAGCACCCCTATCGCATTCCAGCTCCAGCAGTGCAGATCAGATTCCTGCTGTTACGCTCAGCTGAGTCAATTTCTGTTACAGGGCAGTCACACTGAGAGCCATGTAAATAATGGCATCAAACGAGGCAATAACAGCAAATAATTGTTACATTTTTGTTCATGCTTTTGTCTGATTACTTCATAAGGTTTTTTTGTAATGTTATATCTGCATTTATTTATCGAAAAACTTCTCATCTTTCTGTTTTTTTAAAGATATTTGGAATGATATCTTGTTATGTCAATTCTAGTAAAAATAGCCGTATAGTGTTCCAGCTCCAGCTGTGAAAACCTGATTCCTGCAGTTACGGTCAACCAAATTATCCTCCTAGTGCCCAGATGACCAAGCAAATGTGCAATTGTTTCTTTTATCCATCTTTTGCTGGTAGTTGCCCGACTATTTTGGCGATATCTTTCTAGCAAAAGCATTTTAATGAAATCATTTGATGGAGAGATGTTTCTCGGAACTCAACCTACAACTTTTCTTCAAATGTTTTGCAAATTTATGGGTTCACCGTAAGTTATCTTTAAAAAGAGCTTAGGTCCAGACGACTCTTGTCAAAGAGAGATCCTCTCTAATGTGTTAATTACTGGTGCCCACACTGACCAGAGTGTTCCAGCTGGCCGCTAAGTGGACATGACAGAATGTTTGAGCGGTATAAATAGTCGCGTGGCCTGGCCTTGCTGGCAGGCCGGGGAGATGTGAGGGTGATAACTCACTCCGCGTTATGATTGGTGTAGACACCGGGTGAAGGATGGCCGACTCTGGACCAAAACACATCAGACGATCGTAACTCACTTAGCGCAACAACACACCGGTCAGTTGACCGCCTCTCTGTAGGCTAAACCAATTCATCCCCGATGGCCTGGGATGGCTTTGCTTAATTCAAGCAAGGTTTGGGACCAGTGCTTTTGTACGGGATATGTAAAAATCTACCATATTCATTTCTACAGAGGTTTTATGTACTTGCATAGCCGTTCATTTGTACTGTTCTACCCTCTGTGTGCCTATTCCAGTGATTTACCCTCTACCAGTCAAGTGTAGTAGTGATATTTACCATAGAACCTGCAATGGTCCCTAAGCTAGAATTTTTTAGTGAATACATAATAAATGAACCTCGATTACAATCATCATTGCCAGCAACATCAATATTAACAACTTTATCATCTTATCATCTTTACTATAATTTTCATTATTATGCCATTATCTTTATTAGTATCATTTTTGTCGTCATCATCATCATCGTCGTCATCATCACCATCATCATCATCATCACCACCTTACGTCTCCTATTGTAATGTAATCCACTCTTTAGATGCTCTCACTGGGCCAAGTTTATTTGCAGTGTGCCATACTCAAATATTACCCTGTGGTATTTGCAAGAAAGGGCCATGGATGGTAATGTAATGGTATACGTTTGTTGGTAGTCATTTTCGTCATTTAGTTGTACTGTTCTACCCTCTGTGGGCCTATTCAAGTGATATACACTCAATCAGTCAAGTGTAGTGGTGGTATTTACTGTAGACACCGTATTGGTCCCTGAGCCTGCAGTCTGGAAAGATATGAGATGTAATTGATTGATTGCCCACATGAACTACATTCTCTGTGATCATCATCATCATCATCATCATCGTCATCATCATCATCATCATCATCATTATCCTCATTACCGCGAACAAAGTCCTCATCACCATTATCATTATTTGAATAATCCACATCATTATCGTCATCATCATCACCATCATTTACATTAAAATTGTTTTGATTATTATTGTGTCCATTGTCATCATGAGTCATTTTCATCATTATCAGTATCATCGTTAGTGTCATCATCATCATCATCATCATCATCATCATTATCATCATCACCATAGTTATTATCATCACTATAGTTATCATCATCATCATCATCAGCATCATCATCATCATCATCATCATCATCCCCATCACCTCTAAATATTAATAAATTGTTTTATAATTATTATTTCCATCACAACCATCATCACCATAGTTATCATCATCATTATCATCATCATCACCGTTGTCATTAAAACCAACCCCACCACCACCGAGAAGATTATAGTTACAATCCTGATAAGCTATATTGTGTATGTTATCTCCTCCCGTTGCTGTGGGTGAAGCGATTAAGAGTAATCATATATTTGGACCAGTGCACATTAAAATCCCCTCTGTTTGGCCAGTTACACAATGCAGCATTAGCGGGCATTGTTACTGGCGCCCGAGCTCCCAACTGACGATACCAGAACCATGCAGGGAAGTTAACGCGCCATAAATCCTTACCCAAATATCCTTTGGTGCTGGGATTATGAATAAAGCCCCAATCATAGCATTGGTGTCATTTGACCAAATCATGCCTGAATTAAGTCTTCTAGATGATTGTTGACTTGATCTATGATATTTTGGAATATAGCTTTTAAATTAACTGTGAATTCACAAAATGTTTGTAGGGGAGGTAGAGGTTATGTTCTGATGTGCAATTTTCTTTAAAATATTTTTGAAAAGATGCCTTAGTGAAAGTGATCTCATCATTACTGTGGGCATTACTGGGTTAAGATTGTACTGCGGTCAGATGATGGGTTATTGTTACTGGTGCGATGAGTCAGAACCCATTAGATAAAGGAATAACACGCCGTAATCCCTTACTAAAATATCCTCCTTGTGCGGCCATTAGCAAATCTGACTGGGCTACGAATGTCCCAAGCATTTGATTGGTTAATTATGGCGCCATATTTAGCACCAATCAAGTGATAGAAGAGATGAAAGGCCTTGATTATATGGATGTGATAACAATGATGGATGGGGAGAGGAGCTCTTGCAAATGTAACTGGGAATTCTTAGTAAATCCCTGGGAATTTCCGAATAAAATCCTGAAAGTTCTTTGATAACCAATCTCCTCTTAAAGTGAGGGTTGAACAAGCTCCTGAGTTGAGAAATCTGTTCGTATTATTTGTTATTTACCCATAGTTTTACTAATGTTGACCACTAGCATTCCACTTAATCCACTAATCATTTAGAGCATGGTCACTTGTTCATGTGGAATTTGGATTATCGTAACTTTTTCTGTCATATAGCAGCGGCTAAGTTGTAACTAGCCTGTTGTAAGTGGTGGAGGAAACCATAGTACCTGGCTAAAACCACCGCCAAGCCTCAAGTCACTGGCCACTTTCTCGCATGCCCTGGGTGGGATTCGAACCGAGACAGTTGTGAGAGACCACGAGCTGTCACTGGCAATGCCGCGGACCACACATCCATCAGGACAGGCCCTAGAGAGGCATAGATACTAGCAAGTGGGGCAAAAACAAACAAAAAAGTAAACAGTGAATAAGCGATTGGTTAAGAAATTTGTCTATCATCACTTTTTCTGCTGAAAAG
>OZ012699.1:13871759-13886759 GCA_963942565.1 Maea johnstoni | reverse complement strand
CAGGTCTTGGGTACTTTTGAACATTACTTTCTAACAAAACTTGCATTCACAAAATATTTGTTTGAGATTTGTTGGTCGGGTTCCGGTGAATATTTTCCTTTTAATATTTTTAATATTTTCTAAAAGGTGCGTTTCAAGGAAAGATATCACCAGTATATGCTGTCCTTTTCGGCCATTGCAGATATGACCTGGTCAATTAACCCATATACCTGGAAATCTCCTGACAGGCATTGTCTGAACCTGTACTTCTTTTAAAATAATTTTGGATTTTTTCACAAGTTCACTGAGATTTTGAAGGAGAGCTGTGGGTTGGGTTCTATTCAACATTTCTCCTTCAGATATTTTCCAACAAATTCTCAGATTTTAAAGATAACCAAATTAGTGTGGAGGTTTTGGGATGTAGGCATGGAAGGGTTAAAGCCATGCTTTTTAGATTTGTAGCTCCAGTTGCATCCTATTTAAAGAGTTAGTGGGCGGGAAGACAAAAATAAAAACACATTACCCATTAGTGCTAGGTTTCAGGAACTGATACCATCTTGAATATCTAGGCCTAAACAGATAAATTGTTCAGTATTTTCTTTTCAGAAAAACATTGGCTTGTAGGTAAATAAAGCTTTTCATGAAAAGGTTTTAGAGTTTTATAGGGTCGTGTGCAGTTGACCCTCATATCCTTTTGGTGCATCGCAATTAGTGGTTGGACGATTAAGCGAGAACTCGGGCATCTGGTTGAGGTGAGGCCGACTCGACCTGTTCGAACGGCATTTGAAATAATCGATTATTACAAATGTATAATTTTGAGAAATTACTCGGCCAAAACATACAAAAACAATAGAACTTTCGTTAAGTGACATGGAACGGCTCCGTGTCAACACCCAAGAGTAAACAAATCTATTGCCATATTTGGTGCACCGATTCATCATTAGCATGGTACACCGCATGTGTGCCTGGCATGTGCCGGCGCATGCCGCGGCACAATAATGTTTAAACTCGTTTGCCTTAAAATTACGGCAATGTGGCTGTAAAACTCGAACTGAATCGATTAATTGTTCGAAATACTTTTCGATCAATCGATACAAAAAATCTCTTCGCATCCGCACCCTAATCGCAATACTTTGAAATGCGAATTCTAGATGCAGGATTGTTGTTCTCTCTTTCTCTCTCTCTCTCTCTCTCTCTCTCTCTCTCTCTCTCTCTCTCACTCTCTCTCTCTCTCTCTCTCTCTCTCTCTCTCTCTCTCTCTCTCTCTCTTTCTCTCTGTTTCTCTCTCTCTCTCTCTCTCTCTGGTCTCTTTCTCTCTCTCTCTCTCTCTCTCTCCGTCTCTCTCCCTCTCTCTCTCTCTCTCTCTCTCTCTCTCTCTCTCTCTCTCTCTCTCTCCTCTCTCTCTCTCTCTCTCTCTCCTCTCTCTCTCTCTCTCTCTCTCTCTCTCATCTCTCTCTCTCTCTCTCTCCCACTCAGTCTATCAACAGTGGTAGCAGTAGCAGCAGATGCAGCAGCAAAGGCTTGTTATATCCACTCCTGTCAAGAATACACAAAGGCAACCTTTGTCAAAACAAGCAGCTCAGGTTTGACAGCTTTCGGGGGTCTGCTCAGTGTTTCCCCTGCGCCTGCATGACATCATATAAGCCAAAGCCTTAAGTTAGGCCTATCACCATAACACATTAATGCTTAAGAGTGAAATTGCCATTTGGATCTAATGTACTTTTGACAATAACTTTGGAAGAAAGAATGTTTTGAAATGGTTCTTGAAGGAGGGTTATTGGTGATGTTCTGATAAACAGTTTTCCATCAATTATTTTGCTTACTATGCTTTTGCCCGTAAGAATTAATCAAAATTGTCAGGCTGGTTTTGGCCGCTGTGAGCATTAGTGGGTTAGCCCATTCATACCCAGAGTTGTTGTGGAATATTTCCATCTGGTCGTGTGATACTTTTAAGATGAATTTTGGAGATAAGCATATATTCACCAAATATTTGAGAGCATGTTGTAAGAAGGATGTTAACCTCTTCATGCCTGGAGACCTGCTTTGAAAATTACTTTGGAATTAAGCTTGAATTCACAAAATATTCGAAGGAGATTTTATGCTTGAGTTCAGATCAATTTCTGCCTCAATTTAAATAAGATTTAAGTTCTAGTCAATAAGATATTACCAAAATAGTCAGGGCATTTTTGGATGCTACAGGCATGAATTGGTTAATAGGAAACTGCAGGAAACATTTATTGCACTCATGACTTAATTGGATAATATCCAATGAAAGAGCTGACTTTCTTGGAGTAATCATGCAAGATTTCTCTTAAATTAATTTTAACTTATAATGATCTGGATTGTGCACTTTGTTGGACTATTTGGAACCCAATTTATTAAATAGTTAAAAAAGTTTAATGAAATATTTGAATAGGGGTTGTTTTGATAAAACCACAAGAACTACAACTTTCCGTCAAACATTTCCTATTATTGCGTTGTTATCAGGTAATATACCATATGTGTCAGACTTTAGATGCAAAAAAATGTGAAAAACAATGCTTATGGTCAAAAGCCCTTTGAACAAAATAAATATGGCAATGAACTATGGGGAATGAATGCAGTTTTAGTTTTATGCAATCAATTTTATGATATGCTCAATAGGGAAAATGCAGTAAGACCTTATCAAGAACATGATTCATACAAGCTGAATTGCATGTGAAATATCATTGTATGAGGGTGTTAAAATAAGATAATTGTTTGTGCCTAGCATTTTCAGTCCACAGCAAGTACGAGCAATTAACTAATTGACTCCACTTCACTCCCTATCACAACTGCCTGACCATTTTGGTGATATCTCTCTAACAAATGTAATTTTTAGAAAAATAAGGAGAAATGTTGATCAGAAAGTAACAAGCAAGTCTCCTTCAAATACTATTCCAATTTATCATTAATTCCAAAGTTATTTTTGAAAAATCTTAGGTCCAGACAACAATTGACATGAAAAATTTCTGGGCATGAATGGGTTGAATGGTATATTGGGTGACATTAGGCAAGCGAAGGTTGACTGATAAATGTGTGGTGTTGTGAAGGGCTGTCTAAGATACTTCTACAACTGAAAGACCCCTTGGAACTATTGGTGAAGAGAAGGGAATTTTTTTCCCCCTGGTTCCAGGTTTCTATCTTGTTGCGATATGACCTAAACTGTTGAAGCGACGTATAAGACAATTCCTTCCTTCCTTCAGTGCTGAGGAGCTGGCAAAAATTAAGCACTGGGGAGTAAAGAGTTAAGTGCAAATTTGCACTCACAATAATCAAATCATTTTTTTAAGGAGCCTTGTGCATATACTGCAGTAAGCAAACAGCCTTTGTGTTCTCATTTGCTAATCCATTTTTCATTTCCTTTGTCCAACAGTATTGACTCATAAACAACATCAAAGACTCACAAAGATTAAACTATGTTTGTAATGGTGCAAACTCAATCCCATGGAAATTACATAGAAAAATCCAATTTTCATTTGCACTTTTATCTGGAACATTTCTCCTGGTAAAGTGCATCTGAGGAAAGATAATATATCAATTTTCTTTGTGTAAACTCTGTTACGGCATTCCCCTGCTGTCTGTAAATCAAGGTTTAGGGATTTCATGTCTAGATTGAGAATGGCAGAAACAAAATGAAATATGACAATTTCTTTCCTCACTCAGTCTCTCGCGGGTTTGAGTATAAATAATGAATCGCTTTTGGTTGGTGAACGTACTCCGCCTGTAACGCCAAATGAAAAAAGAAAACAAGACAAAACCATGAAAAGCAGCAAGGCTATTTTAGAGATATGTTCCAGACCTAGCAATTTTTGGAAAGTATATAAAAGAAAAAATGTAAACCAAAACATAATCCACAGCTCTGCTTCATTTTTTAAAAAAGAATCATGCTTTATCTATGCTTTATCAAAAGTATCATAACTTCCAGACAACAAGCATCAAAGGGAATTTATCAAGTTATGAATTTAACCCATTAATGCTTGTAGCAGCCAAAAACAGCCTGTGCGTGTGTGTATATATATATATATATATATATATATATATATATATATATATATATATATATATATATATATACATATATATATATATATATATATATATATATATATATATATATATATATATATATATATATATATATATATATATATTGTAGTATATGCTATCTGTTATGAGTTGCAAGATTACCAATAAGGCAAGCAAATGGTCCTCAATTTTCACCTCACGGAAACTTTACTTTCACATTTAAAGATGTTGATGAATGCAGACATGACATCCAATGACCTTTCCATCTGATCAGGGATTCTGCCATGGCCTAGTAGTTAGGACACCTGGCCTGGCTGCATCAAACATCTTCAAATTAGAAATCACTTATGATTCCCTTTTTTCGGGATTTTCCTTTAATTCAATATTACGGTCACCTTAACCCTTATGCTGGTGGTGGCTGATTTTGCTAATACAAAATGACACAAAAAAAATAAAAAATGACTGAAACCCTGCCAAATGGGTTCTCATCTAAAAGTACTCAGCAAGAGCTATCCAATGAATATCAACATGACAGTGTTTAGATAGTTTTCGAAAATCTTTGCGTCCTTGTGCTTAGGACGAAAGTAGCCTTAGCATTGTATGGTTAAAGATAACATAAAAGAAAACCCTACTTAAATATTCCAATATTGAGGCTACTTTCATCCAAAGCGCAAGGTCGCAAAGTGTTTTGAAAAGCATCTAAACCCTGTCATGTTGGTATTCATTGGAAGCTCTCGTTGAGTACTCTCAGATACTAGTAGGTACCCATATGCCAGAGTTTCTGTAACTTTTAAGGGTTTTTGCATCATTTTGTATTGGCCAAATTAGGCATTCAAGCAGCATGAGGGTTAAGAAAGTTTTAATAAGGGGTTCCTAACCTTAAGATGTTTTTTTGCAACTGGTATATTGGGGTCGTCATATGTTTAAGCCAGCACTACTACCCTAATGATATGGGGAAATATGATGATCAATCCTTCGTGATTTTCTTTCATGTTACAGACAGCATTTTATAGATATATCAATGCATTGTATTAAAATCGAAAAAAAAAATCAATATATTGCATCGAGAAAAAATCTAAACAAGGACATCTCTACTGTGCATTTGTGTTAGATTTTTTTGTTATTTCTAAAATACCTTTCCATTCAGATGACACTTTTAGAGATGAACTCTATGCATGAATAAGTCAAATAACTTGCTAAGGTTTCTGAGATTAGTCTAGGGCCAGCTTTTCAGTCCGAGTCTCTGTGTGATAAAGATAAGCGTGGATTTTAAGACTTTCATTCAAACATTCTGTGATACGTCACTCATTTCACTTCCATATTTGTTCAACGACCTTTGGTTCTGTGAAAAGGCTGATTGGTTTTTGTCGCTTGATTACTTCCCTTATCCGTGTCACAAATAGCAAAGGGTCTGATCCGTTTGGGATTTCAATTATAGTAACTCTTTCTGCCATATTGCATGTTCAGTCTTGACTGGCCAGTTGTTAAGGATTACATTCTCATTCATTAACTTCTGACATTAATTTTTAATTTGCCAAATGATACCCACTCCCTCCCATCCCATGATACCCTAGTCCTTTTCCCTGCTTCCCCTTACCTCATAATCTCCATTGTTTTACTGCACCCTCCCGTGATACCCTCTTTTCCTACCTCCCAAGGTACAAGACCTTGATACTACCCCCCCCCCCCCAATCAGCCCTCTCCATAGTGCCCCCCCCCCCCCCCCCCCCTCCTTTTCCCTATAGTCTCCATTATTACGAGCCGTCTCTGCTGTGCTGAGATAACCAGTGTTGCTGATCACTGTGAATGCGCCCCTTCGTCATGAATCATACTATTTACCAGCACGTCAGATATCAGGACGCTCCAGCGACTCCACTTGTAAGATTTCTTTTCTTGCCGCTCAGCCAGGCGGACGGGACCGCGGCATTCATCAGACCTGTCGGAAGAAAAGCCGTGCTCGCCGTGAATCGTACCTCCAGTATTGAAGAGGTGATTGGCAGACTGAACGAGCACCTGATTGCTGTGCCGCCGGACGAGGGAGTTTGATCTGGCGGGATATTTTGTCAGGCGCTTTTCAGTTCAAGTGGCTGTCGTCAGGCTTGAATAATGCGGTTATTATCAGCCAGGGTCGGTTCCTAATACTTTGCAGTATTGGATTTTGTTGAGTACTTAGATCATTAATCATTAATAAGGAGGGAGCGTTTAAAGAAGAAAAGCAAAGAGTTGCTTTTGAATGTGGAGGGGAGGATGTCTGATTTTGCATAACAGTTAGACACATGGGAGTGGTACTTACATACCAAATAGGCACATGTGCTTATTATGATTTTTAAGTAGACCTCAAAGCACAATTTTTTGCCAAAGAAGCCAATATATGATAATACAAAGCTGACTTTGTTGGGCTGAAAATCACCCATCGTTCACAAAACATTGATTTACTAGATTGGCATCTCGTATCATTTACTGTACAGATGACAATGCTTGGGAACATGGAGGTTAGATGACTGTGATGATATGCATGATTATAAAGTATGAATAGAATGAAAGAACGTTCTGATTAAACATTAAACATCACAATATTTTTATCGGATTTTGGGATTTCGATTATCATCTCTTTTTCTGCCATATTGGAGCTAATTTGTGATTAGCAACTGTTGTAAGTGGTGGAGGAAATCCAGCAAAACCTCTGCCAAACCCCAAGTCCTTGGCAACTTTCTCACCTACCCCGGCTGGGATTCAAACCCAGGGAGTAGTGAGAGACAGCTAGCAATCAGTGGCAATACCTTAGATTAGATGACCATCGGGGCAGGCCCTATATTATCAAAAAGGTTAATAACATCCAAGAAGTAGTCTTTTTAAACAAAATTACAAGAAAAAAGGTGTTGCCTGTTAGATGCAGGTAGTTTTGAGTGGTGGTTGATTGTTTTTAGAGGAGTAGGTTATTGGCGGGCACACGTAGATAACGGGAAGCTATGAAGCACCTGTTCAATTTGTTGAGAGCTTAATTGGCTCTTGTATAAATAGCCCTCTGCTGTCTGCAGGTCTGCCGAGGAGGTCTCTCCGTAGAGCCACTCTACACAGGCCATAAAGCTACCCGCACAGGATGCCATTACTGAACAACAACCCTATAGTGCTGTAATTAACCCGGCCATGCAAAAAATATTAAAACAAAACAAAAAAAAAATTAAGTAGCCTGCTGCTTTTTCTAATACCGTTTCAGGCAAAAGCAGAGTTCGGTAGAGGTTTGGAGGAGAAATATTTACAATAACGCTACCAGTTATTCGCTTTTGAATATCTCTCTCTCTCTCTCTCCCCCCCTCTCTCTCTTTCTCTCTCTCACCCTCTCTCTCTTTATATATATATATATATATATATATATATATATATATATATATATATATATATATATATATATATATATATATATATATATATATATGTATATATATATATATATACAAATACTTTAAAGCTCATCAAAAAAGGTTGATGTGAGAAAAAATTCAAATTTTAGTTGGCAAGTAATTGTCATAGACTATCACTAATTATTAGGCTCTAGACTTCTAGTACCCAATTACTGCAAAAGTGCGAAGAACTGATTATGATCGATAATCGATCGGTTGGCTGCAACTGATTATCGATCATGAAATTGCAACCGCTTCCCAACCCTAATATATATATATATATATATATATATATATATATATATATATATATATATATATATATATATATATATATATATATATATATATATATATATATATAAATATATATATATATATATATATATATATTGATATATATATATATATATATATATATATATATATATATATTGATATATATTGATATATATATATATATATTGATATATATTGATATATATATATATACTAAACATGGTTTTGAAGATTGTTTACCTTAAGTAAATGGAACTAAAATTTGAAATTTTTCTCACATCAACCTTTTTTGATGAGCTTTAAAATTCTACAGTGTTATACCATATTCCCCACTGGCTTTTGTAGTCAGTGAAGAAGGATCATATTGTCAGCAGGGAAGACATCCCTCCTTATTAATCACCCGCCATAACACAATTAAGTCATTACTCAGTGTCTCAATTAATTATGCGACACTTTACGTTACTCTTCTACTTAGGAGGTACATAAGAACTTCATTTCACCTTCACCTTCACCACTTTTTCTGCCACAAACCTTCCTTCATTAATGGAGATTGGAATAAGCAGGAATTCCTAGGGTAATGCTAGGAATATGCTAGGATTTCTTGGGAAGTTTCAGCTGTGTTTGATAAGGGGTGTTTCTGAACCCAAATTATGTTGGTACATGATACACTTGAAACACCGAGTTACTTCTGCCACCAGTGTACGCTTGTCAGTGGTTAGATTTTTTTGTTGTTCAAGGTAATTATAAGCAACATTATGATTTGTTGTCTATATCTATGATGCTTTTGCAAGTACCTTGGGAATTAATTAAGTCTAAAATCTATAAGATATCACAAAATAGTTCAATTTCAATTTTTTTCTGAAATTAGCTTTTATGATGCAAGTTATTCTCAAAATAGTCAAAAAGTAAGGGCTTTTTAGGGATGTTAAAGACATGAATGGATTAAATGTCAAGAGAGTCTGATTTTATTCCTACCCTTAAGAACTCACAGTTTACCTTTGTGTATACCTTATTTCACCAACAGATCCTTGGCAGAAATGAGTCTATGATTCAAATTCAACGGTCACATGTTGGAGTTAGACCTATGGTAGACATATGGTTGACACAATAAATCCACCACAGGTCAGCCACAGGTCAGCCACAGGTCTACCAAGCTGGTGAATGTATGACATGTTACTTATGTGGCAATTTGGAATTTGGAATTTTGATTATTGTCTCTTATTTTACCATATTGGGGCTGATTGTGACTAGCCAGTTGTTGTTGGAGGAAACCACAGAACCCGTCGAAAATCGTCGCCTATTACCCCAAGTCACTGACATTTTTCTATATAGGTATCATAATGAATGCACTCAAGTATCAGTAGCACAAAATGCTTCATTTTTCCTCGGGTCATCTAGATGAAAGGAGGGGAGTAGGGGTGAAAAGTAAAGCCTGTACTTAGGGTTGCATACCGGTACTCAGGTACCAATAGGAACCGATACTCATTTCAAAAAGAACCGGTATTTACCCGTTTCGTTGAGAACCGGTACTAAATGGCACCGTTTCATTTTTGAGTACCGCTTCGTTTCAACAGATTAAAAAAATTGTTACTGCCAATTATATGCGGCGATGACGCATTGTGTGCTGATTCCTGACGAAACTATGGAAGGCCAAAGTGGACAAAAAGGGCATTTATTAATATTAATAAATCATTTATTAATATTAATAAATCATTTATTAATATTAATAAATCATTTATTAATATAAATAAATCATTTATTAATATTAATAAATGGCATGATTTATTAATATTAATAAATCATTTATTAATATTAGAAAATCATTTATTAATATTAATTAATATTAATTATTAATTAATTAATTAATTAATATAAATAAATCCTCAGCATTTATTAATATTAATAAATCATTTATTAATATTAATAAATCATTTATTAATATTAATAAATCATTTTCTAATATTTATAAATCATTTATTAATATTAATAAATGATTTATTAATATTAATAAATGGCATGATTTTCTAATATTAATAAATGATTTATTAATATTAGAAAATCATTTATTAATATTAATAAATCATTTATTAATATTAATAAATGTTGAGCATTTATTAATATTAATAAATGATTTTCTAATATTAATAAATGATTTTCTAATATTAATAAATGAGCGCCATCTTTTGTTTGCTGAGGGAGACTTTACATGTGAAATAATGAATACCCCCTACACGTGCTTGAGATAAGCGTGAAAATTTAACCTTGTCTTCATCCACAAGATACTATTACCACTATCCTTCCCAATTATCGCTCAATGTGTTCGCCACGTGTCTGTCTACAAATATAACATGCTCAGCTATACGCATACAATAAAAACACCCCTTCTTTTATCAGAACACTGACATTGGATGAACGGGTACACGCATTTTAACTTTTGAAGTTATAATTCTTTGCCTGTTTAGCGGCAGCACTGCCTGCAGACTGACGGAAGCCCAGTCACTCGGCGTCAGAGCCGAGTATATTTCGTGGATTGTAAGGGGATTTTCACCCCCATACTTCGTACCAGGGTGCAAAAAAAGTAGCCTTCCTTTACAAAATCATGGACATACGGAGGTCTTAAAATGACCGCGTACAACTCCCTCTGCTTTTTTCATGCAACTGCCATGTGCTAGGGAGCATTCATTATTTCATAAAGAATTGAATAGTTCAAGGTTCCTCCAATAGATGTCACTTATTTATTAATATTAATAAATGATTTATTAATATTAATAAATGATTTTCTAATATTAATAAATCATAGCATTTATTAATATTAGAAAATGATTTATTAATATTAAGAAATGATTTATTAATATTAAGAAATGATTTATTAATATTAAGAAATACAGAACATTAATTAATATTAGAAAATCATTTATTAATATTAATAAATGATTTCTTGATATTAATAAATCATTTTCTTATATTAATAAATCAATTATTAATATTAAGAAATGCCATGATTTATTAATATTAATAAATCATTTATTAATATTAATAAATCATTTATTAATATTAATAAATGGAAATGATTTTCTAATATTAATAAATGATTTATTTATATTAATAAATGATTTATTAATATTAATTAATGATTTATTAATATTAATAAATGATTTATTAATATTAATAAATGATTTATTAATATTAATAAATACTTCATAATATTAATGAATATTTATTATTATTATATGCCTACTGCTCATTCTCTGCTGTGATTGGTCAGATCATGGTCACATGACCACCTTACAAAATTGATATTGGGGTGCATAATTCTTTAGATTCGTTAAGTATGTTATTTGAATGAGCAGTAGGCATATAATAAAACAAATATGGCACTTTGGTTTCGTGTCAATATCAATTTTTATTGCACTCTGAAAAATGATATTGCACTCGGCGCAAGCGCCTCGTGCAATATCATTTTTCTGAGTGCAATAAAAATTGATATTGCACTCACCCAAGTGCCATATTTGTATAATATTAATAAATGTTTATTAATATTAATAAATCATTTATTAATATTAATAAATCATTTATTAATATGAGAAAGTGCTCTTTTTGTCCACTTTGGCCTTCCATACGAAACAGTTATAGACACGCTGTCTGGAATAGTATTCGGCAGGAAACACGATACGATGTAACATTGTGTTGTGGCGATCATTTGCTTCGGTTAACTTCGTCAATGTCTGTCTCAATCGTTGGTTCTGTTCCCCAATTCTACTATTGATTGTTGTCATAGAATTGAGGAATGGAACCACACTTGTTAGCGACATGAATGTCGTAAAAAGGCTGATCAGGCCTCGGAGATCAGAGGTACCGTTTCACTGTTAACGATACCGATACCACTGGTACTGTTTCGCCAGTACCGGTACCAGTATCGTACAGTTTCGTGTTAACGGTATGCAACCCTACCTGTACTACATACTCGCCACCTATTGAGAATCCAATAACGTTTCTGGCCTGGCTTTCTAAATGTAGTCCATCCCTTAATTTCATCTCACATGCTTGAGTTGCCTTAACCGAATTCCACATCTTTAACTCTTCCATGCCTAGAGTCTACTGGGTGCATTTAAAGGGTTAAATGCACGTCTCAATGAGTCAGTGGCTCCTCACGTCGGCCTGGTCATTTCATGTCCTTGTGTCTTGTCCATAAGCTTATTACCACTAACCTCAGAGGCGTGGCATAATGGCATTAACATAGATTTCCAAGACCTGACATAAAAAAGGGAAAGGGAAAGAGATACAGTGCCGGCATTTAATTCCTGCACTAAATGCGTGGGCAACCCAGGCATAATACACGACCAAATGTCCAATTGCCACCCAGTTTCCTGGACATGGATGCATGGTTGACCTCACAATTGAACGTAGCTTTGATTTGCAAGGTACGTAGTTGGGTCATTGATGTGCTTGGCATATATTTTTGACATGTTATCAAACAGGTGTTTGTACAACCAAGCACTAGCAGATGTCTGATTGACTGGTGCAAGAATTAAATGTTTGTACTGTAGGCGAACAGATTGAGTGACAATAGGAGTTGGCACATTTATCAAATTCTTTTATATGCCAAAATTTCTTTTCTAAGCATATAAACGTTCCCCAGTGTATGAGCCAGAGAAAGACACATGTTCCATAGTTGCCAGTGACTTGGGGTTAAGCGGTGGTTTTTGGCGGGTACTCTGGTTTCCTCCACCAGTTACAACTGGCTAGTCACAACTTAGCTGCAATATAGCAAAAAAAGAGACTTAAGAAAAGAAATTCCCTATTCCCTTCGTCCCTGACAGTGTGTCATTGTGAGAGAGCAATACCCGCAGAAAGGGAGACAAGAGACAAGGGGGAGTTCTGATGCAGGCAGGTGCTCCACCAATCACTGTTGTCATTACTCTCCCTGCCGTAGGACCTGCTGGACGAGGTGCGTCAGCGGAAACATCAGCAAAGTTTAATGGAAAATCAAGTGATGGGCGGAAGAAAGTAAGCCTTCACAGCAGCTGAATGCAGCATGGGTAGGCCACGTGAACACCACCAGACTGGTGACTGAAATGGGTCAATTATTTAATTTAAATGGTTTATATGAGCTTTTATGTATCTGATCTACGCATTAGAAGTGGAAACATTAGTAACACATCCTTTTATGTATCTTATCTTCTCTTTGGAAAAAGGAACAATAAATACATGTCTTTTATCCTTCTTATCTAGACTTTGGAGAAGGAAACCTTTGTTATATTCGCTTTGTATTTCATATCTACACTGATTTAAGTTATCTATACTTATATGGAGGAAACAATTGTTGTGTGATATATATATATATATATATATATATATATATATATATATATATATATATATATATATATATATATATATATATATATATATATATATATATATACATATATATATATATATATATATATATATATATATATATATATATATATATATATATATATATATATATATATATGTTGCAGCCCAACTTCCGGTCCAGCCAATCTTAAGATGGGCCAAGCCCAAGTTCCGATCGGAAGTTGGGCTGGATTTTGCTGGCCCATCTTAAGATGGGCTACCCAAATTCCGATGACCCAGATAATACTGCAGCCCAGCCCAACTTCTGATGGCTATGATTTTTTTTAAAGTGTTCATCTAGAAGTGGTAGTTACATAGCCTTGTTAGAAAATTTGTTTGTTAAATAAGATGTGAGTTTCATGAGACAAATTAACTACATCTTATTGTTAAATCTTTACTTAAAAACTACTGAATACTTCTGATTATGCTGAAATCTAAATATAAGTTGATTACAGATTCTCTCCATTTGTAAATAAGACTAGAAAAACAAAACAAAGAAATAATTATCTAAACACAACAGATTAATTTTCTTATGGTGCTGGATTCAAGCACCTGTTAATTGCAATCCTTGATTGATTACATTCTTTCCGGGTTTCTAGAATGAGTTGAAAAAGTTGTATCTGCCCAACAATGTTTTTACCTGAATACCTGTCTAACAAAATATAAGTATCTATTACATTATTTATAATAGATGTCTGTAAAAGTATAAACATTTCATAATAATTAGCCAATTAAGGTAACATGGTACATCTATATTACTTTTCTTTATCTACATTCAGGATGAAGGGCTTCTTTCTGACACATCTTAATGGTTTAAAAAACAATTCAAACTATACCTAAATATTTCTCTCTTCCCTCTTTTACTAACTACCAAAAAGATAACATTCTCAACTGCTTCATCCAAAGTCAGTTGGCCAATCCAAGATCATAATGTCTATAATCTTAGTATATTTGGATCTGCCAAAATTTAGTATATGTGTCGTTTAGGTTCATTTTTAGTACCAATTCAATCTGCATACACCTTATCTCATATCAATTACAACTTGAACCATGTATGTTCATTTCTTACTACCTCACCTCATCTAGATACTATAAGTGCCCTGTTCTGATGAATCTTCATAAAGGACACATTGTTTTTGTAAATTCTGACAAGTTTTTTGTCTATTTCTACTGTCCAGCCAGTCACATGAACCTCCTCAATTAATGCACTCACACTTATTTTGGCACACACATGATTATTAAATCATTATGTCAAGGATTTGCAAGGGGTTAAAGAATACCTAAAAATACTAATAAAAAGCTTAAATGACAAGAAAATTTCATTTTTCCCTTTTTGAGTCATTAGAAAAATACCATTGTTATTCCTTCATACAAATTGTAAATGATTCATCGTCTAGCTTATGTAATGTAAGAGCACACAACCCATTAATAACAAAGAAAAGGTAGTATTGAGCAAATTATCTTATTGAATTAACTTTGAATTAGTTTAAATCTGAAAAAGCTTAAAATTCCATATAAATGACTTGTTATCTGGTGAAAATATGTGGAACTAATGAGCTGTAAAAACATGATTCTTTTATTTATTTTTTCTGCTTACAATCAGCAATAATGTTTTGAGTAATCAGGTTATTCTAGCTACCCATTTCAATTTATCTCTTGGACTAATATTATCTTGTAATTTAAAGTAGATGCCCTATGAAATAGTTAAAAAATTCCATATTTATAAGAGTGCAAAAATTCATATGAATATTCATGAATGGTTACATCCTGGTATCTATAATGATCGGAAGTTGGGCCAAGCCCATCTTAAAATGGGCCAGCCCAAATTCAAATGACCTACATCCTGGTATCTAGAGATCGGAAGTTGGGCAAAGCCCATCTTAAGATGGGCCAGCCCAACTTCCAATGACCT
>OZ012699.1:13786525-13871559 GCA_963942565.1 Maea johnstoni | reverse complement strand
ATAATGTTGCCGCTGCTTTATTGACCCTGAGGATACAGTTACCGATGCATTGTAGCAATCTGCAAGCAGATATCCCACGGGGTCGGGGACCAATCAATAAAGCCAACTCAATCAAATCCTGTTTTACCATCATTCTGCACTGCACACTTTTATCTGCCCAGCACATCAGTTTGTTCAGTGCTCTTATCCCAGATCTTTAACCCCTTCAAGCCAAGAGCATGAAGTGCCTATACTATGACATCTTTAACCCCTTCATAGCCAGAGTGCCTACACTAGCACACCTTTAACCCCTTCATAGCCAGAGTGCCTACACTAGCACACCTTTAACCCCTTCAAGCCAAGAGCATGAAGTGCCTATACTATGACATCTTTAACCCCTTCATAGCCAGAGTGCCTACACTAGCACACCTTTAACCCCTTCAAGCCAAGAGCATGAAGTGCCTATACTATGACATCTTTAACCCCTTCATAGCCAGAGTGCCTACACTAGGACACCTTAATCCCTTCATGATGGGAGTGCATATATAACTATGATACCTTTATTTGGAAATATCCTCGATGTTACCGTGTATTTACGCTACACTTGTTAAAAAGGAATTGGCCAAAATGTCTGATCGTTAAATAATCATTCCTTGACAAACAATATTTTAGGGAAATTTCATAGAGATGTTTATTAGAATTAATATTTTGTGAATCTATTTAACATTTCTTGTGTGTGTTTTGAAATATCAGAAAAGCATATGACTATTGTAAGAGGAACATTTAACCCATTTGTGCTTGGAGTCCTAAAGACATTGCCATCTGGATCCATGGACACTTTGACAATTCCTTAGTTATCAAAAAATATTTTATAAAATATTTGAAGAAGAGTTGTTTGCAGTGTTCTAATCAATATTATATATATATATATATATATATATATATATATCCTGCAAACAGTTTTTGTACTGTGCATTCACTTGTAAGATTTCATTAAAGTGTCAGGCTGCTTTTGGCGGCTGCAAACATCAATGGGTTAAGTATGTATGGGTCAATACCCAACTTCCTGTGGATACAACAAGAGAGATATAACAAGGGACGCTATCTGTCAAGATCATGGTCGGCCGCAATAAAATCCCACAGATATGTCACAGAGGTGTGTACCCTGTCATTAAATACCTCTCCTGGCCTCACTTTCTGTGCATTATCATGATTGAAGCGCCGAGCGTGTGTTGACAAGGATTCTCCGGCCTCGTAATCCAACACAAGGATTTTAACCAATCACTGCTCAGATATCATCCCGTTGATCTGACCTACATGCAAATTTCCTAATAAAAAGTTAAATTCCCAGAAACATTTGAACAAAAGTTATGTTTCCAAAGATAAGAAATAATCAGACGTCAGTTAGTTATGGGTTATTGGTTTTATTTTTCGAGATATAGTCAATTTTGTCAGATCTACAACGCACCCTGACTGTGAAAGGGTGAAACAAGAACGTCAAGCCGCATGGGACGGCTTTATGAACAGGATAAAATGTCAGAATGATTTTATCTGTATTGTTGGAGAGTTAGCTGGATATGATCTCATGGGGAGAGGGGTGCATTAAACGGGGAAAAATCAATATTGAGAGGGAGCTGCGTGCTGCTGGTAGATGCCACCCATGTGGCAATCAAGAAATTGATGCAATAATAATAAATCTGGCATCGTTGGGATGTTTTTCCCTGTGTACCTGTCCTGACCTGATCGCCCTCCCTGCCCGTCAACTCAGATCACATGCACACTGTGATGATGGTCAATACTTGTCTCTTGGCTCCTGGGTAAATTCTGCCAGCAATTTGTAGATGAAAGAAGTCTTTTGAGTGAGTGACAGAAGGAAATGCAGTTGGCCTGGTTAACATGTAAAGGTTTAATTTGCTGTTGCTGCAGCAGGTATTCCTACCATTACTACTACTACTACTACTACTACTACTACTACTACTACTACTACTACTACTACTACTAATACTACTACTACTACTTCTACTACTACTACTACTACTACTACTACTACTACTACTACTACTACTACTACTTCTATGACTATAACTACTACTACTACTGCTGCTGCTGCTACTACTTCTACTGCTGCTACTACTACTACTGCTACTACTACTACTACTACTACTACTACTACTACTACCACTACTACTACTACTACTACTACTACTACTACTACTACTACTACCACTGATGCTGCTGCTACTACTACTACTACTACTACTACTACTACTACTTGACTACTACTACTACTACTACTACTACTACTACTACTTCTACTACTACTACTACTACTACTACTACTACTACTACTACTACTACTACTACTACTACTTCTACAACTACTACTACTATTACAGGTGAACTTGGATATGACAGACTCAATGGGACCAGGAAAATTGGAACGTCATATGCAAAATCTGTCGTATACGACAAACACTTGATATGCATCGGACTGGGACCAAGCATATCGTCCGTCATATGCAAAAATCCGTCGTACAGTGGTTCCTCATATCCAAGTTCACCTATACTACTACTATGACTACTATTGCCACCTACTACTGATAGGCGTTGATAAATTTTTAGCCTTATCAAAGAGTGAGTTTTTGTGATGTGTGCATGGTTTGATAGAGATCGGTTTCCTATGTTTACCTGTTACAGCTCGCGTGTTCTATATTGCTGGTTTATTGATAGACCTGTCAGGCTGCTTCCTCCGACAAACAGATATTCCCAGTGCATATTAGCACAAATGTTGGATGTGTAGAGCTTTATTATGAGTTATTAAGTGAACCGGTCCCTAGTGTGTATTGACTCTAAGGACTTCGGAGGCTGAATTGCTGATTGTCAAATATACAGCATGGATGTCAGCTAGATATTAAGGAATTGGGATGACAGTGATGATGACAGTCATTGTGATAAGCTGATTAACGATAGGGCCAATCTCATCAAAGTGAGATAAAACCAACCAATTTAGACCAGGTATCAATTAGGGATTGGCACCTTTGAAATTTTCATTTCCTTAATAGTATGGTACCTTAACGATAATTTATAATGACACTGCCTGCCTCTAAGAGGCCTAATTTCATTAATTCACTTAGCTTTGGAAATTTTGCTAATATATTATATAGTATTGTAACCTCCCTCTGCACAAAGAGGTCCAGGTAGAAATTAAGTCAATTTTATATATATTTTAAATCTTAAAGATGATACAATACAATAGTAAATTCATTTGATATGATAATTTTTCTATTTTGATACTGGTATTTGGTATGGTATCAAGTACCAGTACCTATAATCCCTAGTAGTGATGTCATTGATATGAAATTTTATCGATTCAATTAATCGCTATATTTTTCGATTCGATTCGATCGATACACCATAACGTGCTTGTTGGGCACAATTAATTACCTAGTATATTGCTCAAAATAAAAAACATTCTTGCTTTTTTAATTCATTCATCAAACAGCAAATCAATGAATCAATTCTGTATTTATTCATTCATCAATTATTACAATCAATCATGATTTATTTTAATTTTTTTTTTATTTCATTTGAATACACACATTACTTAATTAATTTGTTTATCAATTTACTTTATATTTGATTTATTCTTTTATACCTATTACAATTCATTTTGTGGCGGTTATTTGTATTAATTTCATCCATAGCCACATTGTATGTTTATATGGCTTGGCTCGACATTGGTGCTTGCCCCATTGCCCCGGGCAAGTAGAATTTGTAAATTATAGCTGTGGGGCAAGTGAAAACTGAATCTTGCTTGCCCCACTGGGAAAGAATATTTTGTATATTTCAGGTTTACTTTTGAGAATGTGGGCAAGTTTTGTGGTCTGCCATCCAAGCTTGTCCTAGAAATATATGCTTTCACATGCCAGAACCATGTTCTACTTGGTTTTAAATGAATATTATAAAAATATCATATACAATTTTTCAAGGGCAAGTGAAAGTTGGATTAGGGCAAGTGAAAATTGAATCTCACTTGCCTACGGGGCAAGTCGCTGCAAAAGTTAACGTCGTGCCCTGTATGGACATTCGTTACATTTGCTCATTTGAGACACGAACGTTCGAAACGTTTGTATCTCGAATACTGGGCACATGATGAGCAGTAGGTTAGGGAACGTTTCAGACATTGTTGTTCTGAACATACTGCGAATTCTATGTGCGCAGTAAGATAAAATGGCGGCCGTTTGTTTTGGTGAGGGGAATCGGTCTACCGCTCATGATTTTGCGTGTACTTGCGGCTGAGAGCCGTAGTACAACGTAAAACATTACCACCAAAGGTAACGGCCGTTGATTTGTTGGACCGAGCGATCGCTCATGAGTTTTTGCATGTACACGGTAGAACTTAACCCCCAAATGTAGCGGCATTTGGGAGTAAATTTTGTCGATTCTGTTGCATCGATACGGTAGCCTTATCGATGCGACTATTGACAGGGTCTTACTTAGCGGTGCATCGACTTGGCGGACTATCGATAACATCCCTAATCCCTAGTATTGATTCTGAGACCTTAAGCTGCCCATGACAATTACCTGGTCTAAGAGTTAGACCACTCCTAACTTAAGTCCAATTTTATCAGATGAGTTAGGACAACTAGGAAACAAAAAGACCCTGGTCATAATTATCTAGGGCCAGTGACATATCTCAGACAGTCCTCTTTTGACCTGATGAGACAAATGTAAATTAAGTGTGCACCCTTTGGCCACCTTGACCACTTGTTGCCAGGTAAATAATAGACAAACTTGAATATAGTCAAAATATCTCTTGATAGACAGCCTAGAACCCAAGCTAACATAAACCCTTTCCTTTTGTATTCTATTCACACTTGAATGCCAGGGAAATATGCTTCTGTTCGTTTAGCTAGCACTGTTAGGGTTAAGATAAGTGATGGATTTCTTTGTGTGAATATGTTGAGCTCATAATAGATACATCACAAGAGAGAACAGCTCTATCAATTAATTAGGTGCAATTTTGTCCCCTCAGAGGGCTTGGTGCTATGGTAATGATGGACGGAGATGATCTTCTGAGAGATGACCAGGGGAAATACTAAGAAATAAATGACAGGAAAAATCACGAAGCTGTGAATTATTTGTGGGGATGAGTCTTTAAATGGAGGCACAATAAACCCTTTTCTCTGAAGAGGGCAGGATAGAGAGTTCACATGATAGTGGCAGAAAATCCATGTCCCAGGGAAAAAACTGCAATAGAATATAGTACATGCATAGATACATGAATAGATAGATAGACAAATAAATAGATACACACATACATACATACATAATACATACATACCTACTAAACAAACATATTCATAATAATAATAATTGATATTTGATATAGCGCCCTTTTCATATTCATATATGTGTATCAACACATACATAAAACATTCTACTACCATGTTCTAACCACATATGGTAGACATATGGCAGACTCGTGAGAGAGAGAGAGAGAGAGAGAGAGAGAGAGAGAGAGAGAGAGAGAGAGAGAGAGAGAGAGAGAGAGAGAGAGAGAGAGAGAATGAGAGAGAGAGAGAGAGAGAGAGAGAGAGAGAGAGAGAGAGAGAGATTAATCCAAGCAAACATGTAGATAGATGAATATTTGTATGTATTCATACATTCATAGAAACATATAGATACATAGATACATATATGCATACATACATACATAAACAGGGGTAGTGCCAGCACTCAATAACAAATATCCATATCAAACCAGTAAAAGTAGCATTTAAGATGTGTTATATAGGTAATGCTCATTGGTATAGCGTCTCCACATGAAAAAGTTATTTGTGTTGTTCCAACCAAATATTAACACATTTAGAGTGATACATTTAAGATTTTGATTCACCTGTGAAGCAGGCAGTATTGTTAGACATATCATTGATATATCATATCATAAAGTGAATAATTGTATTGTATCAGGAATGTTTATTACCTATCTCCCTGATTGTATACATTCCAAAGGTGCCAATCCCAATTAGGCCTAGAAAAAAAATGTTTGTTTCCTGTAACGGTCTGAAAAAAAATAGGGAAGGTAGGGCAGTAAAAAATTTTTTGGGGGGATTAATATTTGGTCAAAAATGTGTCTCTTTTACATGTTTTATGTCGATTGGGTGTTGGGAGGGTGGAAAAAACTGTAGGGTAGGGATTTTTTCAATAAAAACTTGTTAGGGTAGGGTTACAGGAAACAAACAACTTTTTAGGCCTTATAGTTAGATTTAACCAAGCTGGTGCTGATGTACTAACTGTTCCCCAATGATTAGTTGTGTACACATGTGTGTGTGGGTGTGTGTTAAACACCTGCATTAGGCTGGATAGCCGTGTTCATGGACAGTGATGAGTATCACTTACCATGCAGCAGCTGGCCTGCTTTATGGACATGTGCTCCTGCAGGCTAGCTGTAAGGCCAAAGGGGACTATACTCTATATTAAACCATTCATGCTTAACCCTTTTAATGCTTAAAGGCTACTTTAGTCCAAAGCACAAGGATGCAACAATTTTTGAAAATCCTCTAAACCCTGTCATGTTGGTATTCATTAGAAAGCTCTAACCGAGTACTGTCTGATGAGTATCTACATGCCATGGTTTCGGTCATTTATCAGCTTTTTTGCATAATTTTATATTGGCCAAATTAGCCACCAGCAGCATAAGGGCCTTTATATGCTGGTGGTGTCTAATTTGGTCAATACAATACAAAAGGATGCAAAAAAAACCTGAAAAATGTCTGAACCCTGGTTGGACCACGGACCCTTCCCAAGCAATAACAGTGTTTGCGGCCTGTTAGTGGTCCCGCAAATCCTTTAGCTGTGTAGTTGTGGGACTAGTAAATAAATAATATGTACCACTTTTTAACTCTGCAGCACAAGAACAATTTTTAAAAAAATCTCAAGATATGCCTTTCTTTGGAAGAAATTTGCCTATTTCTGTGACTAAGTGTGTATTTGGTGCTGAAAGGGTGCAGCGATGGCGCAGGTGGTGTTTGAGCAGATATTGGTGAAATGGACGCACCTCGCATGCCAGGGAGTTGTCGATTACCTGAAAGGTTGACATTAGTACCATCAAGCCTGCTATGTGAAGGTTACATAGATCTTCATACAAGAGACATCTCTGGCCGATTGTGTAGGGCAAATTCACCTGAAATGTGAAGGTCCATTTAGGTGCATTCAATAGACAATGGAAGCAGTACAAGTCTTGTAATGCAATTCACCTGCTAAATGTTGTAAATTCAGGTTCATACAATAGACATTAGAGACAGTACAAATCTTGTAATGCAATTCACCTGGTATATGCAGTGAATTAAGGTTCATAAAATAGAAAATATAGACAGTACAATCTTGAAATGCAGTTCATATGGTATGTGCAGTAAATTAACCCTTCCAATGCTAAGGCTACTTTCAGCCAAATCCCAAGGATACAAAGATTTCTGAAAAACATCTAAACCTTGTCATGTTGGTATTCATTGGAAAGCTCTCGCTGAGCTCTCTAAAATGAGTACCCATGTTCCAGGGGTTTTAGTCATATTTTAGTTTTTTTGCATCATTTTGTATTGGTTAAACTATCACCAGCAGCATAAGGGTTAAGGTTCATGCAATGGACAATGAAGGCAATACATTAGATTTGTGAAGGTTTGTGCAGGTTCATATATACAATGAACAATGGTGGCAATACATTGTGCAAATTGTGCATTGCACCTGCATAATTTCCACCTGCATATGCAGGGTGCCTTAAGGTTCATATATACATTAACTATTCAAAGGTATATTAACCCTTCCAATGTTGAGGCTACATTTATCCAAAGGAAGAGGACGCAAAGATTTTTGAAAACCATCTACATCAGGTAATGTTTGTATTCATTGGATAGCTCTTACTGAGTACTATCACATGAGCACCCATGTGCCAGGGTTCCAGTCATTTATCAGGCGTTTTTGCATCATTTTGTCTTGGCCAAATTGGCCACCAGCAGCATAAGGGTTAAGGGTCACACAGTTGGAGGAAATAGAAATAAATAAATAGAGAATGAGGGAATACTGAATAGTGCAAATTTGACTTGATACATGTCTATGGGATCGCTGTCCCTGAGTGGCTTATCATTATTTATTTATTCATTGTTTTTTCAATTAGGCCAGCCAGCATTAAGTGCAGCTTAGGGATTCGCACTTCAAAATTTTTCATGGCACGATAAAATATTGATATTTCCTTAATGATTCGATACCTTAGCGATATTTCTAATGATGAGGCTTGCCTCCCAGTGACCTACTTTTGTTAAAATTAGCACTCTCAGCTTCGGAAATTTCACAAAAGAAAAAAACTGCCTATACAGGTGAACTTGGATATGACGGACCACTGTTCGACAGATTTTTGCATGTGACGGACAATATGCTTGGTCCCAGTCCAATGCATATCAAGTATTTGTTTTATGTATACGACGGATTTTGCATATGACTGACTAATTTTCCAGGTCCAATTGAGTCTGTCATATCCAAGTTCACCTGTATTTGGAGATGTCTTAAATAGCAATTAGGTCTTTGTAGTCATAGATTGCCCACTGATTAAAGTAGGTCTGTATGATGGTGTATGCTGTAATTATGGATCATTCATGTTCAATTTGTTATCGTCCATGTTGAGAGTTCATTGTCATTGTATTTTATCTATTTCTCTTTGTTATTTATGCAATGCATTATTAATGTCATTACTCTCAATGTTACAACTGATTAACCTGAATGAATAGAGATAATAAAAAACAGCTGTTTACAGCGAATTAAGAAAAGTAGCAATTAGGTCAAATTATATGTATTTAAAATTGTAATAATTGATACTATACGGTACTTATAAAAAATTTTGCTATGATACTTTTTTCAAACTCATTATCAGTATTTGGTATTGTATCAAATACCGGTAACTATCCCTAGTGCCGCTAGAGGTTCCTAATTCTGGGCCCTACCTGCCCTGCCTAACCACCTATCTTGGGAACTGTTGAGTCCTGATTCTGTTTGAGTAACCATTTGCACTAGAGATGGAATTGGCATTCAATCAGCTTAAGCTCAAGTCACTGATTGTCCATTCTATTTAATTGATCACAATTAACTCATCAGGGCAATTGAATATACATGAATTTAACCCATTTATGCAAGAATTTCCAAGTGGTTAGGCGACAGGTTGGCCAGGTGACTAATTCATGCCTAGATTTTCTATAAAATACCTACAGATGCTTCCACACAAGGGGCACACCCTCTTGGCTTGCTTGATGGTGTACAATAAGAATTGGCACCTTCGGGAGAACCCTAAGACGGATTGTGGAAGCTTCCCATATAAAAGAAGGGGGATGACGTGCTTGTCTGTCTATAGACACAATGCATCATAAATATCACTTGGTCTTCTTTAAATCTAAAGGCTCTCCCTCTTTTTCTTCTTTCACCCACTTTTTGGTCCAACATTATGGCATTAAATGGCCTTTGTGTGCCAATGTGCCTTAAAACCCATATTCATTCATTCTTACAGATGATACGATGCTTCTTTTCCACCATATCCTTTTTCCCAAAAATATAACTTTTTAGGATGCTCTAGGCATGGACAGTTTAAGGTTTAGAGCCCTTACAATGTCATAGAATTAACATTTGTTGATAAGGAATTTTTTTCAGGGGATAAAATATGTGCATTACATCAATGTTTCTCATTCTCATTCATAAAATTGTTACTCTAAATTTGCATTTCAGGTCATTAATATTTTTAGCAAGCACTGGTTTCAAAGTTAATTTGCACCCTAATTATGTTTATTAGCAACTACCAAGAAATGTTTGATTGAAATCTAAAATGTTTTATTCAGCAGATCTTTTATCTATTTTACCCTTCTGTCTTTCCAGGTATGTATCTTGAAATCTCAGCAATTGATATGACATTTGGTGTGGTGAGTCTTTCCTTTGTTTTTCTTTATCTAACCAACTATTATTAGATAGAAAACTTCACCAAGCGAAACAATTTTCTGTTTATCCTTTCCTGAACCAAAGCAACCATAGAATACCAAGGATTTTCAATGAGTTTCATAGAAAAATCATAGGATTTCCTAGGGAGTCCAAGGTACTTTTGATTAGGGTTGCTTTGAGTATGAGTTGTCAGTATAACTGAATTCCTGTTTAGGATAACTCATGGCCTTTATGCTCCTAAGCAGTTGGACACTGCCTCCCCTGGATTCTAGTATATAGGTAGACATGGTTGCTGTACAAATGTGTGGTGTTGTATTCATAAAGGAGGGAAATTTCTCACTGGTTCCGATTCCTACTTTATTACAATATAACCTACTAGTAAGTAGGGCTGTGCTCATCAGCCATTTTTTTGCGATCCGATTAATTGCCTAATTTTTCTCGATGTTGATTTTCTCGATTCGATTCTGTCGCACGCGGTAGTGCTTGGAAAAGTGTGGTGGGGGCCGGACCAGTACCATGTAAAATACATTGCGTGGCCCTCTCCACACTTTTCCAAGTACTACCGTGCGCGATAGTATCTATCGTAGTGCAGTTTCAATGGCGGCCGGCTGTGGCCGGCTCAGCGCCGCGGTCTTTTTAAAGAATAGGGTAGGCTCTTTTGTATTTTGGGGGTAGGGAAAACAATGGAGGTAGGGGGGCCGTATCGAGTTCGGCAATCGATGTCCTCTCATGTTGAACATCGATCTTACGACTTTGCCGATCACTCGATGTCGTGCCTATCGAGCCCAGCCCTACTAGTAAGCTGTTGAAAGCGACAAAAAACCTAATTTCATTGCCTTCTAATTAAACTTAATCTGTTTTGAACCCATTCATGCCTGGTGTCCCTGTTAAAAAGTGACAAAAATATGATACTGCATCTATGATACGTTTTAGAATAGCTTCGTAGTAACACATAAACTTTGAAAATGTTTGAAGGAGTTCTGATCAACCTTATAAACCTTCCTAGAATATTTCATTGAAATTGTGATTGCTAAAAAATGTTGAATGCTAAGCTTTTGAAATATCTCGTCACGAATGCATTTTGTTCAATTGTTCTTCGACTCATCGTTCGCTCAGATGCGTCCCCGAGGGGTTCTGTCCTCTGATTGGTTAATCATCGGAGTGGACAGAAGCGTGAGAACGAGGCCGTGCAGGCGCTCTATTCCCGCGAGCCTCTTTCAGGCGTCTCTCCATGATTACACCTCACCGACACTCGCGCGTAATTACCCCGCACGGTACCCTCCAGGTAATTGTTGTTGTTGTTGTCGTAGCGATGAGGTCATGTGACCATCCTCATCAACCTGAGAGCGTTGGTAAGCGGGACATTTTAGGACTTGTTTACGAGCATGGTGTTGAAAGCTTAGGTGACCAGCACTCTTTTCAAGAGCTTTTCATCCTAAGATGGGGTCAGGTAGGCTCGCTAAGTGTTTTCTAATGGCGCTTAACCTACGCGAGAGTTCATTGGGTCATATCCATCACTTTTTAGTGTTATGGTGGCCACAGATGTACATCTAGGCGTGACATAACCCTTTTAATACAAAAATGACTCGAGATCTATTTGGCAAGTGTTGTGGGAATATAATACTTTTCAAAAATCATGTACTAAAAAAAATGATGATGAATTCCCAAAATATTTGAAGAGGTGTCTTTTGTTGGGTTCTGGTCAAGATGTCTCCTTGAATTATTTTTCCAAAAAGTGCTATGGTCTCAAAGATATTACCTAAACAGTCAGGGCGTTTTTTTGGGCGTATTAACAGGCATTAATGGATGTTTACTTCACAGTTGCCAACACCCTTTAGTGAAGCCAGTGTGCCATCAAGCCACATGGTGTAACCCATTCATGTCTGAGATATACTTGCCAAGTTTCTTGTGGACCTGTCATACTTTCGAAAATAACTTTGGAATGAGGCATAGATTCAAAATATATTTGAAGGAGAGTTGTAGATAGAGTTTTTATGAACGACTCTCCTTGAAATATTTTTTAAATAATGCTTTTGTTAGAGTGTTATAACTAAAATAGTCAGGCTGTTTTGGCTGCTGCAGGCCTGTAGAGGTTAATAGTAAGGCTGTTTTAGGAGCTTTCGCTACTCAGATTACTAAGATGTCCTCTGGGCCCTTAACCCATTAATGCTTACAGGTTTCACCACAAATTGTCGTCTGGACCTAAAATACTTTTTACAATAACCTTAAAATTGGGAATAATTTTACAAAATATTTGAAGGAAAGTTGTTGTTTTTGTTCTTATTAACATTTCTTTATCAAATATTTTCCTATGTTTTTAACTGCAAGATTTCATCAAAATTGTCCGGCTGCTTATTGGCCACTGTGAGCATTAATGGGTTAACATATTGATGAAAGGAGCCCATAGGACTACAAGATTTGGCCTTGACATCAATCGAAGTCTGTACTTCTCGAGTTTCAACCATTAATGCTCACAGACGCCAAAAGCAGCCTGACAATGAAATATTGCAGGCAAAAGCAAAGTTGGAGAAATATTTGATGGGGAAATGTTGTTCAGAACTTCACCAACAACTCTCTTTGAAATATTTTATAAAATTATTCTTTGTTCCCAAGTTATTTTCAGCATGAATGGGTAAATAGGTCTATCAATATCATGTCAGGAAATGCAAGTGTGGTTTATTAAAAGAAAGTCGATAATGCATAACTCATGGGCCCTCAGATATTTCTTATGGCCTCTTATTTCCCTAATTTGAGGGCATGTTTGGCCACAGATGACCCCTGCCATGTCATGGTGCAAATGGCGGCACTCGCAGCAGTGTTAATGGTTTGTAATATAGATCTACGCTACTTTATGTGGTCACTTGAGAATAGAGCATGAACTCTCATAATAGAGAACTATGTTAACCCATTAATGCTCTATATGAGTTACTCCTGAAATTGTCCTCTAGATCATTGAAACATTTGACAATAACTTTGAAAATGAAAATGATTTTACAAAATATTTAAAGGATAGTTGTTAGTAACATTCTGATCAACATTTCTCCATCAAATATTTTCCCAATTATGCCTTAGCCTGAAAGATTTCATCAACATTGGCAGGCTGCTTAAGGTTGTTGTCAGCATTAATGCGTTTATCCTTTTGTATTGTTATTTATATGACAATCGTAGAGTCAGGGAGTTTATTTTCAGCCAAAATCAAAGAAAATGCTTATGAGTTGCTCCAGAAATTGTCCTCTAGATCATTGAAACATTTGACAATAATTTTTAAGGTTCATTTTTTTGTATTTTTGATTTACCTGACAATCGTATAGCCAGTGTTTATTTTCAGCCAAAACCAAACAAAATATTTACCCTAGTCCTTTACAAGCAATTCAAAAAAGAGAAAGATCAACTTTTGAGGATTTTCTTTTTTGTATCAAAGGTGACCTTAAGTAAAAATCTTATCTTAAGGACCATTTTAACCTTTCTAATGCTGAGGCTACTTTGTCCAAAACTCAGGGACACATAGATTTTCTGAAATTTTTCTAAACCCTGTCATGTTGGTATTCATGGGATAGCTCTCACTGAGTGCTCTCTGATGAGTACCCATCAGCCATTTAATGGCTTTTTTGCATGATTTTGTATTGGCAAGATTAGCCACCAGCAGTATAAGGGTTGAGGATGCTCAATGCGGCCAAAAACAGCCTGATGATTTTTATGAAAGAGAAATCTTGGCTCCTAAAGATTCTTCACCTTAAAGATAATTTATGAAAATAAGGGAAAGCATGGCCCTTAAGGAGATGTTTATGTCTTTTCTCCCTGTAAGATAGGTTTGGCAGCGAGGTGGTGGTCTTGGCACAGGTGAGCAGGTGAGCATGTGGCAGATAAGACTGCTGCTTCATTTGTACTTGTCTTGTGAGTGGGAAGCCAATTAGCGCGGCACATACAGCACTGCCAGAGATTATCTCATCAGCCCCGGCATCCCTCACTGGGGGAACCTACTACCGCTAATCACAGGCTCTCCGCCGCCAATTGAATTGCTGTACAGGCCCAAATACATTTCCTCGCAGCAGATAGCAGAAAATAACTCATTTACACCCAGAAATACATTTCCTGGAAGCAGCTAGCTGAAAAAATAACTCATTTACATCCAGATTGGTTAGGAATGTGGCTATTCTCAACTTTTTATGTGAAAAAAGAAGAAAATCAGGTGAATGAAGAATGAATATAAAGAATGCCTCTGTCATTCAATAATTAAGTGATTCTATAATCACAGGCTCTCGTCCAATTGAGTGGCTGTACGGGCTGAAATACATTTCCTGGAAGCTCGTAGAAAATAAATCACTTTCATCTAGGTGGGCTAAAATGTATCTATTCTCAACTTTCCACCTGAAAGAAAAGAACATCAGGTGAATGAAGAATGAATATAAGAAATTGCCTCTGTAATTCAGTTGGGTTAAGTGATGTTCTATAATCACAGGTTGTGTAGAAGCTAGAGGAGGAAGGTTGTGTGAGCACTTGGGTGGATACAAGACTATAAACCAAATACCATTTAAATTTTACCTCTACCTTTGTGTACCTGACAATAGGTATCCTGGCTGAAATGTATTTCTCGGCTGTAAAGAATAGCTTATTTATACAAGTATTGGCTAAAAATATGCCTACTCCCATTTTACAATTTAAAAAAGGAAATCAGATAAATAAGAAAAATGGTTGATCAGGGGATCAACCCATTCATGCCTGCAGCAGCCTAAACCACCTGACTATTTTGGTGATATTTCTCTAACATATGAGCAATATTTAGTACATAATTGAAGGAGGGTTGTTCATTATAAATATATCTACAACTTACCTTCAAATAGTTTGCAAAATAATGCTTCATTTCAAAGTTATTTTCAAAAGTATATCAGGTCCAGACGACACTCGTCGAGTAGATCTCCAGGCACGAATGGGTTACGGTAGTGCTGTTTTATCATCACAGGCTGTGTACCAATTGAGTTAATGCCCCAACAGTAATGCATTCCTTGACCACGCTTAATGTCAATTATTGGGGTTTGGAATATAATCATGAATTAAGTATAAAAAAAGACATTGACAAGGTTTTTAGAAATTTAGCTTTTTAAGGTCATCATTTCTCTAATGTGAATTTGGTAAATAAAAATAGAAATTTAGCCAAATTAGTTTTGAAATTTAGCTCTTTCTGATAAATGATTCATTAACCCTTTCAATCCTAAGGCTACTTTCATCCAAAGCACAAGGACGCAAAGATTTTGAAAAACATCTAAACCCTGAAATGTTGGTATTCATAGGATAGCCCTCGATGAGTGCTATCAGATGACTACCCATGTGCTATGGTTTTAGTCATTTTAAAGATTTTTTTGCAATATTTTGTGTCGGCTGAATTAGCCACCAGCAGCATATTGGTTAAAGATTAAACTTTGTGTGAATATCTCAAGAAGCACACCCCATCATCAGTTGTAGTTATTGTCTTCAGTGTCCCTCTGCCAGAAATAACCCCTTCACCTCAGCTCTTTAATGTGAATTTGGTTGATAAAAAATGGCTAGATTAATTTTGAAATTTAGCTCCTTCAGGTAGATAATTCGCTCAAGGTTTAGCTGTGGGCAGATATCTCTAGAAGCAGAGCCCATTATGAAGAGCCGGCAGTAGCAACTTTCCTTAACCCTTCCTATACTCAGGCTACTTTCATCCAAACCACAAGGACATGAAAGATTTTAGAAAACTATCTTAAACCTGTCATGTTGGCTGAAGACAGGAACAGGTCAACCTATTCACACATGTCCTCTAGAAATTGTTGTCAGGAGCTGTTATACATTTGATGATAACTTTGGAATTGAGAATGACTTCACAATATATTTGAAGGAGAGTTGTTGATAATGTTGTGATTGACATTTCTCCTTTAATTTTTTTCTGAAATTTGCTTTTGCTAAAATGATATCACCAAAATAGTCAGACAGTGTTGGCTGTTGCAGGCATGAATAGGTTAATGGCATATCTCTAACCATATTAAAATTATGCTTAGCGTAGGTAGCCCTAGCTGCCCCAATAGCTGCAGAGTGGTCTAAGGTGTGTCACAATATATGCTTGCTGTCACCACACCCAGGGTTCAAATCCCACTTGTGGCATGTGAGAAAGTTGCCAAGAAGTCAGTGTTTTTTTTTATATTGGAGTATTAGGGTTGTTCACTAATAACAATTAGCTGGTCACAAATTTAGCCTCAACAAAGCAGACAAAAAATCCAAATACATATTTGCTAAAAAACATATTGCTCAATTATTCTCAATTATAAAATCTAGCCTTAAATATTGATTATGATTTACATTTAAAAGTGGCATGTTAGATGTGACTTTTTGTAATGTATATTTGGACAAATATTGTTCTATTATTTAGTACTGTACTTATTGTCATTGTCTTGGGAGAGCTTTGTGAAATTGTCTCCTTCTGCTACAGTTTTGGCATTGTACACACACTTTATATTGATGGGGAAATCCAATAAAAGCTCTTCTCTGCCAAGAGGTAATGGCACTTCTATAGACAATACGCTCAATTGAGGAATCAGCCACTGGAAATGATGGGCTGAGAGTGCCTAACCAGAGAGAGAGAGAGAGAGAGAGAGAGAGAGAGAGAGAGAGAGAGAGAGAGAGAGAGAGAGAGAGAGAGAGAGAGAGAGAGACAGAGAGAGAGAGAGAGACAGAGAGAGAGACAGAGAGACCAAGAGAGAGAGAGAGACCAAGAGAGAGAGAGAGAGAATGAGAGAGAGAGAGAGACAGAGAGAGACAGAGAGAGAGACAGAGAGACCAAGAGAGAGAGAGACCAAGAGAGAGAGAGAGAGAGAATGAGAGAGAGAGAGGGAGACCAAGAGAGAGAGAGAGAGAGAGAGAGAGAGAGAGAGAGAGAGAGAGAGCAAGAGAGTGAGAGAGAGAGTAAGAGAGAGAGAGAAAGAGGAAGAGAGGGAAAGAGAGCAGGGTCTGACATTTAGTTTTCAGGCTAGTGGCCCGTAAAGGTCTTTTGATAAAAATAAGTGGTCAAAAACAGGATTTCTGGTTAATATACATACTATTTCGGGCCCCTAGCCTGAAAAATCTAGGGGCCCAGAGCAAAATCTAGGGGCAATCTAATGCCCCTGGGCCCCTGCGAGAGTCTAACCCTGGGGAGACAGTGAGAGACAGACAGACAGAGTGAGAGAGAGTAGAATAAGCGATAATGTCGAAGAGAGAAAGGTGAAAGAGAACCTGATGGAGAATGAATTGTTCCTATTTTAAATATTCCTACCTCTACACTCTTGTTAGGTAGCGCAGGTGTAGTTGCCGTAATGATAATGCTCTTGAAATGGCAAGCGAAGATGGAGATCCCATGACACCCATTCACAGTAGTGTTGCCGGTAAGAGGGCCAGTCACGTAGCTCTAAACAATGATCGAAGGCCAGCAGGTCCTGCAGGCTAATCGCGACGACAGCGGGCCAGCAATCCAATGAAGGGGATTTTGAGAACACAGGTGCTAAACAATGGCTTGACTGAGGAGACTTACCTGTCCTCCCTCACCTGAGAACACTCGTTAACCTGACATGGATGTGAGTTGCAGACCTATTGAATACCTGATTACTCTGCCTTGTTTGTCTTATTTCCAAGACTATCATTGGCGCAAGAAGAGTTAAAAAGCAATGCAGAATGAAAAGAACAAACTATATTTTATAAATATATATATATATATATATATATATATATATATATATATATATATATATATATATATATATATATATATGTATATATATAATAGAAAACATTCCATCTTTTCATGAGGGAGCCACAGAGAAAGACATTTTTTTTTAATAAAGGTAGATCAAGATAATATATTTGAAGATCTCTAGGCATGAATGAATACATAGCAATCCTGTGGCTAAAAGAGGGTTTTTTCAGTGTTAGATCCAGACAACCCATCTGTAGCAGATCTCCATACATGGACAGGTTACTTATTCTATACCACAGAAAGAAAAAAGAATGGTGAGATTTGTCAGGTGAGTTGGGGGGCAGGTAATTGTTGCTCTTTCCTATGCTTGCTGTCACCTGTTGTTTGCCTGCTGCCACTCCAGCTAATGCAATTATCTCCCTGCCTCCTGCCATTGTTATCACAAATTACCTGCCTGCGATCTCTCCCAGGCACCACTAAACTATGCTAATTGCTGCAGTATGGTACGGGCCGCCCCTCACCCATTCATTCTTGAAGCGCCCCTCCCCCCAAAAAAAATCCTGACTCTTTCCAGGGCTCAATAGTATTGCATATAATAAATGAGAGATGGACTGATTGGCCACCGGAGAAAATACTGAGCTTGACTGTAAAGCTACAAAGTTGGCTTTCCCATGAATTTTCTGAGGTCATTGTTCATGTTCCCAAAAAGTTTGCACCCTTCCTCAGTTGCATGATATATTTCTAAAAGTTGCAACACATTTTGAAAGTTGCACAAAATATAAAACCAAGTTGAACGGCATTTTTGAAAGTAAATTGCATGATATTATGTGAAGTTGATTTGATATCATTTCAGCATGCCAAACAATAGATCCAAACAACTCCAGTAGCCAGCTATGTGGGACCACTAGTCCTCAAGATCTAGTGGGCCCGCCACCTGTTTCTATTGCCATTGCCATTGGAATTAGAATTCCACAAAAAACCTTGACTTGTGTTCTGATTAAGGCTTCCTTTAAAAAAGATATGTTGCCCAATAGGGCTACTGGCTGCCCTATTATCTAATTTTCAAAGATTTAGTAGCTATGTTGTATACACGGCCTGATTTTAGTAATAACTTTCTCAATTGAGCATTTTTTGGAAAATGCTTAAAGGAAACCCTGTTGAGCAGCCATACAACCCACAGCTGTTCGTCCTTCATATATTTTTTGAACTTTTGCTGAATTCCACAGGGGCCAGTGTCCAGGTAAAACAAATCTGAACCACAGGCGATCAGTCCTTGAGCACAGCATGTTCAATGTAACAAATGGCTCACATAACTTTCATCAGTTAGCACTATAATATTATATCAATAATGGAGACCTTGATTGATTGATCAATAGATAACATCATTAAATGATGGAGCTCACATAGACATTTAAATCTGCATAAAATAATACATTTTAGAATATATAAGAGTTTCTACTGGCCATGCAGTCTGATAATTTGCAGAGTTGATAGATTTGGCCTGTCGTGCGTTGAGAAACCTCTGTCTCACGCTGGTGCGGCATAATGTGGCAGTTGGACGCCCCTTATTCCAGAGTTATTATCATGAGTGGCAATGGTTAAAGAAATTTTCAGGCTTGAAAATTTTAACTAATTTATGCTTCGAGAGCTAGGTACGATGTCTGCAGCTATAATACTTTTGAAAAAAACCCTCTAGGAATAGGGCGCATTGTGTCAAAGAATATTTGTGGAAGAGATTTAACTCCTTAATTCCTTTAAATATTTTACAAACTGTCATCATTGGCAAATCATCACTTGAGAAGTCAAACCTTTTTTGTGTGTTTTAGGCCGAATGGGTTGACTCAAACGTTGTTACACCCTTTCTTTTGACAAATAGGCTGTTTTAGGGGCTTTTGCTCCTAAATATTGCTCTGTCAGCCTGATATTTTAATGGGAGTCGCCCAGGAGGCATCAGATAAAGGCTTTACATGTGTAAAGAATTAGTGGTTATCATCAGTTTAATATCATACTATTTTGTTGATATCAAGGGAAAAAAGGAAAAATAAAACCGTATTTCCAGTAACATTTAAGAAAATATTAAATAAATTATCCCTGGGTTTTAGATACTTAGCCTGGTTAGATACCTTATGAGTATGTTTGGCTGTATATACACTTCTTGTGACAATCAACGTTTATGCGTACAGTATAGGCAGGTGCTGCCATCTACTGATTGAAGCTTAAACAATACAGCACTGCGGGCCACAACAGTGGCTAGACTGTTGAGTCAGCACGGGGCAAATTGATAGTAATCTTGAAGCAGTTGCTGAGAGCTCACCAGCATTGATAAAAGGGTGGCTAGCTAGAAGGATAATGGCCTGGTAGTTTTTTTACTAGCCTAAATGATACTTTGACAGTAGTTAGTTATTTACACTTTTTTATATTCAGCATGAATAAGTCATAGTGACTCTTAAATGATACATATACAATAGTCAAATAACTAACCAAGTGACAGTTAATGCATCAAAATATGCATAATTATTTGGTAAATTAATTTTGGCTTTATTTTGGTTGGAGTTATCAGGGGCCAATCCATGATTTCTGTGAAGGGGGTTTGTTTAAACAGAGAGATAGATTAGATTCACCCCCCTCCCCCTCCAGAAAAAATGTGCATGAACACTTTTGAATTTCGTAGAGTCAAGTGCCTTGAAACACAGTTTTGCCTTGGTTAATTTGAATGTATCCCCCTACCACCAAGTTGTCTAATAGCATTGCAACTGACCATTCCCTGTCCCTCACCATTGCCAAGTATACATTTAGCTCAAGGTATGTAAGAACTTTGCCAGTGATTTGGAGCTCAAGGTTGTTTTTTCCCCTGTGTACTCCTGTTTCCTTCACCATCTACAACTGGTTAGTCAAGGTTTATAGCTGCAATGTGCAATACTAAACAAAATTCCACATCCAAATCCAAATCTACTATTTTCTTTATAGAAATTCTAAATCCAATTCCACTTTTTTCTATGAAAAAATTCCAAATTCCACGCCGCTTTTATTTCTGTGTAGATTCTAATAGACTGAAAGAGACACCATTTTTGCTGCAGGTCCCCTCTGAGGGCAGGACGGGCCTAAACCAATTATCCTCAATTGCCTCTGAATCGGGTGATCTCAAAACCTCAATACTAATGCAATTTGTTGGCCATTCCATCCTAAAACCAAATTAATTTTTCACATCCAAGTTAGTCTTTCAATTGAACTTGCAATAAAGGAGAGGAAACAATTGCTCTGACTTAATTAGTTACCCCTAGGGCATGACGATTAATTACAGATACATTTGTGTCTCTGGTAAATTGTGAAGGGAAATCCATGTTATTGGCAAAGGTCCCAAGGCCTTTTTAAAGAGTTGAGTAAAAGATCCCCCTATAAAAGCTTTGACCCATTCATGTCTATGGCCTTAGATGAACAAGAGAATGAATATGTAGCGAGAGACCAATTACTATATGCGCTATAGTGAAGGCCTGGCTATGCCAGGGGTCTCAAATCTGGCCTAAGTGTGACGTCACTAAGTGTGACGTGTGCACCAACATGCGCAGAACTCGACTTTTGGGCAAAAAGCCGCAACCAGCCTGTTCAGGTTGACCGTCTGGTTTCATATCCACCTGTTTTTATTCATCTAAGCTATGGCTGTGCTTCCCCAAGCACTGGTCTGCATAAGCCAACATTTCTAAGCTGTCATATGCAATTTTTTTGTCCTCATGTTTTTCTGATACCAAGCACTAAGTAGTCAAAGTACACTTAGTAGTCAAAGTAGCCAAATCAGTTTACATTTATTATGATAATTATTCACATTATCACTTTCATCATCATAATTAATGGTTTTGGTAGTAATAGTAGGTATAGTCTTGCTACATTCGCATGTGTAGAGTAGCGTTCACCGCGCCTGACGTGCTTAAGGAGTTTAGCTGTTGACGAGGACTAATCTGTGTTGCTTTAAGTCGTGATTAAGGAGTGCCTCTAGCCGGGCCAGGTCTCAGACTCCAGTCACCAGCGCTGATAACGGCTAACTCCCCATAATCACGCTGACGCGTAAATCCCCCTCGTGAGATGCATGACTCTGGAAAAGTGTGCTGAATAAGCTATTGGTTCTTCATCGACTTCTTATCTCTTTCTCCTTTAACCTTTATGCTGCTGGTGGCTAATTTGGCCACTACAAAAGGATGCAAAAACTGAAAAATGACTGAAACCCTAGCACATGGGTAATCATACAAAATGATGCAAAAATCCTGAAAAGAATACTGAAACCATGGCCTATGGGTACTTATACAGAATGATGCAAAAAAAAACCTGAAAAAAATACTTAAACCCTAGCATATGGGTACTCATCTGATAGTACTCAGTGAGAGCATTTCAATAAATACCAACATGACAGGGTTTAGACGATTTTCAATAATCTTTGCATCCTTATTTCTTTGGATGAAAGTAGCCTCAGCATTAAAAGGTTAACCTATTAATTTTACGCAGGGAAATAATTGGAATTGAATTTTTTCGTCACTTTTTCTGTCATATAGAGGTTACATCCTCAGAGTGCAACATAGGTTCAAAAACAACTTGCCAAGCTGCCCCTAAAGTTTACTTACCCCTTTCACTTGCCCCGCCAATCTGTTAAACAAAGGTAGATTACATTGCGAGGACTCTGACCAAACCATTACTTCCTGAGCTGAGCAAGTTATGGTCTTGTTTCGTTTGACCGATTGCTGTTTTTTGCTAAAGTTACTCGCAACTTGCAACTTGCAACGGGGCAAGTGGTTATGCTGATCTTGAATATTCAGTTGTAAATTAGAGAGGAAACTGGAGTACCCAGGGTAAACCACTGCCTAACCCTAAGTCACTGGCAGCTTTGTCTTAAATGCATGCCCGGAGGTCTCCTGTGCTGTCTGGACACATTGATGTATTAAAATAGCATTGAATTTAGGATGAAATTCACAAAACATTTGAAGGAGTTTTTTATTCTAATTAATTTTTTCTGCAGATACTAAAGGCATTGAATATTTGACATTGTAATTGCCTAGATCATTCAATCATCAGGGCTAGCTCTTTACACATAACAATGTCCTAACCCAGATTTGAATGCCTGAAGCAGCCAAAACGCTTGTCTATTTTGGTGATATCTCTCTAACAAAAGCTATATATTTATCCATAGTTCTATTTTCGCTTCCTTTATCACCACAATGGTGATGGATGTTAATAGTAAACTTGACATTGACCTGTCACCTGGTTTTATGAATGGAGGTCACCCTTAAGTAGTTCCTGCATTATTTTCTCTGCGATTAATCAAGGCGGTCATATTTTCTCCTCAGATCTCTCTGCTACTTCCTCGAGGCTTCACGTTGATAAATGCCGAAAGCACGCTTGAACTTCCTCCTGATCGCTCTTCTCTGCTCTTTTCCTATTCACGACCGCAGAAACCTTGTGGCCAGATGGAAAAAAATGATTCCTTAGCTAATGCGAAACTCGAGAAAAATTTGATTATGAATTGTGTCTCCCCTTCCAAGAAACTATTGTTCTAAGAAATATTTGTCAAATTTTGTTTGCGTTTTTGATATATTCGCAAAAACTTCCTCACCACCAACGCACGCTGGAGGTGATAAGGTTAAAACCTTTCCTTTTGCCTGTCAGAAGCACATTTCCAGTGAAACCCACCATTTGTTTTGAGCGCAATTAATTTAGGTGGTCATAAGTTAGGAATTCTGTGAAGTGTGTGGGATAGATCTGCCTGATGGCTTATTGGGATTATCTTACCGGCATTGATGGGAAGTTTCATTTGTTAATATGTTTATATATCATATAAATATGCTCCGTTAATGGGCTACATTTGGCTAATGGCTGCTCGTCCGCGAGGCTATTTATCAATTGCTAATAGGAGCCATATTGCACTGCATTGTGGGAAGGCATGACAAAAACTAATGCATCAGAATTTCACTGCAAATCTTGGCCTAAGTCAGAGGTCTTACGCTGTCAAGGAAAGCTTTTAGGAATACTGGCACTTTAAAAGTATTTGTTAGAAATATTATTAGTGACTTTCAATTTTTTTGTTATTTAACCACCTCTGCAGAAATAGCTCTTACACGTTTAGTTGGTACCTAGGGCTGACCCCAATAGCCAATGGGTCTAAGGTATTCCCACTGTTGGCTCACTGCCTCTCACCACTGCCTGCACTTATCAAATGAAGCTGGGAATACCCAATAACTTGGAGTAACTTGGAAATTAAGAATGATGTAGAAAATATAACACATATAACAGTGTTTTTCCCTATTTGATGTCATAGGGAGTCATCATTCTGCCCCCTATCCCCAATAGCAGGTCGATTGGAGGGTGTTAATGGTGTGAGCAGCTGGAGAACTGCCAAAAATCAATTAGTTAATTGCCAATTAGATGCTATCATCCCGTACCCTTGTAATTCTAGACACCTACTGGTAATGCAGAGTAGTGGATGATGTTATAGATGACCCTTTCCGCTTTAACCATTCATTCCTGGGAATCTCCTTGACTTCGGTTGTATGGATCTAAAATACACATGAAGAACTTTGGAATCGAGCATAAATTTGAAAAATATTTGACAGAGAGCTTTTAGTCAGTATCTAGGTAACATTTAACCAAATAATTAATCAAAATTATTTCAATATTTTTTAGGATATGCTTTTAATATGAAGATTGTAGAGAATATTCAAAGGAGATATGTTATTGGCAAGACCATTTCTAAAGGATTTTGTGATTTTACACTTTATTCCAAATTATTTACAAAAGTATGATGACTTTTCAAGCAAAAATCATAGCGTGAATTGGCTCAAACCATTCATACCCCAGGGGTCTTGACAAGTGATATCTGGATTTATGATACTTTTGAGGTTATGTTAAGGAAACATAGTCTTAGCCAGCAGGACGTCTGGGTGTCATTTAGACACCAGAACCCTCAAAAATCACTATTCTCCTTCAAATATTTATCAAGAATTTTTAATTCCAAAGTTATCGACAAAATTATCATAGATCTTGAAAACAATTTCTATAGGAACTCTTGAGCATGAATAGGTACTTTGCAAAAATACTCTTGACTCTGGTAAAAAAGAAATTACCTCATAGATCTGGATGGCAATTTGAAGAGGAACTCTTAGCCATGAATGGGTTAGTGCATTTTCCAAAATTGCTCTAGTCAGAAATATTGGATATTATTGGATGCTTTAGGCTTGGATGGGTTGAGCATGAGGTTTGTTTGTGTGTTAATCACTCTCAAAGAGGTTTACCTTCGATGTTTGTCTTGCCAGTTCGGTGGACTGGCTGCTTCCAGGTCCTATGAAACTGGCAGTATGTACCTGTGGTCCAAGTTAGGGAAAGTAATGCATATTGTTTGTTTTCTGTAGTGCAACCATAACAAGTTTTTACTCAAAAAACTGCAAACCTAAAGTTTTTCTGCCCTCCCAATCCCGAAACTCCCAGTCAGCTAGCATAGAGACAGGATTAGAACACTACATTACATCTAAAGCAGCCATGAAACATGCATTGTTTGAAAAATAATTGTTGATCCCACCTACTTGACCTACCTACCTTTCCTATTTTTCGGACAGGAAATAAAAATGTAAACCTCTCCTGACCCTTATGCTGCTGGTGGCTAATTTGACCAATACAAAATGATGCAAAACACCTGAAAAATGACTGAAACCCTGGCACATGGGTACTCATCTGAGAGTACTCAGCAAGAGCTATCCAATGAATACCAATATGACAGGGTTTAGATGGCTTTCAAAAATCTTTGCGCCCTTGTCCTTTGGACAAAAGTAGCCACAGCATTGGAAGGGCTATATAGACCTCTTCTCATCACAGATAATCTACACGAGCCAGCTGAAGCATCAAGCAGCGAATACCGCCGATGTTTTCCTACATGCAAACTATGCTTCTGATGGGCTCCTCCAGAGGGAGCACTTCTAAATAAAGAGGGCAGCACGGTCTGCAGCGCTGCTTGAAAGGCGTGTTTACCATGCAGGAAGAATGCGTCTGTTTTGGTGAGAGACTTGTAACAGGTGGTGAATTCCACTGATATCTGGAAAATGTATCTTATCAGCTACAGGGTTCCATGCTGTGCTATATGGGTATCGTATGCTCACTGCTTCACGCTGTGCTATGTGGGGATCGTATGCTCACCACCCTCAAGCCAGATTAACCCATTTATGCCTTTTAGTTCCAAATAAAACCCTCACTAAAATAGTCAATATTTAAATATTTATAAATATTTTCAAAATATTTGAACAAGTAGGTAATGTTCTGATAAATATTTCTCCTTTAAATACTTTCCAAACATTGCTTTTGCCTGATCATGGGCATTTGATTTCTCTAAAATTGCCAGGCTGCTTTTGGTCGCTGTGGGCATAAATGGGTTAGGATGGAAATCTGATGTGTGCAATAAAACAGCTTCTTTTTGAAAATATGCGATCAATATTTTTTGTTGCATTTTTGCCAGGGCAAACTGTCTATAAGTGAATAAAAATGTCTCTGTAAGATATTTATTTTATAAATGTCATTCATTTTAATTTTGTTTTATAAATGTCAAGAGTGAGAGCTTAAGTCTTCTGGTATAATGTGCTTCAACTCGAACCATCCTCTAATGCATCAAAAGCATGTGTTTTCCCCCAAATCATGAAATATTACGGTTGCCAGAATATGATAGATCTACCTGACCACTTAGTTCGTTAACCCATAGGGTTTCTACTCCAGGCACGCAAGTCATCTGACTCAAAGGCAGACTTCTTGATCATTATGCCAAATATTTAGAAATATTTGAATGAAATTTGATTTCCTATTTGAATAGGCAGACCTTGATCAAATATTTTTTAGTTTTTGCCTCTATTTTCGAGATATATCCAAAATTGTCAGAACTCCTGAATGAGGTGGGCATGGCTATGGGTTATCCACCAATTGGATGGATGAGTGCCGCCGTCTGTTTCTTTCCGCTACACTGTATCCACTACCACTTAACCCACTAGCATCTGGGTCGCACACATGGTCTGAACACTTGAAACATAAATCAACAGATAAAGTGTAAAATGAAAATCATAAGAAGGGGTATAAATAAGGCCAACTAAACCAACACTTTTAAGTGAAATATTTCTCAAAAAGTTCCTTTGTTATCGATATATAACCCAACTGTATCTATGATACTTTATGAAATAGCTTAAAAATTAACCAAAAATTAGAAAAATACTCAATTGTTAATTTTTGAATATTCTTTGTCAAACATTTTCTGAGAGATGCATGTACGTCACTGAAATAGTCAGGCTGCCTTGGGTGCTACAGGGATGAATGGAAACAAATATTTTGCATACTCAGTGAAAGTTGTAGTATACTTTCTGATTAGCATATCACCTGAATTCAAACAATTCCTGAGATTTTCTTTTGTTGGAGAGAGATCATCAAAATAGTTGGTGTTTTTAGGTTCTACAGGCATGAATGATGAATGGTACAACGCTTAATTCATGGCTGTATGGGCGAAATCTACCTGACTACTTTGGTGATATCTCTCTTAGAAAAGCATTGCAATGGCTAAAAAATATTTGAAGAAGAGTTGTTCATCTGATCTTTATCTAGAATTCTCCTTGAAATATTTTTCTTATCTATGCTCCATTCCACAGTTATTTCCGTACATATGACTGGTTCAGACGACACTTGTGAAGTAGATCTCCAGGCATGAAAGGGTTAAAACCAATGTTTTTGTGTGTGAGTGGTTGTGCGGTTTTAGCGGGGTTGTATTTCCACCGTTTGCTGGCACACATGGTCTCCAGTCTCGCGTTATTTTTGGCAGCTTGTAGTCCTGCCCCCAGTGAAGTACAAACATGAGCGGTATCGTGTTATTCCCCTAAAACCATTACCGCCTTGTTTTGCCAACTTGAGAGCAGTTGTGAGCAATTAAAGAGTGCGCTCTCTCGCTTTGGTAGAAGAAAATAAACCACTTTAATGATGGCTTAACCCAATAGTTTCTCTTAATTGACACGTGATGAATTCCTACACTTTTCTCGGGAGAATCTCAGTACTATTTAGGAAAGCTCAATTTCTTTTGGTAAGGTTACATTCTGGTAAAAATCATCTTTTACTTAAGTTAGTTAACCCTTCCAATGCCACACACGCATATATGCATTTGTGTTAACATGACATAGAGAACCATGTATGCATATATGCGTGCAAGATTGTTAAATTCATTCAAAGAACAGCCTGCCTTGCCAATCTTAAAGACCCCCTACAAATATAGCTTGGAAATTAGGCAATTGACTGTCAGAACTGAGCTTGATTCAAGGTTCATTTTGATATGTCACATGACTATCATGGACGGCATAAGATATTTGTGGGGAATTTACTTACAATTTGGACTCACAAGGATTAAAGCATAATTCGGGTGCTTATTTTATGAAAAGTGCTTTGGTTATATTTATTTCCACTATCACTCAATAGTGGCTGCATGTTTTTCCATTTTATCTTGATTTTCGTGTCTACTTAGATGTATGTATAATATTACTAATACAGGAAATTTTTTTCGTTTTGATGATTTGGATTTATATATTTTATATCAACTGCCTCATTAGTGTAGATTTTGTTTATTCAGATCAGATTCAGAAATAATTCATTTCCCCCATCACTTGATAATGGATAATGGCTGCGTGTGTCTCCATTTTTATCCTCATTTCATGTTTATTTTACTGACTGAGGGTGTCTTTACTCAGCGAATATCACACATTCTTCCATTAAAAATTCATGCCCACGAGTCTCAGCTTTAGCACCTCCACTCATTGGAGAAGTACTGGGTAATCTCGCCGTCAGTGGAATCTCATAAAACACGGAATCCGTAAGACGCTGTAAAATCAGCCAATAGCGGGCAATGTGAGGTATTAATTCCTGCGAATATTATTTACACGGGCAACTCTGACAGGGTTATGGGAGCACGGGCGAAATTACGGCGGCTCTATGCAAATTTGTCTGCTCGTTTCCGTGGCAGGCTCCCCGGGGAGTGTGAATTATTTAGGGGAGACATTATTGTAGTCAGTTGATTGGTGTTAGGGATGACTTAGGGATAATCAGAGTCCTCACTGACGGAATATGTAAATACCAGATATGACAATTCTGCCACAAATCAAAGATCACCTCTAACCACTCCCGTCTTAATCATTTTGGCATTTTCCAAATCTACCACAGATATTAACCTATTCATGCCTGGAGATTTCCGCACCGAATAAAGAATACCAAGGATTCCCTAGGAGGTCTAAGGTGTTTTTGATAAGGGCTATCACTCTTTAAACCAAATAAAGCTTAGAATACCAAGGATTTCTCTAATTTTGGGGGAGTCTTAGGTTTAATAAAAGAGTAACACTCATAAAATGCCATTCCAAATGGAGCTTAGATAGCAGAGAATACTTAGGGTTTTTCTTTGGAAAGTCCCAGATTTTCTTGGGTAGTCTAAGATACTTTTGACAGGGGATAATTTTATCACCCATAAAACCCCACACCAAATGGAACTTGGATTACAAGGAATTCTTAGGATTTTCTTGGGAAAATCCCAGGTTTTTCTTGGAAGTCTAAGGTAATTTCAGTAAGGGATGTCACTACTACCAAATAGAGCCTAGAATATTAAGCTTAGGATTTTCTAGGATTTCTTGGGAAAGTTGCAGGATTTTCTAGGAACTGTAAGGTACTTTTGATAGGAGTTATCACTCACAAAACCAAATGGAAAATAGAATACCAAGAATTTCCTAGGAAGTCTAAGGTACATTCAATAAGGGTTATCACTCATAAAAACCCCATACCAAATAGCACTTAGAACATCAGGAAATGAATGCTTAGAAGGTCCCAGGATTTCCTAGGAAGTCTAGGGTACATTTTGCTATAGTTGACTAATGATCCTTTTTAGAAATAACTTTGGAAACAGTTGAATTTGATTCATGAATATTTTGCAAGGGAGTTGGGTTTGTGTACTGTGTGCCCCTGGCATGAATGGGTTAGTATATCATTAATCTGTACTTGAAGGGTTTTATTATAGCTATTATTATAGGCCTGCCTGCTTGCGTTCCTTAGCTTATTTAGATGTAAATTTCTCAACTCATCCGAGAACTATATTATTCCTCCATCATAAAACTGGATTTAGTTGTATTCTCCCATTATGAATGTGACAGTATTACCTACATTACTCCTGTTTTGGTCATGACATTTTGGAATGTGGGTCCAGTTTTTATGTTCGCATCGTCTAAACTTTCACCGGCACAGCACCTTTAATATCTGTACATCTCGATTAACCCAGTCATAACTAGGGCACCCAATAAAGTAACTTACAAAATCTGGACTGTTTTGCTTATATCTCTCTGACATGTACAGAGCATTTTTCTAAAAATCATTTTAAGGGCAGATTTAAGGTTATGCAGAATAATTTCAGCCATGGGTCTTCTGCAAATATTCTTTGTGAACTAAATGTGCTAAATGATGAGTATGGAATCGTAGTGCTACATTACAAAACCATGTTCTGAAAAGAAATCAGAAAAATTCAGAAAAAAATGTCTAGAAAAAGATTTTAAATTCTTTGTTTATTACATTTTATTTCTTTATTTTAATTGCTTGGAAATGTTATATATTTCTCTTTCAAATTATTTCCAAATAATATGTTATTTGAATTTGTGAATTATTTAGGGATAGTATTGAAAGCTAGAAGGATGGTGAATTGGTAATGACGTTTTTAGTATTGATGATGATGATGATGATGATGATGAAAAAGTTGATGAAAATGATGATGATGATGCCTTCTAAGGGAATAATAATATTGGCGGCTAGAAGGAAGGAGTTTTGAGTGCGTGATTGCAATATCTTCTCTCTGATTGCGCTAATCCTCGGCGGACCGCGAAGGTTTTTAAGGTGCCATCTATGATTGATGAATTAGACCTGAGACGCTGAAATAATCTTCCTGCGTAGAAGTAATAATCAGTGGGGGCAGGGAGGAAGGTCTGGGGCCAGGCAGAAGCTAGCAGAACTCTCAATGTAACTGTCTATTAAAGATTCATGACACCAATTATACACCTGATTTGCTGAACTGTTTTGAGCCGTGTCGAGACCCTCAATCTTAGTGAACAGAGAATGAGTTGTGCATGGTTTATTATTTTTTTGTGCACGCTTGGGAAGAGATCTTGCAGTAGTTGCGGAAAAAGGATGGATAATAATAACTTGTTTTTCCCTGAAGCCGTCAAAAAAGATTTGGCTATTTGGGTGATATAGTACTGATGAAAGAATCTTTTTTGAAAACACTTGAAGGAGAAATATGAACCAATACAAAACCTACAATTTTTCTTCAAATATTTTGCCAGTTTATACTTTATTACTTTATTATTTTGATAAACTTCAAAGCAAAAATGTTTCACATCAAGAATATATATCACAAGATAGTCAGGCTTTGTGGGGGCATCCATTATAAGGCATGAAGGTGTGCTTTAAAAAAGTTTCTCTTAAATTTGTTGTCTGGATCTATGGCCATTTAGAAAATAACTTCAAAATTAAAAGTGATTTTTCAAAATCGTTTAGTGACAACTTCCTCATATCCCCTGGCTGGGATTCAAACCCGGGCAGTGGTGAGAGACAGATAGCAGTCAATGGCGATGCCTTAGACCACACAGCTATCAGGGGCAAGGCAATCATATACCTATGATGATATACCAAATGAGAAAGTAATATGATAACTTATCAATGATAGAATCATATCATTATTCTTATTTTTTAAGAAATTCAACGTTGTTTTCCTGTTTGGGTTAACAGCCTTTTACAAGTATTTTTTTTATATAAATTGAATGAAAATGTTCATTGTTACATTGTGCACTCTAGTTGTGAATAGGTTTAATATCACGGTAGCTGGGCATGGCAATCCTATAGATGATACACCAAATGAGATGAGGCAGTGTAGTGATATGATAACATATCAATGATTGTCTCTCCTGAGGGTATAATACCAGTTTCCCATTACACTAAAGAAATGAGACAATTGCTTTATTGTAGCGAAATTGAGTACTGTCTGGTATTGAATTGTTCTGATAAGGTCTTTGTAGTTCATGAAATATGCTATTGTGCAACAGATTTTTTGGATAGACTTGCCATGGTGGATAGATTGATGCTATTAGTTATGCTCATTGTGAAAATGTGATATGGCCAGCTGTATTGTATGAAGCGGCCTCATGGCTCTGCTTGTAATGGATTAAAACACTTTATCATTGTTTTAAGAATCAAAAATTATTTCTTTCAAAATTTTCTGACAATATACCTTCTTACAAAGCAGGCACAAATTGATGGCACAATTTATCAAGGTGCATGAAAGATTTCATCGTTTTGTTTTGCGCTTCCCAATATAGTGCCGTCCATCTCCTTATCCAATCAACCGGTTTATAATTGACAGCCAATCTATAATGTCTTTATGAAATTGCACGGCGGTGAGAATGGCTTTTATCTCCCAGCCTGGCATTTGGTAGTTATCTGCATGTCTCAGTGCGCGGGATATTGTTAGGCGGCCGTTGATTCACGAGATGGGCCTGTCATTATAAGTAACCTTTGCTCCGTGATTTACAACCAGCGAGGCAGGTAGATTGTTTGGTCCTCTTTATGCGCAGGAAAAGGTCTGCGATGGAGCTGTCAGTCGCCTTATATGGTCGTGAGATTTGCAGGTTGAAAGAGGATTTTATAGGCCATTTAAAGGCCGAGTAGCAGGATGAAAGCGTGCCCTTCATAACATCTCGGTATTCGATCCTAACGGCTCTGACCCAAACTGTTTTATACTACAGTTTAAGTAGTGAATGCTTCAGAAATTTCCAAGGTGCTCTTATGTATAAGTATCACCTTTGCTTGTGGCTGGAGAGGCTTGTTAGATTGAAGGTGGCGTTTGGCCTTGCCCTTGTAAATCATAGTTTGTGTTTGTTTTATATTTCTTTAAGAAGAATACTTGGAAAACTCCGAAGGTTTATGATGAGTACAAAGAAAGGTAGTGACCTCCTTTCATCTTGACATCAAACACTATATACATATATTGGTGACTGCTTTGCAAATACATGCTAATGAGGTCTTAGGTTGTTTTTTGAGGAATGCACAGTTTGAGTGTAATACCTTTACCATAAATGTGTGTGTGTGTGTGTGTGTGTCACACCTTTTCTACAGGTAATATCTTGAAAACAGATCATGTGACTGTAACCAGATTTGGTATGCAAATATTTTATGACACAGATATATTTATATATGTACATACATACACACACATAACATGACACCTGCTAATGTATTTTTCTCTCTCTTTTTCAGGTATGTACAAATAGAGTGAACACTACTCCTCCTCTACCACTACTACTGCACATGTATACAACATTTGGTAAGCCCTTAATACTACTCATGTAGGCTAAGCCATGTTGTATGCGTTCATTGTTGTATTTAAGCAGGGAACGATCTTGTTCGCTATGTTTTTTATGTCCGCCCCATTTCGGGCTGCTATGTATTTTTATATGATAACTATGCAAACTGATCCTGACACTATTACTGGCATAGGAGTGAGTATTAAAAAGATAAAAAGATGCTTATTCAATGAATTTATTTTTTCATTATTATTTTTTAGGCTAATTCAGCAAAATGATTCAAAGAAGAGCTTAAAAAGGCATTTTGAATTTCACTAATATTAATGTAGATGAGATTTCTCAAATAGGAAGCATTTTGTTAAAGTGCAGGAGGAAATCTGAGATCCATTTTGTAGAGGAAGATATCTGCTACTGGAGGCGTGTCTAGGGTTATCCAATCAGACGTCAGAATGGTGGATATTGACAAACGCGGTATCAGCTTATCATTTGTCAACTGTCACGTAGGCCTTGTACTGGGGCGGACATGTTATGCGAAACATACGGCCTGCGCTGCGGAACATACAAATCGCGGGCGAGCCAATTATCAGATGAATGATTCTGGCTATCTGTCTATTTCAAAGCCTGCTCAGAACCATCAATCATCCCCGTAACATATCAAATACCTCAAAGTGCGCCATGCCCGGATTATTGGACTCCCTCAGATTATACTCCCAAGATAAATCTGACGCTACCACAGGGAGGTAGTCCACTTTAAATTCAAAATTGAATGATGCGTATGTGTGTGTGTGTGCGCATTTGTATATATATATATATATGTATATATATATATATATATATATATATATATATATATATATATATATATATATATATATATACATATATACACATATTTATATCTATTCATGGTTATATCTTTTTATAGTTATACAATTAACACAGTTAGAAATATAATGATGCATTTTAGGCTTCAATTTAAATGGTTATAGATCCAGGGTCTCATCCAGGATTTGGAAACATGGGGTTAAATATGAGGATTTATGAAATTTTGGGAATCAAAATCTGTTATATAGAAGATAATCAATATTCAAGCATATATTGACATAACAGGACAAAGTTTGCTTCTCCATATCATTTAATATAGCTATTGTCTTATATGAGTGAATACTTAACAAAGTACAACTACGTGTCATTTTGCCACAAATCTAGTGTTTAGGATTCCAAATGACGCCCTCTTGATATTCAATACTGCAGGTTCTCCAGCGGAGAATAAAATGTCAACAGCAATACAGAGAAAGAACAATGCCAATTAACCGATGGTAGTTCATTAATTCCCATTACGTGCACTGATATGGTTGCCCGTGACTCCACAATAGTCTCCCAGCATTTTTATTGCACTCAAATTTTGGCTTCTGTTTCGCCAAACGCAGACCAGTTAGCGAAATCCCATACCTGTTGTTTGTGTAGATGAAAGAGTTTGCTGAAAGGAGAAGCGGCTTTAGGGATGGCGGTTTGTTGATTCAGTGGTGGGGAAAGCCTGTGATATTGAGAGCGGCCGCAAGAACAAAGAGCGTCAGAGGAAATGAGCGGTGTTTGCTGTGACTAATTGGATATTATGGGATGCGGAGGGAGGATTAGTAACAATTAGATTATTTGCTCTGCCGGGCCCTCTGAACTTGGCTCTCTACTCCTGGGTGCAGCCAGGGCAACCACGATCGAAAAAACACTAACCCCTCATAACCGGTCACTCATTGGAGGATAAGGTCAAACCAAATTGATACGCTGTCTTAAAGATTTTTTTTGCCAACTGGAAAAAAATCTGTCTTAGATAATATAAAATTGAATATAGGTTTTTCATTGAAATCAGGAAATGTCAATCTTGCACAATGGCGATCCTTTCAACATGTTTGTCTTTTTACATCCCTCTAAGTCCAGATATGAAACTGCGAAGTTAAAGAATCATTCACAAAATGTTAACTTTGGAATAGCAATTATAAAAGCTGGAAAAATATTGCTCTGATTTTTGAATGTTGAGGGTCTTTAATAGGGATAAATATCGGTATATAATGTGATATCAAATGCCAATACCGAATGGGAAGAAGAATCATATTGAAAAAGTCTAGTGTTGAATTGTATCGTTAAGATTTAAGATGTATATAAAATTGACTTAATTGCTCACTGGAGCTCCTCGCATATTTTGCTATTTTCTTTAGCAAATTTATTAGGTTTACAGTGCTAGATTTAACAAATAGGCAGTTACTATAGTTAAAAAATATTTAGATGTATGATTATTGAAATATTGATATTGTATCGTACTGTGAAAATTTAAATGGTGCCATGCAATTTCCCTTAAGCCAATCTGCACAATTTCTGAAAGCATCCTCTTGCAAGTTAATGTATCTGGACCATAGTACATGTTCACATTAAACCACTAGAGAGAAATTGACTTAAGCACCTGTTGCTCTCTAATAACCTGTTGTCCTGGTGGGCTTGGCTACCTCTAGTATGGTGGACAGTGATGATGCTGTACCCGATTGGAATTGATGGGATTAGTAGTATTGGGATATAAAGAAGCATACAATTAGATTACCTGATCATCTACAGGCCTTACTTCTTGCACTGGAATTAACTGCACATGATGCATATAAACTCAGCAGGCCACTAAGAATTTTACTATAGCTTGTAATCTATAATCATATTTCAACCCACGCTGCTGACACAACTATTGTCCATGGTGCAATTGTAAGACCACAACCGTCTTTTTGGTATTCATTGGAAAGCTCTTGCTGAGTATTATCAGATGAGTACCAACGTGCCAGGGTTTCACTCATTTTCACCAGTCCAAGGGATAAGGAATGGACCCTATGAATGAGATGGACCTGATCTGTAGATTCAGTTGAATAGGGAACTACGGAACAATGCGGTTACGGATCTCTAACAACAACAACAACAACACGTACTGAAATGCAATGGTCACTCTATCAATTGTAGGTATTAGTGTTCCATTCTGGCTCAATGCATGTGAGAAAGTTATCAAATTATACCTTCAACTATAACATACTCCCAATTATACCATGCCCTCACCTATACCACATTGGCAATACCTCGTACCGTCAACTAAACCGTACCACACCTCACCTATATTGTAGTGTTATAACCCTTTTACCCTTGCCACTGCAGCCATATGTCTGCTGTGTGTAGGTGGTGATTTGGCCCGGGGTGGAGGATCATGTTGTCAGTAGAGAGAATTGCCTGTGATAATCTGGGAGAGTGCTATTGAGTGCCACCAGGAGACCAGAGAGAGAATAGGCAATATGGGAGTAGACGATGTCCATTATTCCTCCAGGAAAAAACAAAAACAGACATAGCCTAACTAGGAGACCATCCCTCTTTTAACGCATTCATGCCTGGAGATCTAGACAAGTGTCATCTGGACCTTTATGAAAATTAGAGTTTTCATTTCCTGCTACTGAAATCGTGGTCAGACCGTGCAAATTAAAACATCAACCCTCAAAGCCGTAGGTCCAGTTGGCCAAGAGCTCTGGCAGCTCGTGTTTACCTTGTTAAAAAGAATCGCCAACTTAAAATAAAGATTACTTGACTTTTTTACCAGTTTCCACTTGTGGTTAAAGGAAGCTCTTTCTAAGGGCCTGCATGCTGCAGCAGGCCAGTAGAGGCACTCTTGTCATAATTATGTTAGCAGTTGTGTATTAGTCCTTACACTGGAATAATGCCTTATGGTTTCTTGATGGTCCCTGGGATCCTGGTAGCTTGTTTTACTGCCTACTTGATATTCAGGCAGGATTTCTTGTCCCATAACTGTGCGCGGATTGATATATTTATGGGGTGGAATTCAGGCATTTTAGATTCTGCCCAATACAATGATAAGACCAGGCTATTCATTTATCTACTGAACGTATCAAAGGAATCATCATTCTAAGGGATTTTTTTACAACTTTGTGCTAGGAGAGCAATTTTTTATAATAGCGCCTCAACCAGCTAGATTCCCATTGATGCAGTGAAGTTGTATCGCCACATGAAATAATTTGGTGAAGATTATTCAAGGGGAAGTATTTCATATATAGGGGTCCATACCGTTAAAATTATACGGTATGATACGGGTACGGTATATTTTATACGGTTCCAGTATTCTAACGGTATCGATACTGGTTACTTTGTTTACTTTGTCGATGTTTTCGAAATTCTGTCGCGCGCGTTAGTGCTTGGAAAAGTGTGGTGGGGCTGGACTAGCACCATGTAAAATACATAGCGTGGCCCTCTTCACACTTTTCCAAGTACTACTGCGCGCGTTAGTGTCTATCGTGGTGCAGTAAAAATGGCGGCCGCCACTGGATGACGCGATCGCGATGTATTTTCCCGCTGATCCCGCGTCTCTGCACTCTTTTCCGCCTTGCCTGCTACATCAGCAGAGAGGCATTTTTAATCATAGTACCGGTAAAAAAGTACCGGCTACTTTTAATACGGTTTGACACCGGTATTTTTCGCCGTTGTATTGGTACCCTCACGGTACTGTCGTACCGGTGTGGACCCCTATTCATATAATGCCTGAAACTGATGTTCATTTAAACTTTTGTGCCTATAGCAGCCAAAACTGCATGACAATGTTGGTGTTGTACCTTTCTAACATTTAAAGCCATATTAAGAAAATATTTGAAAGAGAATTGTTCATCTGAACTCTATCTACTACTCTCCTTCAAATATTTCGAGAATTTATGCTTCATTGCAAAGTTACTCCAATCCCTGATGAAACTGGTCAAATAGATCTCCAGGCATGGATGCTGAGAGCTGCGTTATTCCTTGAAATGCTTTGACTAATGATTTGGAGACATTGTGTTTGATAAATGTTTATCCTATATGTCGTCTCCAAAGTATTGGTCAAATCAATTTATGGGGAGGAATAACTGCATTTCAAAAATGAAAATCTTTTTCAGGCATGAAAGCGGTATTAAAAAATATTGCACCTCAATCATCATAAGAATTCCAAACATTACCTAGATCCTTGAATATTTCTTGTGAATTCATGCTTTATTACTTACATCGGCTGCCAGCCACATAGCAAAAGATGCTGCCTCCAGTCAACACTTTTTCAATAGGAAATTTATTCATATATATGAGTCAATCTATCTGTAATCTGCAAGTTGTTTTTGAAGATATCTATGCATAGAATACTGTATTTTAGACCTAAATTTAGTTGCCCAACTGATACTGTATAGATACAGATCTGTATCTATCTGCTTTAAGAAAAAGTGCCATTTTCTACTCCCATGTCTGTAAACTAATCTGGCAATATTTCAGAGAGAAGCAGACTGTGTTAGGGGCGTTGAATGAGATTGCCTTGTCTGCCGTAATATCCCAGGTGGCGCCACCTTCAATTATGGCGAACATATTGAGTTATTGACAGTATTTTCCCAGACAGGGAAGAGGTCTGCCCAATCTCACACTTCCTGCTTCCTGCCGTAATATCCCAGGTGGCGCCACCTTCAATTATGGCGAACATATTGAGTTATTGACAGTATTTTCCCAGACAGGGAAGAGGTCTGCCGACTCTCACACTTCCTGCTATCACGTCATGTTGGCCTGACCCTTAGTGACGTAAATGACAACCCTAGAAATAATGCAGCGTGCCAAAATGCAGGCCCTTGTGCATTGCTCTGTCACCTCTGTAATCCGAAACGGGGAAATGGCATCCTGGGGCTTGTTCGGTGACATACGCCGATATCCAGGCCTTTTTAGGAGTTCTGTCCATCAGCTCTGTGCAATGGAATGAAATAGGAAGTTGGAGTTTCGGTAACCACCACTTTTTCTGCCACATTGAGGCTGGGATTCAAACCCGGGCAGTGATGAGAGACAGCTAGCTAGCAGTCAGTGGCAATGCAGGGGTGTCCAACTGTCGCATCGTTGCACCAGCGTGCGACAGTGCCTTCAGAAAGTGCGACAAGCCAACAATTCTAAGCACAGTTTAACATGGAACTTATCGCAAATTATGACCAATTGAGCCTATCACATATTTCACTTGAATTATTTTTGATATAAATTGTATTTAAGAACTAGTGAACTCCACTTAGCAATACTGTCTGATGATTGTTCTTGGTCTTAACTATTGCAATAAGGGCTAATATGGTAGGGCTACTCGGTGACAATATTTATAGCTATTATCGAACCTCGGCCACCAAGAATTGCTGTGCTCCGGGACGTGTATTGACTGTGCTCCGGGACTAAGATATTTGGACACCCCTGCAATGCCTTAGACCAAATTTACAGCCATCATGACTGAGGCCCTCAGTAGTGAGAGACTGCTAGCAGTCAGTGGCAATGCCTTCAGACCGCACGGCCATCAGGACAGCTAGGCCCTCACTTTGCAAGGAATTTCCAAAAAAAAATAAAGATCTTTCTATCATGGCATGTGGGTTCTCATTTTCTTTATTTTCTTTGGCTTGATTCACTAAAAGATGGACTCTCTATTTGACAGTTGCATGGCTGTACCTTAGAAATGAATGTCTCCATTATATTATAATCAACCAATCAGCATGCTTGACCCCAGTAATGTCCCGGTCCGCAACTTGGGACAGAGATAATATCTGTTCATGCAATCGACATCACAGAGTGTGTACACGTACTCCTAGCACCACACCCTGGTCCAGCCCATTATTCGCTCTTGGGTTCATCCTTTCCCTATTATCACTCGCCTGTTTCATCACCCGCCAAATTTACGCCTTTCATCTAAGTAGGTGGTGATTTGAAGGAAATGGCCAGGAGTCATGAATTTGTGTGATCGGCACAGACGCGCCATGTCGGGCCCGTCTTATCGGTAATATTCCACTGCCGGGTGGATCGGGCCCTTGGTGATTCACTCGGCTTATCGGAGCATCAAAGATTGTAGAGCTCTCTACAATCACATGCTGTAGATCAGGCCCCCAGGGTCGTGTAACAGCGGCGGCCAGTGGAGCTACAGGTTCATAGACTAGTACTCAATGCAGTCACATCCTGTACACTGAGTGGGGGAAGGTTTCCTTTGGTAGACTAGCTGCTAGTCCTTGGTCGTGAAAGAAAGATTATTTTTATAATTATTCTTATTTTTATTCTTATTCTTATTTTTATTTTTATTATTATTATTATTATTATTATTATTATTATTATTATTATTATTATTATTATTATTATTATTATTATTATTATTATTATCATTATTATTATCATCATTATCATTATTATTATTATTATTACTATTTTTATTTCTATTATTATTATTATTATTATTATTATTATTATTATTATTATTATTATTATTATTATTATTTGGTTCATGCTTTCCTTCCTCCTCATCTATATCTTTTGCGTATAAATATGTCTAGGTGTAAGTTTCCAAGGCTGATCATAGATGGCGCTAAGGATGATCACTCTGATCAGCTAAAACAGCAGGAATGGTCTCACTGTGGCCACCTGGTGAGCAATTTCAGAACTAAATCAAGGTAGACTCAGCTTTAAGCAAGTATGATTTTAAAGTTAGGTATAAATGAAAGTAAAACACATCTTGGCTTTATTATACTTTGTGTTAGGCTTCCCCTTTGGAAATGTAGAAAGCGCTATCAGAGCTATTTTCACCACTCATGCTACATATATTGTCATTACATTATGACATGCCAATTATTTTTGGTGGAGGAAAGTGGAGTACCTTGGGAAAAACACAGTCACTGATAATTTTCTCACAAGTAGGATTTTAGGCTGGGCAGTAGTGCGAGAAAGCGACCAATGCCTTAGACCACTGGGTAATTGGGGTAGACCCTAAATAGTGAGAAAACAGTGGTCAGTGACAACAACTTAGACCATATGGATATCAGGGTAGGCCCTCAGTGGTGAGAGAGAGCAAGCTGACAGACTGAGTGCCAACGGCTTAGACCACTCTGCTATGGAGGCAAACACTGAATGGCGAGGATACGGAAAGTGGTCAGTGGCAAAAACTTAGATATCTCAACTATCGAGGCAGGCCCTCAGTTGTGAGTGACAGCAAGCAGACAGTAACAATTAATGCCTTAGAACACACTATTAGGGCAAGCCACTGAGAAAACAGGTACAGTAGCAATGCCTTAGATTACTTGGCTATCAGGGCAGGCCCTCAGTTGTGAGTGACAGCAAGCAGACAGTAACAATTAATGCCTTAGAACACACTATTAGGGCAAGCCACTGAGAAAACAGGTACAGTAGCAATGCCTTAGATTACTTGGCTATCAGGGCAGGCCCTCAGTTGTGAGTGACAGCAAGCAGACAGTAACAATTAATGCCTTAGAACACACTATTAGGGCAAGCCACTGAGAAAACAGGTACAGTAGCAATGCCTTAGATTACTTGGCTATCAGGGCAGGCCCTCAGTGGTGAGTGACAGCAAGCAGACAGTAACAATTAATGCCTTAGAACACACTATTAGGGCAAGCCACTGAGAAAACAGGTACAGTAGCAATGCCTTAGATTACCTGGCTATCAGGGCAGGCCCTCAGTTGTGAGTGACAGCAAGCAGACAGTAACAATTAATGCCTTAGAACACACTATTTGGGCAAGCCACTGAGAAAACAGGTACAGTAGCAATGCCTTAGATTACTTGGCTATCAGGGCAGGCCCTCAGTGGTGAGTGACAGCAAGCAGACAGTAACAATTAATGCCTTAGAACACACTATTAGGGCAAGCCACTGAGAAAACAGGTACAGTAGCAATGCCTTAGATTACTTGGCTATCAGGGCAGGCCCTCAGTTGTGAGTGACAGCAAGCAGACAGTAACAATTAATGCCTTAGAACACACTATTAGGGCAAGCCACTGAGAAAACAGGTACAGTAGCAATGCCTTAGATTACTTGGCTATCAGGGCAGGCCCTCAGTGGTGAGTGACAGCAAGCAGACAGTAACAATTAATGCCTTAGAACACACTATTAGGGCAAGCCACTGAGAAAACAGGTACAGTAGCAATGCCTTAGATTACCTGGCTATCAGGGCAGGCCCTCAGTTGTGAGTGACAGCAAGCAGACAGTAACAATTAATGCCTTAGAACACACTATTTGGGCAAGCCACTGAGAAAACAGGTACAGTAGCAATGCCTTAGATTACTTGGCTATCAGGGCAGGCCCTCAGTGGTGAGTGACAGCAAGCAGACAGTAACAATTAATGCCTTAGAACACACTATTAGGGCAAGCCACTGAGAAAACAGGTACAGTAGCAATGCCTTAGATTACTTGGCTATCAGGGCAGGCCCTCAGTGGTGAGGAAAGAGTTAGTGGTCAGTCAAAAAATTCTAGTTTATGGAGCTATTTAAGCTGTTCATCTTGTATACACAAACACCACTTGAATGATCTCAAATTATTTATCCAAAGGCCAACTGGTACTGTTATGTATAAATTAGGATCAATACATAAGCCTTGATCTTCGCACATTACTAATAATCACATCTTAGGTAATCCTCTTGTTACGTAACCCTCTATGTATAGCCTTTTATCTAATCAGGCAGCCTGTAACCGGCATAAGGATTTACAGCCAAAGATTTAATACATTTTTGCTTCAGGCTTCCACGTTAACATAGACGTGCATTTGCTGAGTCTGGATCTTGAGGTGATTTCTGCGGATTGTGAAATGGCCTGAGAGTTTTGAATATAACTAATGAAATAGAGTAATATTGGAAATGTATTTGTAGAGGGATTGTTAAGATATGTCTGACCTCTCCAATTGTAATAGATATTGCTAAAATAGGTGTTTTGGGTGCTGCAGACCTGAATGGGATTAAACAGAAGAAAATGAATCATAAGTTTAGCTAACAGAGTGTCTGGGTGTCATATGGACACCCAAATCCTCAAATATCACCCAAAATATTTTGTAGGGAATTTCTTAAGATGTCAATTTGAAGCATATATTTGAATTTTTTCACCTCAATATAATTCCCATGTCATTATGTGTGGACATTATGTTTTATTTCATTAAGTAAATATGTGTTTATGTTGTAATCTGAGTATATTGTGATCTCACTTGAAATATTGGATGCCCAGAAATTTACAAATTGCCAATTTTGGGCACCTTATAGTTTCCTAATCCTGGCTAAGACCCTGGTATGAATGTTTGATCTCTTGGCGTCTGCTCTGTCTGACCAGCCTCCCCTAGGGGCAGCTCAGTAAGTGGTGGGAACAAGACAAGAATTAGCCCCTCTCGGTCATCTCTTACACCTCCATCATCTCTTACACCAAAATCCCTCTCAGAACCCGTTCATGGGGAACGGATCTTGAAAGTGTTTGGATCTACGATATATTCAATGATAACTTAAACTACAAAATTAAGAAGGATTTTACACAATATTTGAAGAAGAATTGTTTGTAATGTTCTGATTAACATTTCTCCTTCATTTATTTCCCAATTATGCTTACACCTGTAAGATTTCATCTAAATTTTCAGGCTGCTTTTGGCTGCTGTGAGCATTAATGGGTTAAGATTGTCATCCGGAACTGCAACACCATGGTTTTTATATAAAGCCATGGGCCTGATAAAACAAAGCAATCCAACCACTGTTTTTTTTCACAATTTTATAGTGTTTCGAAGCTCATTTTCTTAATAGGGTGCCTAGTTTCTAGAAATTAGGTGCTTGAGGGCTTGCGCACAACTGCTGAGGTTTTCATTGGTTATAAACCACTCTATGATAAGTCCTTCCAGTCCATACATTATATGGTCCAGCAGATGGTTCTAGATGATGCAGGGATTGTTTTTTTGACAGGAAGCCTTAGCTGGTAATCCAGTGGCCATTCCCACTCTGTTCTGATGGCTTTCCCTGTAAGTCTTCCTTCAAAGGAAGATCACAAGTACTGCTCCTTTTGCTGAGCAGCTAATAGTGCACTGCCCAGGTCTCTATTACTCAGCTCCCCAGCAGCAGCCCTGGAAACAAACACTCTGAAAGCTTTCCTCTTTATTACTTCCTCCTACCAAATTGCACGGCCCCCATGCATGTAAGGTCATATAGGCACTGGTGGGGGTGATAACACATGCATAATGATGATGAAATGGAGAGCTAGAAATGTGATGATGATGATGATGATGATGATGATAATGATGATGATGATAATCATGATGATGGTAATAGGAACTACTTTCACCACTGCTTCTGCTGCAGCTGCTGCTGCAGCTGCTGCTGCTACTACTACTGCTGCTGCTGCTGCTGCTACTACTACTACTACTACTACTACTACTACTACTACTACTACTACTACTACTACTACTACTACTGCTACTACTACTATTACTCACAACACTCGATCTGCTTGTTATGTTTAATTTGACCAATATAGCAGTATTAGATATGTTGTCTCATATCAATATGCTCTCACTAGACTAATATGTCACAGAACCATGCAGGCAATGACTGGAAATTGCTGTTGTTGTAGAATCTGTTTTGTGATTATGATATTGCTTTATTTTGTTATTGTATTTTTTCGAATGATATGGTCCTGGAGAACTGGACTCAGTAGCATAGGGCAACAATGGAGGGAAACAATGGATTTTGGCAATTTTTCTTCGTTATTTGCAAAGACAGGATATTAGTAGGGTAAAGGATAAGTATTGAGTGAAAATAGAAGATATCTACCATTTCATCAATATGAAGCACATGGTAAACATTATAAAAATCATTTGAAACTGGCAAAATCTTGTTGTAATTTTGATAATTATGTATATATATATAACAAAACCACTGGAAATCTTGCAGGTATATAATCTGAAGTTATATTTCCAGAAATTGACACAGTACCTGCATGGACTTTTAGTACTGCCTGTTTCCCATTAACCTATTCATGCCTGTAGCATCAAAAACTGCTTGACTATTTTGGTGAAATCGCTCCAACAAATGCAATATCAGATAATATTTGAAAATTAACTAACTAACAACTCTCCTTCAAATATTTTCCCAATTTATGCTTTATTCCAAAGTTATTTTCACAAGTATGAAAGGTCCAGACGACACTTGTCAAGGAAATCTCCAGGCACGAATGGGTTAAGTTATGTTATCAGACATTATTGGTGCAGTCCCCCATGGATTTTTAGTGCTGCCTGTGTCCCATTGACCACTCAGCTATTGCTGCGGACCTGCCAGAACACCAATATGGTATGAACATCAGAACAATAGACAGAACAATAGATCTGGCAGCGGGTGTCTTCTCGCTGTCCTGAACTCATTGACTTGCCAGGAGCTGAAGATTTCCCCTGATATCAACGTGCTGCTAATTTGTACAGAGCCTCTGTTAGATAATATGCTGTGCTGAGAGTCACTTAGGGGAAGTGCCATGCCCATAAACCACAAGGGGGTGTTAGGCACGGTGCAATATGGAACCTAGCTACCCTGTTATACCCATAAACCACATGGGGGTGTTAGGCACGGTGCAATATGGAACCTAGCTACCCTGTTATACCCATAAACCACAGGGGGTGCTAGGCACGGTGCAATATGGAACCTAGCTACCCTGTTATACCCATAAACCACAGGGGGGTGTTAGGCACGGTGCAATATGGAACCTAGCTACCCTGTTATACCCATAAACCACAGGGGGGTGTTAGGCACGGTGCAATATGGAACCTAGCTACCCTGTTATACCCATAAACCACATGGGGGTGTTAGGCACGGTGCAATATGGAACCTAGCTACCCTGTTATACCCATAAACCACAGGGGGGTGTTAGGCACGGTGCAATATGGAACCTAGCTACCCTGTTATACCAATAAACCACATGGGGGTGTTAGGCACGGTGCAATATGGAACCTAGCTACCCTGTTATACCCATAAGCCACAGGGGGGTGCTAGGCACGGTGCAATATGGAACCTAGCTACCCTGTTATACCCATAAACCACAGGGGGGTGCTAGGCACGGTGCATTATGGAACCTAGCTACCCTGTTATACCCATAAGCCACAGGGGGGTGCTAGGCACGGTGCAATATGGAACCCAGCTACCCTGTTATACCATAAACCACAGGGGGGTGCTAGGCACGGTGCCTTATGGAACCTTAGGCTACCCTGTTATACCCATAAACCACAGGGGGGTGTTAGGCACGGTGCAATATGGAACCTAGCTACCCTGTTATACCCATAAGCCACAGGGGGGTGCTAGGCACGGTGCAATATGGAACCCAGCTACCCTGTTATACCATAAACCACAGGGGGGTGCTAGGCACGGTGCCTTATGGAACCTTAGGCTACCCTGTTATACCCATAAACCACAGGGGGGTGCTAGGCACGGTGCATTATGGAACCTAGCTACCCTGTTAGACCAATAAACCACATGGGGGTGTTAGGCACGGTGCAATATGGAACCTAGCTACCCTGTTATACCCATAAACCACAGGGGGGTGCTAGGCACGGTGCAATATGGAACCTAGCTACCCTGTTATACCCATAAACCACAGGGGGGTGTTAGGCAAGGTGCAATATGGAACCTAGCTACCCTGTTATACCCATAAACCACAGGGGGGTGTTAGGCACGGTGCAATATGGAACCTAGCTACCCTGTTATACCCATAAACCACAGGGGGGTGCTAGGCAAGGTGCAATATGGAACCTATAGCTACCCTGTTATACCCATAAACCACAGGGGGGTGCTAGGCACGGTGCAATATGGAACCTAGCTACCCTGTTATACCCATAAACCACAGGGGGGTGTTAGGCACGGTGCAATATGGAACCTAGCTACCCTGTTATACCCATAAACCACAGGGGGGTGTTAGGCACGGTGCAATATGGAACCTAGCTACCCTGTTATACCCATAAACCACAGGGGGGTGTTAGGCACGGTGCAATATGGAACCTAGCTACCCTGTTATACCCATAAACCACAGGGGGGTGTTAGGCACGGTGCAATATGGAACCTAGCTACCCTGTTATACCCATAAACCACAGGGGGGTGCTAGGCACGGTGCAATATGGAACCTAGCTACCCTGTTATACCCATAAGCCACAGGGGGGTGCTAGGCACAGTGCAATATGGAACCTAGCTACCCTGTTATACCCATAAACCACAGGGGGGTGCTAGGCACAGTGCAATATGGAACCTAGCTACCCTGTTATACCCATAAACCACAAGGGGGTGCTATAGGCACGGTGCATTATGGAACCTAGCTACCCTGTTATACCCATAAACCACAGGGGGGTGTTAGGCACGGTGCAATATGGAACCTAGCTACCCTGTTATACCCATAAGCCACAGGGGGGTGCTAGGCACAGTGCAATATGGAACCTAGCTACCCTGTTATACCCATAAACCACAGGGGGGTGCTAGGCACGGTGCAATATGAACCTAGCTTTCTTGTCATAGGCATTGGGGAATAATCGGAGGAGAGTCATAAGTTAGTTAGCCTTTTCATCGCTGATAGGCTTCTTTTGTCCAAAGTTTTACCTGCCCTTCCAACTCCTGATTAACGTAAAATATGCGTGAAAAAAGCTTTTTTGGTAGAAAAAAAAGAAAATCCATAAAAAAAAAAGTTTTTACCAACCTACCCAACCTATTTCTCTTCGAACCATTACCGGAAACAAGCAATTTCTTTTTCTAGGTCTAATGGTAACCTATTCATGCCTGTAGCAGCCAACATTTTGGGTGATCTCTTTCTGACAAAAACATATTTAGGAAAGTATTTGAAGGAATAAAGTTATTCAGAATTCAACCTACAATTTTCTTTCAAATATTTTGTGAATTTATAATCAAATCTTAAGGTATTTCCAAAGTCCAGACGACACTCTAAGCACAAATGGGTCAAGCAAATGTGTTAGCCCTTATGCTGCCGGAAGCTAATTTGACACAAAAAGCTGAAAATGACTGAAACCTTGGCATATGGGTACTCATCTGAGAGTACTCAGCCAGAACTTTCTAATGAATACCAACATGACAGGGTTAGGATAGTTTTCAAAAATCTTTGCATCCATATGCTTTGGACATAAGTAGCCTTAAGCATTGGAAGGGTTAAGGCTTTAGAGAAATCTGGTGTTATTTTTCCTGGATTTAAGTCAGCGCATGCCTGGCTTGAGGCTGGTGCCTCACCTTCTCTTCTCTCAGCCTGCGTTAAGCTGGTAAGCTGTCTCACGAGGAGCTGTTTGCCGGTTTAATCCCCGTTTACCTTGTGTAGGACCGAGATATGGAACCTCCCTGACAGGACTGAGCCCTTGGACGTGGCTCATACGAGAATAGTTCATGGGAATAGACCTTTTCTATGAGGCCTGAGAAATAAATGCGTGAAAGTCATCTTGGAAAGAGCAGTTGACACTTTTAATATTTCTGTGTTGTGTTGAATATTTTGTTTCTAGGCAGGAATTGACCTTAATGGCCGTTTAGGGGCATGTGCCCCTGAAACATGTGGTTTTGCAACCAGATGTTAAATTATAGGAGACAAGTTTGCAAATAGGCATATTAATTCTCAGCTAGAGCTCTTTAATCTAAGAATGTTTGTTTTTTCAATTATCATCTCCCCTGTTTACCTGATAGTGCCCCAGAATGCAATTCATTTGGGTTCTTGTCAAAATATCTCTTTCAAATATTTTCCAAAAAAAACAAACTTTTATCATGAAGATCGATACAACAGAGATAGTCGGGACATTTTAGGTACTTTTACAAGCATGATTGGGTTAACCTACTAGTGCCCACAGCCTGACAAAATGAAATTGTGCAGGCAAAAACACCGTTTGAAATATATTTGATGGAGAAATGTCAATCAGAATATTAACAACAACTCTGTTAAATATTTTGTAAGTATCATTCTCAATTCCAAAGTTACTGTCAAAGGTATTAATGATCCAGATGACAATTTCTTTGGAACTTTTCAGCATTATGATGTTCACACCTCCAAAGCTAAGGTTTCTTTCGTCTAAAGCACAAGCAGGCAAATATTTATAAAAACCATCTTAAACCTGTCATGTTGGTATTCATTGGATAGCTTTTTCTGAGCACTCTCAGATGAGTACCCATGGGCCAGGGTTTCAGTCATTTTGCAGCTTTTTTGTTTCATTTGGTATTGGCAATTTCTTTGGGAAGTTTTTATCATTAAAGGGTTAAGCATCACTCAGTCGGCTTGGCAGTGGGAGCTCCATTATGATACATGGCCAGTCTCCTTCCTGCAGGGACCAGTTACGGAGGGGACCCAGGGGAACGAAACCTGTTATTGGAAAAGATCATTAGATTTAGGCTGAAAATTGAAATCCACAGGAAAATATTGATGATCGATGAACACCTGCTTAATGGAATACATTAACCCATCCAGGCCCGCAGCAGCCAGAAACAGACCAGCAACTTTGGTAATATCTTTCAGGCAAGAGCATGGATAGGAAAATATTTGAACGAGAAATGTTGATAGCAACAATACCAGCATAATGAACATAGCCCCTTCAAATATTTTGTAAAATATTTCTTCATTTCAGAGTTATTGTCAAAAGTGTCAGATCCAGACAACAAAACAACAACAACATTGGAATAAACTCGCAATGTGTTTGGAGGAGAGTAATGTTTGGTGGGCTTTATCTAGGGCTTTCATTGATATGACAAGAATCGATTGATCAAAATAATTTTTCCAGTTAATTGAAAAAAGTATTATGTCAATTGTTATGTCAATTAATGGATTTTAAAGTTAACACATTTTTTACACCATTTGTTTGCCATTTTTAGCCAACACTAATGAGAATTTTGGATAGAAACTCAATCATTCAATCAAAAAATGATGTCTTTGCATTGTGAGAATCTTAGGATCCTAGAAACAAAAATATAGTATGGCACATGTGAAAATGGTCTATTTCCCTTACAGAAAACGCCATCTCTTTACCACCATCCTGACATGTTTCCACCACCAAACCCGTGGCAGATGTGGGATGACGTTTCAATTCACATGTCTTGACCACTGGTCACCGGTAGACCAGTGGCAGGCATGTGGTGGTGCATTGCCACTACTCCACCACCTTATTACCCATATTAACCACAACGTGTGGTTAAAAAACACTAGCATATCCAACCACAGGTAGGGGTAAAGTAGGGGCATGAGCGTGGTATTCAAAGGGTACACCGAGTTATGCTATTTGCCACATATAGATGGCAGCACTAGTTCATTTGTGACCAGGAGTGCTTTGGATTATGCCACTAGCCATATATAGATGGCTCCACCGGTTACAAATATGGACAGGGAGGGACGCCCCTATGGGTGAGCCAACAAACAGGGAAGGACGCCCCTATGGCTGATCCCTCTAGCAGGGAGGGACACCCCTATGGCTGAGCCAACTAGCAGGGAGGGACTCCCCTATGGCTGATCCCTCTAGCAAGGAGGGACGCCCCTATAGGTGAGCCATTAAGCAGGAGGGATGCCCCTATGTCTGATCCCTCAAGCAGGGAGGGATGCCCCTATGGCTGAGCCCTCTAGCAGAGGAGGGACGCCCCTATGGGTGAGCCAACTAGCAAAGAGGGATGACCCTATGGCTGATCCCTCTAGCAAAGAGGGATGCCCCTATGGCTGATCCCTCAAGCAGGGAGGGATGCCCCTATGGCTGAGCCCTCTAGCAAGGAGGGACGCCCCTATGGGTGAGCCAACTAGCAAAGAGGGATGACCCTATGGCTGAGCCCTCTAGCAAGGAGGGACGCCCCTATAGCTGATCCCTCAAGCAGGGAGGGATGCCCCTATGGCTGAGCCCTCTAACAAGGGGGGACGCCCCTATGGCTGAGTCCTCTAGCAGTAAGGGATGACCCTATGGCTGAGTCCTCTAGCAGTAAGGGATGACCCTATGGCTGAGTCCTCTAGCAGTAAGGGATGACCCTATGGCTGAGCCCTCTAACAAGGGGGGACGCCCCTATGGCTGAGTCCTCTAGCAGTAAGGGATGACCCTATGGCTGAGCCCTCTAACATGTCGGGATGGACACTCTTTAGTACTCACAATACAGTTAGTACTCTTTTGATAGTATTCAGCGAGTGCTTTCTAATGAATTCCAACATGGCTATGTTCAGATGTTTTTTAAAAATCTTTGCATCCTTGTGCTTTGGGTGAAATTAGCCTCAGCATTGAAAGGATTGATCCATTAATGTCTCTAGGTTGTTAAGCATCCCAACTATTTTGGTACTATCTTTGTGACCAAAAAAACCTGTGGAAAATATTTGAAGGGGAGATGTCGGTTAGAATCCCACCCATAATGATACATGAAATATATCACAAATTTATGCCTAAATTAAGTTATTTAGGCCAAAATAAAGTTATCTAGGCCAAAATATCCAGAGGTTCAGACAACACCTGTCAGGTGAAGGGATGAACACAATAGGGGTTTCTGATCTGGCGCATCAGCGTAAGGTCACGAGGGAACAAGGACAAATCAGGGCTCTCGTATCATTTACGTTACAGAGAAACATGTGTGCCATCATCATCTGAGCATGTGCAGAGCACAAATTTTGGGCTACTGGTTGAGGCTAGCCTGTTCAGGTTGACCAGCTTGTTTCATATCCACTTGTTTTTATTTATCTAAGATGTAAACAGATACAAGAGCCCTCATGGTCTTTGTTTCTTAATGACATCACAGCAGAGAAATACATCCCCTTGATCCGCAACCCCATAGGCACAGCATGCTAGTACCAACGGTATGTGCGCCTCAGGTTACGCAGTGTAACCTGGGGAAGTATCGGTCACGTGATTGGTTTCGCGGCAATTTCAGTCTGACCCAGGGCCTGTGAAACCAGCAGGCAGCCAATCCTGGGGTACACATGTTATATATGACTCATAGTGGTGTGAGGCAGCGAAATTTGATGACGCATGCACAGTGCCCACTCCCTGTCTACTACTCCCAGATCACAGTAAGACTAGATTTGGCAAGGTTATCCAGGGTCCAGTGTCCATGGCTGTATTATGGGTCTATGGTAATTAGTATGTGGTGATCAATCCATGTTTTATTCATCTAAGACAAAATTACCATGAAAACAGGTAATATTGGTACATTTCATGATGTTTACCTATAGCAGTTTCAGTCAATACCCTCAAAGAATACTTGTGGGACGTTTGCAGTTTCTACTCAAGTATAATTTTTTAGAGTCAGATTCAAGAAGTTATCCCTATCTGAAAATGGTGTACAGCCTGATGTCCACCCTCAGTCATTGGTATCCCCCAAGGGGAAGTCAGACACCACGGTCACTACCAGACCTGTCTGTTGCACCCTGCTGGGAGGAAGCAGGAAATTGGATTACTTACCTGATAAGCACAAGACAGGGTTGGTGCCAGGTGCCTGACCTAGATTCTAGGCTGACCAGAGTAGACAATTCAAACCTCACACAAACATTCCTTAAAGGTTATTGATTATAACTGCTTTAAGTAAATTAAGCTTATGGAATGTACCAATAGTGCCTGATTTTAGAGAAATTTTATTGAAAGATGACGGAAATGGGATATTCTCATTTGGCATATTTTTCTCTGCAGCAATGTATATATTTTTGGAAAATCTAGTTCTTAGCGCCATGGTGTTTATGATGATGATAATGATAAAGTTGACCTCTAGACCTTTAAGCTATTTATGATGATGATAATGGTAATAAAATTGACCTCTATACCTTGGCTATAGTCATGATGATGATGATGATAATAAAATTGACTTCTACACCTTAGCTATATTCATGATGATGATGATGATGATGATAATAAAATTGACCTCTACACCTTAGCTATATTTATGATGATGATGATGTTGATGATGACAATGATAAAATGGACTTCTGCACCTTAGGTTCATTCACGATGATGATGATGATAAAATTGACTTATACACCTTGGCTTTATCCATGCTGATGACGATAAATTTGACCTCTACACCTTTGATAGCTATATTCATGATAATGATGATGATGATGATAAAATTGACGTATACACCTTGGCTATATTCATGATGACGATGATGATATCGACGATGATGATGACGATGAGAAAATTGACTTCTTCACCTTAGCTAAATTTACGATGATGATGACAATACCGATTGATGATGACGATGATGAAATTGACTTCTTCCCCTTAGCTATAGCCATAATGATAATGACAATAATAAAATGGACTTCTACATTGTAAGGCCCAGTCACACTAGGGTCCGACTATCGCACGACTTAAAAATCGGCAGGGCGGACTTGAATTTTCACCTATCGGCTCCATCTAAAAAGTCGGTACTGGGTTAAGATTGTATATGCCGACTTTTTAGACGGAGCCGATAGGTGAAAAAATCGAGTCCGACCTGCCGATTTTAAAATCGTGCGATAGTCGGACCCTAGTGTGACTGGGCCTGTAGCTATATTCATTATGATGATGAGGATGATGATGACAGATAAAATTTACTTCCACGCTATAGCTATATTCACAATGATGATGATAATACTCAGCGAGAGCTATCCGAATACCAACATGACAGGGTTTAACTGGGTTAAGATCGTATATGCCAACTTTTTAGACGGAGCCGATAGGTGAAAAGATTGAGTCCGACCTGCCTATTTTAAAATCGTGCGATAGTCGGGGGTTACGGACAGTTGCCCACCGGACAGTTGCCCACCGGACAGTTGCCCACCGGACAGTTGCCCACCAAGCAAATGAAAAGTAGGACATTTGCCCACCAAAATTGTTATAAATACATAAAGTTATAGGAATAATATATAAATAACACAAACAACTTAGTTTACATTCTTACAAGCATAAAGAGCCTGAAACAGATTTTATTACAAACAAAGGCTTTATTACAAACAAGCAGAACTTATTGCATATAAATACAACTTTAAAGTGTCTTTTAGTACAAACAAAGGCTTGATTACAAACAAGCAGAACTTATCACATTATTACAAACAAAAGCATTATTACTGATCCCCCCAGTGCTAAACTCTGCAAAGAAGCCATGAGGTGCCAAGAAGCCATGTACTGACCCATGTAAACTATCAAAATATTATATATAAATATTAAGGAAAAATATCAAAAATATTTATTTATAAATATTTTGGTGGGCAACTGTCCTACACTCGATAGTCGGACCCTAGTGTGACTGGGCCTGTAGCTATATTCATTATGATGATGATGATGGTGATGATGATGATGACAGAGATAAAATTTACGTCCACGCTATATCTATATTCACAGTGATGATGATAATACTCAGCGAGAGCTATCCGAATACCAACATGACAGGGTTTAAATGGTTTTCAAAAATCTTTGAGTCATTGCGCTTTGAACAAAAGTAGCCTCAACATTGCTGATATGTTGTTGAATAAAGTATATTTTGAATGATATTGAAGGAAAAACGTTACTTAGATCCTAACCTAGCTCTTTTGAAATATTTCAAATAAATTTGTCTATAATCAGATGTTATGGGGTGAAAGCTGCATTCACCCTTCCAATGCTGAGGTTACTTTCATCCAAAGGACAAGGATGCAAAGATTTTTGAAAACCATCTAAACCCTGTCATGTTGGTATTCATTGGGTGGCTCTCACTGAGTACTCTCAGAAGAATACCCATGTGACAGGGTTTCAGTTATTTTAAAAGTTTTTTTGCATCATTTTTGTTTTGGGCAAATTAGCCTGCCGCAGCATAAGGGTTATACCTGTACCAACCAAAAAGACCTGACTTGGTCGTTGAAATCATTCTTCTTAACCCATTTATGCCTGTAGCTCCAAAAACTGCATGGCTATTTTGGTGATAATCTCTTTAACAAAATCACTTATCGTGAAATATCTGAAGGAGAAATTCGAGCAGAAAACAATAAGCAATGTTCTGCAAATATTTAAGTAAAAAAGTTAATTGTATCGTTACCTACAACTTTCAAATACATTTGAAAAATTAATGCCTCATCCTCAGGTCATGTTGAAAGTGTCAGAGCAATTGACATCACAACTCTAAGCATGGATAAGTCAAAAACATATGTGTCTGGAGTGAATAAATAATCTGACAACATTTGACATAACTAATAAGATAAATTGAGAATTATTTGAAGAGCACGAGTTAAACTAAACATGAACAGTAACTCTCAGTCAATTACCTTAAGTACTAAATATTAACCTTTCCAATGCTGAGGCTATACTATCGTCCAAAGAACAAGAATGCAAAGATTTTTTGAAAACCATCTAAACCCTGTCATGTTGGTATTCATGGGATTGCTCTTGCTGAGTACCCATATGCCAGGTTTCCATTACAGGAAATAAGCAGATAGATAACCGTCTCTGGGACGGTAACAGGCTATGCATCCTGTCATTCGCTCTCCCCAGAGAACGCTACCCACCTGGCAGGTACTGGCATGCAGGTCCTTATCTATATGGGTCAAATGCGGCCAGCTAATAGCAGTGTAGGAGGGAGTGTTGATGCAAGATTTAGACAGTCATACAGATTTCACTTGCAGCAGAAAATTGAGTATAAAAGTGGTTTTAATGGAAATGACAACAAAAAAAGTGGTGTATTTAGGTTAGGAAGTATATGATACTCCGGCGTGCAGCTTAATATAGGAGTTTTAGCAAGCTCTTGAGGGTTGAAAGTTGTAACTAGTGACTTTAAAAAGTTTATGATGATGATAATGATAAAGTTGACCTCTAGAACTTTAAGCTATTCATGATGATGATAATGATAATAAAATTGACCTCTTTACCTTGGCTATATTTAAGTCATGATGATGATGATGATGATGATAATAAAATTGACCTCTACACCTTAGCTATATTCATGATGATGATGATGAGAATGATAAAATGGACTTCTGCACCTTAACTATATTGACGATGATGATGATGATAAAATTGACTTATACACCACGGAAGTGGCTATATCCATGCTGATGACGATAAATTTGACCTCTACACCTTTGATAGCTATATTCATGATGATGATGATGATAAAATTGACGTCTACACCTTGGCTATATGCATGCTGATGATGATAAATTTGACCTCTACACCTTTGATAGCTATATTCATGATGATGATGATAAAATTGACTTTACATCTTGGCTATATTCATGATGACGATGATGATATCGATTGATGATGACGATGATAAAATTGACTTCTTCACCTTAGCTATAGCCATGATGATGATGATGATGATGACAATAATAAAATTGACTTCTACATTGTAAGGCCCAGTCACACTAGGGTCCGACTATCGCACAGGGCGGACTCCATTTTTCACCTATCGGCTCCGTCTAAAAAGTCTGTACTGGGTTAAGATTGTATATGCCGACTTTTTAGATGGAGCCGATAGGTGAAAAAATCGAGTCCGACCTGCCGATTTTTAAATCGTGCGATAGTCGGACCCTAGTGTGACTGGGCCTGTAGCTATATTCATTATGATAATGATGATGATGCTGACAGATAAAATTTACTTCCACGCTATAGCTGTATTCACAATGATGGTGATAATACTCAGCGAGAGCTATCAGAATACCAACATGACAGGGTTTAACTGGACCCACTTCGGCATCAGACGTGCTGTAGGGTAGCACGTCGTCCGTAGGACATTCATAGATTCAGCATGCTGCCACTCCCCAAGTTGGCAATATACTAGGTGTATAGGGAAAAGTGCCAGAACAAAATTCTTCGTAATAACAGTTTATGGCAGCGAGTTTATAGATGAAACTGAGCGGCCAAAAAATCATACCCGTCAGCATTCAACAATCCAAAATCAGGATATTTCACTTATCAGGTGGTTTACTATACTGCGACGTCTTTTGGTTTCATTTTGTTTAGTTCCAATTCTGGGAGGGGCCAGGTTAGTACTTTTGCTTAAGGAGCGGGCCTTTAGAGTTGGGAATCATGGAAACATATGTTAATAGGATAACTTTAATTTTAGCAGATCACAATTGCTGCATGACCCCGTACACTGATAGACTTCAGACTTTATGTTCTTGAATCATGGTGCATTATTTAAAAGGTTATAGTTTATTTTATTCAAAATGCTTGGCAGGCCACGACGTTAACTTTTGCAGCGACTTGCCCCGTAGGGCAAGTAAGATTCAATTTTCACTTGCCCCACTCCAACTATCACTTGCCCTTGAAAAATAGTATGTTTTAAATATTTCATTTAAAACCAAGTAGAACATGGTTCTGGCATGTGAAAGCATATTTTCTAGCTGTAGGACAAGCTTGGATGGCAGACCACGAAACTTGCACACATTCTCAAAAGTAAATCTGAAATATACAAAGCGTACTTTCCCAGTGGGGCAAGCAAGATGCAGTTTTCACTTGCCCCACAGCTATAATTTACAAATTCTACTTGCCCGGGGCAATGGGGCAAGCACTAATGTTGAGCCCTGCTTGGTTCTTACAATGAATATTCTTAAAACTTTTTTTTTTTGGAGTCTGACAGAAAATTTCTAGACCACTTTCGTCCGTAAGACACCAAAGTCGACTTTTTTTTTTTTGGAGTCTGACAGGATTTTTTTTTCCAAAAAAGCTCGTAAGACAAGTAATTAAATTGGAGTGGCCTAAAGAGACAAATAAGATATATGGAAGATTGAATCAATGGTGTCTGTGCTTTTTAGCAATGAGACATTGACACTCATTTTAGCCACCTGACTCACTATATACCAGTGGTATTAGTGAATCAGGTGGCTCAGCCAGGATTTAGAAACTGGGTGGCCAAAATTGGCAGTTGTAAAATTCTTTGGCGTCCAAATTTTTAAGGGGGACCACAATGTACTCAGATTATAACCACAAACATGTATAATTTCATCAAGATAAGTTATTATATCCCTATACAATGTCATGGGAGTTATATGGAGATGCGAAAAAATCAATGATATGCTTGAGACTGACATTTTTGAAATGTCTTCACAAACAGATTTGGGTGTCCTGAGTGGTACTTCTAAAGGGTTATGGGTGTCAAAAAAGACACCCAATTGGGAGAAAAGCCGCTATGGCTGAGTCCTCTACGAGGGAAGGATGCCCCAATGGCTGAGCCCTTAAGCGGTGAGGGATGCCCCTATGGCTGAGCCCTCTAGCAGGGAGGGACGCCCCTATAGCTGAGCGCTATAGCAGGGAGGGACGCCCCTATAGCTGATCACTATAGCAGGAGGGATGCCCCTATGGGTGAGCCCTCTACCAGGGAGGGACGCCCCTATGGCTGAGCCCTTTAGCAGTGAGGGACGCTCCTTTGGCTGAGCCCTCTGCACATCCCGGATGTGCGTGAGCTATTTACTTTATAATGTAAACTTGAATGAAGAAAAGGAGGGATATGTAATGAGAGACCAATTACTATATGCACTATAGTGAAGAGCTGGACACAACAGGGGTTTCTGATATGGCATCAGCGTGAGGTCACGAGGGAATATGGACTAATCTGGGCTCTCGTATCATTTACATTACAGAGAAACCTGTGCGCCAGCATTATCTGGGCATGTGCAAAGCACGACTTTTGGACTATTGATTGAGGCTAGCCTTTTCAAGTTGACCGTCTGGTTTCATATCCACTTGTTTTTATTCATCTAAGATGTAAAAAAAGAGAGCTCTCATTGGTCTTTGTCTCTTAACCCATTAACACTTAGAGCAGCCAAAAGAGGCCTGACGATTTTGGAAATATTTAACTTACTAACACATTTTCTTGAAAACATTTGAAGGAGAAATGTTGATCATAAGCCAGACAATAACTCTCCTTCAAATATTTTGTGAATTTTTGCTTTATTCAAAAGATATTTTCAAAAGTATGAGAATAACAGACGACACTTTCTAGAGAAACTCTAAGTGTGAAAGGGTTAATGACATCACAGAGAGAGTAGATTGGACTGTGGCCACCAATCCATGTTTTATTCATCTAAGATAAAATTACACTAAAAATTGCAACTTCTTGATGTGCTTCTCTTGCTTTAATGATGTTAATGGATATCTTTGTACACAAGCACACAAAAATTAAGATATTATTACCCTAAAATCAGGCACTATTGGTACATTTCATAATGTTTACTCAATGTCAGTCAATACCCTTCAAAGAATACTTGTATAGGGTTTGCAGTTTTCTAAAATGGAGTTTATTTTAGAGTCAGATCCCAAAAATATCCCAATTTAAGTGGTGTACAGCCTGATGTCCACCCTCCATTATTAGTATCCCACAGTGGGATGATTTACTGATAAGTACGAGGTGCTGGCTGGTAGGTACTGGGGGAACCAGATGCCACAGCCAGAGATACCTGACCTGTCTGTTACACCCTGCTGGGGTGAAGCAGGAAGTCAGGTAATTTTCAAAATACCTACACTGCGGTACGGACCAATCATAATAGGTCCTGCCTACCATGTGACCAAGCGGTGGGGTGAGCATTTACACTTGCATCATCAAGGAAGCAGCATTGCCAGGCCCATCTCCAACAGCTTGACCTGCCCTAAGGATTTTCAAGGATGGATGATTACTCTGATGTAGGTATGTACTTACATTATTTTAGGACTTAGTCAATTTACATGGTAACCTATAGCTTATCAATTCCACTACACTTACATGTTTAAATAAAGAAAAAAGTTGCCCTGGGTTTAGATATCAATATAGGTAATTTAAACACAAAATATGACACCAAACCTATATAACACCTTTATATACTTATTCATATCATTACATAACTTGCCATGTTAATTATTATGTATAAAACTGATGCTTTCAATGGTAAATGCTATCACCTTTTTGCATATTAACGTAGAAGTTACACATATTTTAACATGACTTGATAGGGTGTCTTAAGATTTCGCACAATTTTGTTGCAGAGTTTGCATTTCTTCACTGCTGGGGGCATTTAGATGATGGGTGAATGAGATACTACAGTTACTACCAACTACAGGGGGAAACAATTGCTAAGGTGAGTTTTTATATGCATTGTCTTTGTTTAACACCATACCGGGCGTACCAGAAAATTACCCTAATTCCTTAGTTCATGTTAAATCAGAATTCAGAAATATACAGATTTGCTTTAAATATTTTAGAAATAACATTAAAGGTATGATATACAACCTTATAATAATCATTTGAGTATTAATTTCCACATGCACACTCAGGATGCTTGACCCAGATTAGGGGAACACATATGTCCAAGAATAAGGGGCCAGGTAACAGGATGCTTAACCCAGATTAGGGGAACACATATGTCCAAGAATAAAGGGCCAGGTAACAGGATGCTTGACCCAGATTAGGAGATAGCACACAAAGACAAATGAAGCTTGGGAAGAAAAGCGGCTGTTACTTAATCCTGGAGAAGCCACATCCCTTTCTTTGCTCATAAGCATAACAACAGAGGATTGATCACCCCCCCCCCCCCCCCCCCCCCCTATACTGTATGTAGTAGATGAATAAAAACAAGTAGATATGACACCAGCCAGTCAATCTGAATGGGCTGGCTGGGGTGAATACCCCAAAAGTTGTGTTCCGCGCATGTTGGTGTGCAAGTTTCTCTAAAATCTAAACGATACAAGAGCCCTCATTGGTCTTCGTCTCCTAGTGATGTCACAATGAGGCCAGATTCGAGACCCCTGGGATAGCCAGGTCTTCACTAGAGTGCATTTAGAAATTGGTCTCTTGCTAAATATCCATTCTTTTATTCATCTAAGATCTTATTATGAGAAGTCAGGTGTCTCATCTCTGTTGAGGCTCAGACCCTACAGCTTAGAGGCCTTAAAGCTTACTAAATCAATTACTCTGAATTACAATTACTCTAATCTCCCTGAATAGAAACCTAACCATTATGACATGGCCAAGCCTTATACCACACAACCACCTAAAACAATGAGGGATAAGCACATAATGATACAGACCCTGCCATTATGTCTGCAGTGAGATATACAGGGTAACTTTACTACTAACTGGGTTCATTCATGAAATGTGTACATTTTGGGGGCAAAGTCTTAGCCAGCAGGGCTACTGGGAGCTTTTTGGACACCCAAACCCTCGAAAATTTCCCCTCAGGACACCAATTTGATGAATTTATACATGTTTATGGTTGAAATATTAGTATATTTTGATCCTTAAAAATTTGGACAGCCAAAATTTTTACAACTGCCAATTTTAGGCACCCAGTCTCTAAATCCTGGCTAAGAGACTGATAAACATATATAACTTTATCAAAATAAGGCATGATATCCCTATGCAATGTCATGGGAATTATATGGAGATGAAAATATTCAATTTATATGCTTGAGATTGACACTCACTCCCTCTCCTTGCTGTAAAACATCTCCCTTTACTTCCTTATAATGCATGTTACATCAACAGTGACCCGTGGTTGGGACGTGGCAGAAACGTGTCTTGCCTGACCGGTACACGTCTCTGCCACGCTCTGACCACCACCTGACCACGTCCTGACCAGACAACTTTCCAGATACATAGAGTTCCATTTATAACTAGAAAAATAAGGGACAGAGCAAACTAGATTTTTTCTATATGAGCAGGCACCTAGTCACTGAGTCCTTTGATGACTAGTCAAGTGTACATACTCATTTTCGTTTGGGCTGCCCCAATAGCCTAGCCGTTTAACTATACTGAATCAATTAATCACCCCCCCCCCCCCCCATAAACTGTATCTTAGCTTAGACGAATAAAAAAAAGTGGATAAGAAACTGTCCAGTCAATCCGAACAAGCTGGCCAAATACACCAAAAGTCGCATTCTATGATATTGGTGCGCAAGTTTCTATGTAATGTAAACGACACAAAAAACCCTCATTGGTCTCGGTCTCCTAGTGATGTCACAATGAGGCCAGATTTGAGACCCCTGGGATAGCCAGGTCTTTACTTGCATGTAGTAATTGGTCTCCTGCTAAACATCCATTCTTTTATTCATCTATGTTCATAGTATGAGAAGTCATGTGTCTCATCTCAATTGAGCTGCCCCAACCGCTTGCTGGCTTAAGCTTACTAGCTAAATCAATTACTCTGACTTTCTGCACTATATGCCTCCCAGCCAGTTAATATCATATAGACAGTGACCATTAGGGTCTTAGCCAGGACTTAGAAACTGGGTGCCTAAAATTGGCAATTGTTAAATTTTTGAGCGTAAAATTCTTTAAGGGGGACGACAATATACACAACTTTCAACCATAAAAATATATAACTTCATCAAAATAAGCCATGATATCCTTATACAATGTCATGGGAATTATATGGAGATGAAAATATTCAATTTAAATGCTTGAGATTGACACTCACTCCCTCTCCTTGCTGTAAAACATCTCCCTTTACTTCCTTATAATGCATGTTACATCGACAGTGACCCGTGGTTGGGACGTGGCAGAAACGTGTCTTGCCTGACCGGTACACGTCTCTGCCACGCTCTGACCACCACCTGACCACGTCCTGACCAGACAACTTTCCAGATACATAGAGTTCCATTTATAACTAGAATAATAAGGGACAGAGCAAACTAGATTTTTTCTTTATGAGCAGGCACCTGCTGTAAAGAAGTCAGGTGTCTCATCTCGGTTGAGCTGCCCCAACGGCTTGCTGGCCTAAGCTTACTAGATCAATTACTCTGACCCTCTGCACTATATACCTCCCTGCCAGTTAATATCTTAGACAGTGACCATCAGGGTCTTAGCCAGGATTTAGAAACTGGACCCACTTCGGCATCAGACGTGCTGTAGGGTAGCACGTCGTCAGTAGGACATTCATAGATTCAGCATGCTGCCACTCGCCAAGTTGGCAATATACTAGGTGTATAGGGAAAAGTGCCAGAGCAAAATTCTTCGTAATAACGGTTTATGGCAGCGAGTTTATTGATGAAACTGAGCGGCCAAAAAATCAAGTCATGCGTGCGATTGAAACATTGTCTGAAGCTTATATATGGGAAAATTTTTGGCATATTTTCGCGCCCGTGTACTCTTAGCTAATATGTCGAAAAAGGGGAACGACTTTACGGTAATTCCGCGAATAGCGAAACAGCGAAATATGTATAGGACGTACACCTACGGCATACTATTTTACTACGGAGATGCCACATTCTGAGAATATCGCTAAACTGGCCATAAGTTCTTAAATCATGGTACGTGTGTGTTATGAATTGTTCAATTGATATTGTGCACGCACATTGGCATACCCGTCAGCATTCAACAATGCAAAATCAGGATATTTCACTTATCAGGCGGTTTACTATACTGCGACGTCTTTTAGTTTCATTTTGTTTAGTTCCAATTCTGGGAGGGGCCAGGTTAGTACTTTTGCTTAAGGAGCGGGCCTTTAGAGTTGGTAATCATGGAAACATATGTTAATAGGATAACTTTAATTTAAGCAGATCACAATTGCTGCATAATAATATACACACAGTTTTCAAAAACACGCAGATAGCTTTGGAACTGAAAATGTCTTCATCAACAACATTTACATTGTGTGATCTTTCCAGACATTGTGTGATCTTTCAAGATCAAATACTTACTATGTTCAGCATATTATGAAATTCTTGGCTCCTGGCTAGAAAATAAATTTATTCTTGAGGAATGGTTGATGATTTTTGAAAGTTGGCAAATTAGTAGCTAATCTGAAGATTTCTGACCACGTTATATAATTCATACCTGTTAACATTCAACCAATCAAATTCTGGTTAATGTTTTTGAATTCCCCATATTTTCACCTTTATGGTATTTCAGTAACAAATATTTTCCAAATCAGACCTTTTTTCCCAGGTGAACTTAGCTTTATAACTATTACATCTCTATCCATTCCCCTTGAGATATGGATCCGTGCGCCGGCCTACATATTTTGGCGCACGGATCCATTCCTCTACCATACCTGCCTAACCTCTGCGCTGTGTTGCGCCCAGCGCCACTAGCTTCATAATACTTTCCATTCCTTTCATTTCCACTCCTATCACCTTGTATCAGACTTTCTCTGGGTGCCTGAAATTGGCAATTGTTATATTTTTGAGTGTAAAATTCTTTACGGAGGACAACAATATACTCAAATTTCAACCATAAAAATATATAACTTTATCAAAATAAGGCACGATATCCTTATACAATGTCATGGGAATTATATGAAGATGAAAATATTCAATTTATATGCTTGAGATTGACACTCACTCCCTCTCCTTGCTGTAAAACATCTCCCTTTACTTCCTTATAATGCATGTTACATCAACAGTGACCCGTGGTTGGGACGTGGCAGAAACGTGTCTTGCCTGACCGGTACACGTCTCTGCCACGCTCTGACCACCACCTGACCACGTCTTGACCAGGCAACTTTCCAGATACATAGAGTTCCATAACTAGAATAATAAGGGACAGAGCAAACTAGATTTTTTTCTATATGAGCAGGCACCTAGTCACTGAGTCCTTTTATAACAAGTCAAGTGTACATACTCATTTCTGTTTGGGCTGCCCCAATAGACTATACTGAATCGATTACTCACCCCCCCCCCTCCCCCCCCAATAAACTGTATCTTAGCTTAGACGAATAAAAAAAAGTGGATAAGAAACTGTCCAGTCAATCCGAACAAGCTGGCCAAATACCCCAAAAGTCGCATTCTGCGCATATTGGTGCGCAAGTTTCTATGTAATGTAAACGCCACAAAAAACCTTCATTGGTCTCTGTCTCCTAGTGATGTCACAATGAGGCCAGATTTGAGATAGCCAGGATTTAGAAACTGGGTGCCTAAAATTGGCAATTGTTAAACTTTTGAGCGTAAAATTCATTAAGGGGGACGACAATATACTCAAATTTCAACAATAAATATATATAGCTTTATCGAAATAAGGCATGATATCGTTATACAATGTCATGGGAATTATATGGAGTGGTAAATATTCAATTTATATGCTTGAGATTGACACTCACTCCCTCTCCTTGCTGTAAAACATCTCCCTTTACTTCCTTATAATGCATGTTACATCAACAGTGACCCGTGGTTGGGACGTGGCAGAAACGTGTCTTGCCTGACCGGTACACGTCTCTGCCACGCTCTGACCACCACCTGACCAGACAACTTTCCATATACATAGAGTTCCATAACTAGAATAATAAGGGACAGAGCAAACTAGATTTTTTTCTATATGAGCAGGCACCTAGTCACGGAGTGACTAAAAAAGTGGATAAGAAACTGTCCAGTCAATCCGAACAAGCTGGCCAAATACCCCAAAAGTCGCATTCTGCGCATATTGGTGCGCAAGTTTCTATGTAATGTAAACGCCACAAAAAGCCCTCATTGGTCTCGGCCTCCTAGTGATGTCACAATGAGGCCAGATTTGAGACCCCTGGGATAGCCAGGTCTTTACTTGCATGTAGTAATTGGTCTCCTGCTAAACATCATTCTTTTATTCATCTAAGTTCATAGTAGGAGAAGTCAGGTGTCTCATCTCGGTTGAGCTGCCCCAACCACTTGCTGGCCTAAGCTTACTAAATCAATTACTCCGACCCTCTGCACTATATACCTCCCTGCCAGTTAATATCTTAGACAGTGACCATCAGGGTCTCAGCCAGGATTTAGAAACTGGGTGCCTGAAATTGGCAATTGTTATATTTTTGAGTGTAAAATTCTTTACGAAGGACAACAATATACTCAGATTTCAACCATAAAAATATATAACTTTATCAAAATAAGGCATGATATCCTTATACAATGTCATGGGAATTATATGGAGATGAAAATATTCAATTTATATGCTTGAGATTGACACTCACTCCCTCTCCTTGCTGTAAAACATCTCCCTTTACTTCCTTATAATGCATGTTACATCGACAGTGACCCGTGGTTGGGACGTGGCAGAAACATGTCTTGCCTGACCGGTACACGTCTCTGCCACGCTCTGACCACCACCTGACCACGTCCTGACCAGACAACTTTCCAGATACATAGAGTTCCATAACTAGAATAATAAGGGACAGAGCAAACTAGATTTTTTTCTATATGAGCAGGCACCTAGTCACTGAGTCCTTTTATAACAAGTCAAGTGTACATACTCATTTCTGTTTGGGCTGCCCCAATAGACTATACTGAATCGATTACTCACCCCCCCCCCTCCCCCCCCAATAAACTGTATCTTAGCTTAGACGAATAAAAAAAAGTGGATAAGAAACTGTCCAGTCAATCCGAACAAGCTGGCCAAATACCCCAAAAGTCGCATTCTGCGCATATTGGTGCGCAAGTTTCTATGTAATGTAAACGCCACAAAAAACCTTCATTGGTCTCTGTCTCCTAGTGATGTCACAATGAGGCCAGATTTGAGATAGCCAGGATTTAGAAACTGGGTGCCTAAAATTGGCAATTGTTAAACTTTTGAGCGTAAAATTCATTAAGGGGGACGACAATATACTCAAATTTCAACAATAAATATATATAGCTTTATCGAAATAAGTCATGATATCGTTATACAATGTCATGGGAATTATATGGAGTGGTAAATATTCAATTTATATGCTTGAGATTGACACTCACTCCCTCTCCTTGCTGTAAAACATCTCCCTTTACTTCCTTATAATGCATGTTACATCAACAGTGACCCGTGGTTGGGACGTGGCAGAAACGTGTCTTGCCTGACCGGTACACGTCTCTGCCACGCTCTGACCACCACCTGACCACGTCCTGACCAGACAACTTTCCATATACATAGAGTTCCATAACTAGAATAATAAGGGACAGAGCAAACTAGATTTTTTTCTATATGAGCAGGCACCTAGTCACGGAGTCCTTTTATGACAAGTCATGTACATACTCATTTCTGTTTGGGCTGCCCCAATAGCCTAGCCGTTTAACTATACTGAATCAATTAATCACCCCCTCCCCCCCATAAACTGTATCTTAGCTTAGACGAATAAAAAAAAGTGGATAAGAAACTGTCCAGTCAATCCGAACAAGCTGGCCAAATACCCCAAAAGTCGCATTCTGCGCATATTGGTGCGCAAGTTTCTATGTAATGTAAACGCCACAAAAAGCCCTCATTGGTCTCGGCCTCCTAGTGATGTCACAATGAGGCCAGATTTGAGACCCCTGGGATAGCCAGGTCTTTACTTGCATGTAGTAATTGGTCTCCTGCTAAACATCATTCTTTTATTCATCTAAGTTCATAGTAGGAGAAGTCAGGTGTCTCATCTCGGTTGAGCTGCCCCAACCACTTGCTGGCCTAAGCTTACTAAATCAATTACTCCGACCCTCTGCACTATATACCTCCCTGCCAGTTAATATCTTAGACAGTGACCATCAGGGTCTCAGCCAGGATTTAGAAACTGGGTGCCTGAAATTGGCAATTGTTATATTTTTGAGTGTAAAATTCTTTACGGAGGACAACAATATACTCAGATTTCAACCATAAAAATATATAACTTTATCAAAATAAGGCATGATATCCTTATACAATGTCATGGGAATTATATGGAGATGAAAATATTCAATTTATATGCTTGAGATTGACACTCACTCCCTCTCCTTGCTGTAAAACATCTCCCTTTACTTCCTTATAATGCATGTTACATCGACAGTGACCCGTGGTTGGGACGTGGCAGAAACATGTCTTGCCTGACCGGTACACGTCTCTGCCACGCTCTGACCACCACCTGACCACGTCCTGACCAGACAACTTTCCAGATACATAGAGTTCCATAACTAGAATAATAAGGGACAGAGCAAACTAGATTTTTTTCTATATGAGCAGGCACCTAGTCACTGAGTCCTTTTATAACAAGTCAAGTGTACATACTCATTTCTGTTTGGGCTGCCCCAATAGACTATACTGAATCGATTACTCACCCCCCCCCCTCCCCCCCCAATAAACTGTATCTTAGCTTAGACGAATAAAAAAAAGTGGATAAGAAACTGTCCAGTCAATCCGAACAAGCTGGCCAAATACCCCAAAAGTCGCATTCTGCGCATATTGGTGCGCAAGTTTCTATGTAATGTAAACGCCACAAAAAACCTTCATTGGTCTCTGTCTCCTAGTGATGTCACAATGAGGCCAGATTTGAGATAGCCAGGATTTAGAAACTGGGTGCCTAAAATTGGCAATTGTTAAACTTTTGAGCGTAAAATTCATTAAGGGGGACGACAATATACTCAAATTTCAACAATAAATATATATAGCTTTATCGAAATAAGGCATGATATCGTTATACAATGTCATGGGAATTATATGGAGTGGTAAATATTCAATTTATATGCTTGAGATTGACACTCACTCCCTCTCCTTGCTGTAAAACATCTCCCTTTACTTCCTTATAATGCATGTTACATCAACAGTGACCCGTGGTTGGGACGTGGCAGAAACGTGTCTTGCCTGACCGGTACACGTCTCTGCCACGCTCTGACCACCACCTGACCACGTCCTGACCAGACAACTTTCCATATACATAGAGTTCCATAACTAGAATAATAAGGGACAGAGCAAACTAGATTTTTTTCTATATGAGCAGGCACCTAGTCACGGAGTCCTTTTATGACAAGTCATGTACATACTCATTTCTGTTTGGGCTGCCCCAATAGCCTAGCCGTTTAACTATACTGAATCAATTAATCACCCCCTCCCCCCCATAAACTGTATCTTAGCTTAGACGAATAAAAAAAAGTGGATAAGAAACTGTCCAGTCAATCCGAACAAGCTGGCCAAATACCCCAAAAGTCGCATTCTGCGCATATTGGTGCGCAAGTTTCTATGTAATGTAAACGCCACAAAAAGCCCTCATTGGTCTCGGCCTCCTAGTGATGTCACAATGAGGCCAGATTTGAGACCCCTGGGATAGCCAGGTCTTTACTTGCATGTAGTAATTGGTCTCCTGCTAAACATCATTCTTTTATTCATCTAAGTTCATAGTAGGAGAAGTCAGGTGTCTCATCTCGGTTGAGCTGCCCCAACCACTTGCTGGCCTAAGCTTACTAAATCAATTACTCCGACCCTCTGCACTATATACCTCCCTGCCAGTTAATATCTTAGACAGTGACCATCAGGGTCTCAGCCAGGATTTAGAAACTGGGTGCCTGAAATTGGCAATTGTTAAATTTTTGAGTGTAAAATTCTTTACGGAGGACAACAATATACTCAGATTTCAACCATAAAAATATATAACTTTATCAAAATAAGGCATGATATCCTTATACAATGTCATGGGAATTATATGGAGATGAAAATATTCAATTTATATGCTTGAGATTGACACTCACTCCCTCTCCTTGCTGTAAAACATCTCCCTTTACTTCCTTATAATGCATGTTACATCGACAGTGACCCGTGGTTGGGACGTGGCAGAAACGTGTCTTGCCTGACCGGTACACGTCTCTGCCACGCTCTGACCACCACCTGACCAGACAACTTTCCAGATACATAGAGTTCCATTTATAACTAGAATAATAAGGGACAGAGCAAACTAGATTTTTTTCTATATGAGCAGGCACCTAGTCACTGAGTCCTTTGATGACAAGTCGTGTACATACTCTGTCTGTTCGGGCTGCCCTAATAGCCTAGCCGTTTAACTATACTGAATCAATTAATCACCCCCCCCCCCCCCTATAAACTGTATCTTAGCTTAGACAAATAAAAAAAGTGGATAAGAAACTGTCCAGTCAATCCGATCAAGCTGGCCAAATACCCCAAAAGTCGCATTCTGCGCATATTGGTGCGCAAGTTTCTATGTAATGTAAACGACACAAAAAACCCTCATTGGTCTCTGTCTCCTAGTGATGTCACAATGAGGCCAGATTTGAGACCCCTGGGATAGCCAGGTCTTTACTAGCGCGCATGTAGTAATTGGTCTCCTGCTAAACATCCATTCTTTTATTCATCTAAGTTCATAGTATAAGAAGTCAGGTGTCTCATCTCGGTTGAGCTGCCCCAACGGCTTGCTGGCCTAAGCTTACTAGATCAATTACTCTGACCCTCTGCACTATATACCTCCCTGCCAGTTAATATCTTAGACAGTGACCATCAGGGTCTTAGCCAGGATTTAGAAACTGGGTGCCTGAAATTGGCAATTGTTAAATTTTTGAGTGTAAAATTCTTTACGGAGGACAACAATATACTCAAATTTCAACCATAAAAATATATAACTTTATCAAAATAAGGCATGATATCCTTATACAATGTCATGGGAATTATATGGAGATGAAAATATTCAATTTATATGCTTGAGATTGACACTCACTCCATCTCCTTGCTGTAAAACATCTTCTTTTACTTCCTTATAATGCATGTGACATCAACAGTGACCCGTGGTTGGGACGTGGCAGAAACATGTCTTGCCTGACCGGTACACGTCTCTGCCACGCTCTGACCACCACCTGACCACGTCTTGACCAGGCAACTTTCCAGATACATAGAGTTCCATAACTAGAATAAAAAGGGACAGAGCAAACTAGATTTTTTTCTATATGAGCAGGCACCTAGTCACGGAGTCCTTTTATGACAAGTCAAGTTTTCATACTCATTTCTGTTTGGGCTGCCCAAATAACCTAGCCGTTTAACTATACTGAATCAATTAATCACCCCCTTCCCCCCCCCCCCCCCCCCCCCAATAAACTGTATCTTAGCTTAGACGAATAAAAAAAAAAGTGGATAAGAAACTGTCCAGTCAATCCGAACAAGCTGGCCAAATACCCCAAAAGTCGCATTCTGCGCATATTGGTGCGCAAGTTTCTATGTAATGTAAACGCCACAAAAAACCCTCATTGGTCTCGGTCTCCTAGTGATGTCACATTGAGGCCAGATTTCAGATAGCCAGGATTTAGAAACTGGGTGCCTAAAATTGGCAATTGTTAAATTTTTGAGCGTAAAATTCATTAAGGGGGACAACAATATACTCAAATTTCAACAATAAATATATATAGCTTTATCGAAATAAGGCATGATATCGTTATACAATGTCATGGGAATTATATGGAGATAGAAATATTCAATTTATATGCTTGAGATTGACACTCTCTCCCTCTCCTTGCTGTAAAACATCTTCTTTTGCTTCCTTATAATGCATGTGACATCAACAGTGACCCGTGGTTGGGACGTGGCAGAAACATGTCTTGCCTGACCGGTACACGTCTCTGCCACGCTCTGACCACCACCTGACCACGTCCTGACCAGACAACTTTCCAGATACATAGAGTTCCATTTATAACTAGAATAATAAGGGACAGAGCAAACTAGATTTTTTTCTATATGATCAGGCACCTAGTCACGGAGTCCTTTTATGACAAGTCATGTACATACTCATTTCTGTTTGGGCTGCCCCAATAGCCTAGCCGTTTAACTATACTGAATCAATTAATCACCCCCTCCCCCCCATAAACTGTATCTTAGCTTAGACGAATAAAAAAAAGTGGATAAGAAACTGTCCAGTCAATCCGAACAAGCTGGCCAAATACCCCAAAAGTCGCATTCTGCGCATATTGGTGCGCAAGTTTCTATGTAATGTAAACGCCACAAAAAAACCTCATTGGTCTCGGTCTCCTAGTGATGTCACAATGAGGCCAGATTTCAGATAGCCAGGATTTAGAAACTGGGTGCCTAAAATTGGCAATTGTTAAATTTTTGAGCGTAAAATTCATTAAGGGGGACAACAATATACTCAAATTTCAACAATAAATATATTAGCTTCATCGAAATAAGGCATGATATCGTTATACAATGTCATGGGAATTATATGGAGATGAAAATATTCAATTTATATGCTTGAGATTGACACTCACTCCCTCTCCTTGCTGTAAAACATCTCCCTTTACTTCCTTATAATGCATGTTACATCAACAGTGACCCGTGGTTGGGACGTGGCAGAAACGTGTCTTGCCTGACCGGTACACGTCTCTGCCACGCTCTGACCACACCCTGACCACGTCCTGACCAGGCAATTATACAGATACATATTGTTCCATAACTAGAATGATAAGGGACAGAGCAACATTGGTTTGTTTCTATATGAGCAGAGCACCTAGTCACTGTATCCTTTTATGACAAGTTAAGTGTACTCATCTCTGTTTGGGCTGCCCCAATAGCCTAGCTTTTTAACCTAGCTTTTTGTCCTCACTAAGAAAGGTTTCTCTTCATGGTTTTTATAAGCCATCAGGGTGTCTTGGTGTCTTTTTGGGCACAGAAACCCTTAAAAAGCGCCCCTTTAGGAGAATCCAAATTTATTTGTGAGGAATTGCTTAAAATGTACATATCAATCATATTATTGAATTTTTTCTTCTCTATTTAATTCCAATGACATTGGATAAGGATATCATGCCATTTTTTGATGGGGCTGCCCCAAATAGCTGGCTGGTCAAAGCATATGAAATTAACCACTCACTCCCTCTCCTAGCTCTAAAACATCTCCCTTTACTTCCTTATTAGTGCATGTTACATCGACAGTGACCTGTGGTTGGGACGTGGCAGACACGTGTCTGGCCTGACCGGTACACGTCTCTGCCACGTTCTGACCACCACTTGACCACGCTTTGACCAGGCAATTTTCAAGATACGTAAAGTTCCATAACTAGAATGACAAGGAACGTAGCAACCTTAATTGTCTATATTTGAGGGAAACACTTAATTACTACATCTTATTATAAGTGTATTCTTTCTCTATAAGGATTTACATAATACTAACTGAGTGGTCTTAGTGCCCTTGCTAAATTCATTACTCTCTCTCATCACTGTCCATAACCAATATCTCTGTAGAAATCATCTAAAAAATACTGACCCTCACTTTAAATTGTACATCACATGACCTAATAATAGTATGTTATCCTGAGCATCTATTTATTGTCCTAAAATGGTTTTACTCATACAATAAACCTTTTGATATCTTATCAATGCCTGTTTTTGACATTTATTCTTTATATTACAGGCTGACATACAGAAGGGAGGCGCTCCATTCAAGGTCCAGACACAGAAGACGACACACAGTTCAGAATACACTTAAAGACAGTGAAAAAGAGGAAATAAAAATTTCGATCAATATCATATATAAAGGAGACACTTCCACTATTTGTATAGTATATTTGCCAAATGTGCTGGCTGCACATGGAAGTTTTTTCTTTAGATCCAAGCACTGTTACACAGGGTACAATAGAGAGAATTTTTAGTTGAAAAATACTACTATATGTGATTCCGAGGCATGGTCTTAGCCAGGATTTAGAAAATGGGTGCCCAAAATTGGCAATTGTAAAATTTTGGGGCGTACAAATTTTTAAGGGGTACCACAATATACTCAGATTTCAACCATAAACATGTACAAATTTATCAAAACAAGGCATAGTATCCTTATACTGGAATAGAAATTATATGGAGATGAAAAAAAATCAATTATATGCTTGAGATTGACTTTTTAAGAAATTCCTCACAATTTTTTTTGGGTGTCCTGAGGGGTGCTTTTTAAGGGTTTGAGTGTCCAAAAAGACGCCCTGCTGGCTAAGACTTTGTTTCGAGGTGATTGTCAATTTGATTATGTAATCGTAATTTTGCTCTGAAACAATTTTGGTATAAAATGATTTTTCTTGTATAACAATGTTACTGTCGGCAGGATGGTATTTTTAGTTGTAAATAAAAAAAATGTAATGTGGCCTCATTTTGTGGCAGATATGGCGTTTTAATGAAAATTGTACTTGCACTGTATTAAAAATAAAGACAAGAAATCTCTGAAAGATACAACTATCTGTCACTCGATAAATACTTATTATGGAGTGGTAGTTATAGAGTAATAGAATTCGGATAAAAAATGTTAAAAACTACCAGTTTGCATTAAATTACTGTGTTAGAGACTAAAGAATTCACTTCCTCAGTACTTCTACTGTACTGGGTTGATAGAAATATATATGGGGGACATTGTCAAATCTGGTGTTTATTCTTTGTTTTAAGAGTTTGAAGTACAAGATTTTAAATTTCACCCTTGTAGCCCAAGTCTCTTAATAGATCCCTCTGCATGTAGAGCCTCTCCCACAAAATTCAACAAGACTCATGGTTACTATATTGTAAAGGACGGATGTATTTCTACTGGTAAACAAAGGAAATTATGTATTGCTGGAGTGCCAGGTATGGCATTTTTGAGGATTTATTCGAAATTGCACTTTGTCTTTGTTGCAAATAAACAATTCTTTATCTTTTGTGAATAGCTAATTTTCCTGAAATAAAAGAATGATTACCATTTACTTTTTTGTTTTTTGTTCTATGTTCAATATGTGAGCCTGGTGATGCCATTGATGGAGAGTTTTAGGTAAAGCAAGTTTCTGATATGTGGGGATTCGGCCTGCCACTAGAAAATTACCATTCCTTTAGAGGTACTATAAGGCATATATTTTAGTGATAATTTTGTGGATGAATCCGAAATTGGCCACACGGATATTTTACTATCTTAAAAAAAAAAATGATGGGAAAGATCATGGCACTATCTTATTTCTCAATTTTCCATAAAACATGGTCGTAGACAGGATCTTGAAACTGGGTGCCCAAAATTGGCAATTGTCAAATTTTGGGGTAATCATTTTTAAGGAAGACCAAAATGTACAGATTACAACCCTAAACATGTATTAACTTATTGAAATAAGGTGTAATATCATTATACAATGTCATGGGAATTGTATTGAGGTTGAACATCTTCAACTATATGCTTGAAATAGGCATTTTAAGAAATTGCTCACAAAAATTTAGGGTGTCCTGGGGTTGATATTTGAGGGTCTGGGCATCCATATGATGCCCTGCTGGGCACTTCCCTTTACTTCCTCATTAATGCTTGTTATATTGACAGTGACCTGTGGTTGGGACGTGGCAGAAACGTGTCTTGCCTGACCGGTACACGTCTCTGCCACGCTCTGACCACACCCTGACCACGTCCTGACCAGGCAATTGTCCAGATACATATAGTTCCATAACTACAATGATAAGGGATACAGCAACCTTGATTTGTTTTTATATGAGCAAGGCACCTACTCATTGTATCCTTTTAAGACAAGTCAAGTGCAATCATCTCTGTTTGGGCTGCCCCAATAGCTTAGCCATTTAACTATACTGAATCAATTCCTCTTGTCTGTTCTCTCTGAGAAAGGTTTCTCATTTTCTTAGCCAGCAGCATGTCTGGGTGTCATTTTGGACACTGAAAACCTTTAAAAAGCACCTCTCATGAGAACTCAAACTAATATGTCAGGAATTACTTAAGGTCTTGCGACACTTTTAGAAATCTCAGTTTAATTTTACTGAAATTTCGCAAAAGGAAAGGACATAGCACATTGATCTTCAAATCAACTTAAAATCATGGGGTCATCAACCTTTTTTTTCACAGATTTTTGAAAATTTAATGGAATTGAAGTCACAAACATAATTTTTTCCAAAATTGGTGTCTTTCTTTGCTAGATTTATCCCTTCAGAGATACTGACACTGCCTGAAATACTGTTCTGCCTTGTTGAAATTATTTTTCTGCTGTTATATAGGAATTATTGGGCAAAATCAAGGAATTCGAAAAAAAAGTTTTTAACCCAAAATTGATATGTCAGAATTGCCTAGTTTAATTTTCACCAATTTTTGTCTACACTATCTAAACAATGCTCTTAATAAGAAGACATAAAGAAAATGATAGGTCATCGTGTTAGTTTTCGAACCACAGATGGTCAAAGTTTGTGAAATAGGCCTTTTTTGGGGCAAATTTTCATGAAAATGTTATAAAACAGTTACTCAATGGTTACCGAATATGCCCATCCTTATATAAAATATTGTTTCGCAAGGGAACCCCACTTTATACACATGAATCAATACACATTATTCCTGAAAATGTGTCAAAACATCAAATTCAATGAATATGGAAATCACTGCAGCAAAAAACAAAAAAACTCCTAGGATACAATTTATAATAGGCAGGTATAATCAGAATTGGTACATATTCAATAAAAATCAATTTCTTTTTAATTATTCCAGTGATGTCAGGTAAATTGTAATAAATTATTTTAGTTTGTCCAATACCCAATAGGTGTCACCGGTATAGAGTATCGTAAGACCTTAAAATGTCATTCTCAAGCATATAATTGAATTTTTTCACTTCCATGACATTGGATAAGGATATCATGTCATATTTTGATGGTACTGCCCGAAATAGCTGGCTGGTCAAAGCTTATGAAATCAACTACTCACTCCATCTCATTGCTGTAAAACATCTCCCTTTACTTCCTTATTAATGCATGTTATATCAACAGTGACTTGTGGTTGGGACATGGCAGTGCCATTAATATATACACTATATGATACTTTTAAACCATATTCAAAGGACACAAATATCATAAATAGAAAAAATATATACTTTGAAAAAAAAATGTTTTAAGTATGTTTTTAGTATTTGAAAATTCATTTTTATTTCTGTAAAGAAGGAAATCATGTGGTACATGCCAATAAATGGCCAAATAGTGGTATTGGAGTATCATGCATAGTCACCCCTTTCTACCCAGCCATGTCCACTAGTTGTCCCAATCATGGTGCCACCTGGTAGGGCAGTCGCCCATTTCTACCCACCCATGACCACTACTTGACCCAATCATGGTGCCACCTGGAAGTTGCCCCTTTCTACCCACCCATGACCACTACTTGACCCAATTACGATTTGATAAACCTATGGTGCCACCTGGTGGACAGTAAATGAAATAAAAATAGGGTAAAATACACATACTCTATATGTCAATTCTGGTTAAATAAGGAACCACCAGTTAGCCAAGTTCCTACCAATGGTTGGTAATTGTGTGGTACTATTAAGGTTATGTGGCAGAAACGATGATACCACACATCCACCAGGTAGTGGTTAAGCTGTGTGTGGCGTTTCAATTCACGACTATAGGCCACTACTCAGACACACTTGTACCACAGAAAAACCTCCCGAGCCACATGCCGTGGCACAAAATGTTCCAATTTTTTTGTAAGGGTTGTGCAGTTCTTCAAAATCATTTTGAAATAATCGGAATCGAAAAAAAAAATGTTGATTGAATCGAAAAAAAAAATGAATGTCAATGACAGCACTAGTTTTATCAACATTTGGCTATTGAAGAAAAGGAATGTTAACAGTGAGAATTTTCCTTGTCCGTAGAGAAAAGGATGGAGCAGAGTTTCAGTGTTAAATGATCCTCTCCTCAGCTGACAGCAAAATGATGTTTTCTCTCTAAAGATTTTAGATTAGATAGTGAGAAAAACAAACTAATCTCTATTGGATTATGGTAGAAATGTGTAAAGATGGTCCTGATGACAGAATTGTCCCCACAGCTGCGTTCCTATTTCCTATCTTCTAAGATACTGAGTGTTTCACAGTGGTGAATTTAGTATATAATTGCTTCTTTTATCATTTTGCCACAATCGGTGGGATAATCAAACAGGCAAAAAAAATGAGAGTTGAAAAATATAGCTGATTCTCAACACTAAGGAGTGTTTTTAATATTATGTGAAATGCCACGTTTTGATGATATCTTTGTGAACTAATTCATGGCAGCCAAAAGCAGACTGACAATTTTGATGAAATGTTTCAAGTAAAAGCACTGTTGGAAAAATATTTGAAGATGATGAAGTATCTGATCATATTAAACTACCGCTGGGGGTGGGGGTTCATTGATAGATTTCTTTACCCAGCCTGTGCTGGCTCTGCTACTGCTTACATAATGAGCAGCTCAAGGAACTCTCTTAAAATGGAAGGAACTGGGTTCTCAATGGGTCTTTCATTCCTCCCTCTAGTTGCAGACATTTTACACCTCTGCATCCATACCACTTGACCATGCGTCAATCGGATAGGTGTATGGCTGCGTTGCCAACCCTGAGTTAACCTCTCACCACTGACCAGTTATGACCAGTTACAGGTTTCTCTGTCCAGCTCCAGGTTTGGCTGAAGCCAGGGCTGTGTGAGAGCACTCAATAGCACCTCTCACCACTGACCAGTTATGACCAGTTACAGGTTTGGCTGTCCAGCCCAGGTTTGGCTGAAGCCAGGGCTGTGTGAGAGCACTCAATAGCACCTCTCACCACTGACCAGTTATGACCAGTTACAGGTTTGGCTGTCCAGCCCAGGTTTGGCTGAAGCCAGGGCTGTGTGAGAGCACTCAATAGCACCTCTCACCACTGACCAGTTATGACCAGTTACAGGTTTGGCTGTCCAGCCCAGGTTTGGCTGAAGCCAGGGCTGTGTGAGAGCACTCAATAGCACCTCTCACCACTGACCAGTTATGACCAGTTACAGGTTTGGCTGTCCAGCCCAGGTTTGGCTGAAGCCAGGGCTGTGTGAGAGCACTCAATAGCATCTCTCACCACTGGTCAGTTATGACCAGTTACAGGTTTGGCTGTCCAGCCCCAGGTTTGGCTGAAGCCAGGGGTGTGAGAGAGAGCACTCAATAGCATCTCTCACCACTGGTCAGTTATGACCAGTTACAGGTTTGGCTGTCCAGCCCCAGGTTTGGCTGAAGCCAGGGGTGTGAGAGAGAGCACTCAATAGCATCTCTGCTGATGAACTTCTACACACCTTCCTGAAAGCACCCTGGCACCTTGACCACCTAATGTATTGCCAGAGTGTTGTGGGGGCAGAGTTTCATCCATTCAAGCCTGTAGCATCCAGAAATGTTCTGACAATTTTGACAATATATATTTAGCCAGTGGATTTTTATTGAAACAATTAAAAGAAAAATGTTGTTGGAGACCTAACTAACAACCCTCCTTCAAACATTTTTGTGAATTTGTTTTTAATTTAAAATTCATTTTCAAAATAATTCCTTGTTGAGAACAAACCAATTTCTCTCTGCCAAATATATTTTGAATGTGTGCTTGACTTCAAATTTATTTTCAACAAGTGTAAATTTTGTATTTTTCGATTATAAAGTCGCATTTTCAGCTGTCAAATGAATGCAGTCTTTCACTGTTTCTTTTCAAAAATTAAACCTCTGTCTAGTTATTTTTCAAGCATTTTCTCAGGAGATCATAGAAATCTCCAGCCACTCTTTTCAAGTGCAATGGTTAAAGTCCATTTGATTGATGCCAGTTTGGTTGTCAAGGCACTCATCTATATCTATGGCAACAGCCTATTGTTATGCAAATGAGGCTAGAGATATTACTTGATAATATGAAGTCCATTATGTTATCATTAGTAGGATAATTAAGTTAAGTCAATTTTCCTGTTCCCTGATTTATTGCCAATAGACCAATAGACCCACCTTTAGACAAGGCACCCGGGTGACTTTTTCAAATGCAGATTTCATACAAAACCTATTATTGGTAAACCCACCACTGGACGGAATCCTTTGGCTTAACTCTACATTATTTTTTTAGGTAACAAATAAATTAAATTTCTAGGCCAAACCACAATTGTTTCCATTGTAATCCATAACACAATGGAAACAATTGTGGTGAAAGGGGCCTGATGAATGAATGATGGATTTAACAATGCACAATGCCCTCAGAACTATCCATTACATGATAATAATTGAAACCTCAGCTTCATCTCCGTGGCCATTATTATCAGTTTAATGGTGAGTTCTTTGGCCTTTAACTTTTTGAAAAACTTTTTTAGTAAAAATTAGTTTAAAGTTTAAAAGATTTGTGGGATGAGTTCTGATTAACATTTATCTTTCAAACATCTTTCAAAATGTGCTTTCTTCGGGATGATATCATGATTGTCATCAGGTGATTGCTGGGTGTGACAGATATGTATGGGTTAAAGAAAAATTGCATTCTAGCTTAGTAGACCACAAGCAAGCTCCGTTTCAAGTATGAAGCCCACCACCCTGTAAAGGCAATCCTATATCCATGCCGGCCATATGAATGGCTAGAGTTAAGTACATTTTCCTGTTCCCAGACCCAGACTGATTAATCATCATCATCAGTCAATTTATACCCAGACCACTGCATATAATGCTAGCAGCATTGCGACACACAACATAAATCCTGTACAATGTCTGGCCCACAATACAGCAATTAATTCCTTCCAGCCGATCGATCTCACACAGAGAGTCTGCATGGGGGCGTGAGACACGCTGAATTCTGGCCTTGTAATTGCGTGTTATCAAATCAGCTTATCAAATGAAGCTTGACCAGCACCATACATTATACACACACTGGATTCGCACTGCTGTTGGCCATTTTGCTATCGCTTTCAATGATAGTCTTTCATGCCTGCTGTGCAAATTTAATTTGTTTTCAATTTAGAAAGTATTCTCTGTACCTATGATTATACTTTCATAAATGATAATATTAACTCAGGTAGGCTCCATCATTTCTATATGAATCAATTGCAAGTTTGGGCAAGTAGGTTTGACATTTTACTTTCATGAGTACAATTTCTATTAAAGAAACAAATCCAATTAAAACATGGATATTTATTAATAGTCAGGCGGATTTGTGAAAAATCGTGCACTTTGTATTAAAAGCGTGAAACTTGGTATGGTGATACATATAACTATACTGAATATTTTCAGATATGGAGGCGTCGCACCAGTGCCCCCTGGTGGCAGGTGGCGCCACCTACACTTTGGCTCGCTTGCCTATCATATATGGCCTACAAAACCTGAGTTTAGAGTGGCAAAATAGTTTGGAATTATGATGGTTAGGTCTTTAATCAATCAAATTAACTTCAATAAGAATATATGACTGGATATAAGGCAGCAGTACCCTTAATTCTTAAAGAATAAGTGATGAAAATCTTCAAAAAATCTAAAAAATTGGCTAAAAACGTTCATTTATGTAAAGAATATTTAGAAGTTATGATATTTTCTAGAGAATACATAGAGAGAAAGCAAGGTTGTTGCTGCCATTAAGTACTTTTTACTGAATGTGCCACATAAATGTTTCTTAGCCCCCCTTTTTGACCCCCTAACTACTTGTACAGAGATATGTGTAGGTACAAATTGAAGTTGACTGTGCATTACACACATTGCAAATAGTCACATCTTTATCAATTCCCTGTTTCATTGACATTAAAAAAACATTTTTGAAAGGTATTTGATGAATATAGTCGAGAAGTACCCCTTGGTGGAAGGTGGCGCCACCTGCAACATGGCCTTTCATCAAACGGATGTATATGAATCTATGAATAACATTGCAAATAGTCACATCTTTATCAATTCCCTGTTTCATTGACATTAAAAAATCATTTTTGAAAGGTACACATATCTCTATACAAGTAGTTAGGGGGTCAAAAAGGGGGCTAAGAAAAATTTATGTGGCACATTTAGTAAAAAGTATTTAATGGCAGCAACAACCTTGCTTTTTCTCTTTGTATTCTCTAGAAAATATCATAACTTCTAAATATTCTTTACATAAATGAACGTTTTTAGCCAATTTTTTAGATTTTTTGAAGATTTTCATCACTCATTCTTTAAAAATTAAGGGTACTGCTGCCTTATATCCAGTCATATATTCTTATTGAAGTTAATTTGATTGATTAAAGACCTAACCATCATAATTCCAAACTATTTTGCCACTCTAAACTCAGGTTTTGTAGGCCATATATGATAGGCAAGCGAGCCAAAGTGTAGGTGGCGCCACCTGCCACCAGGGGGCACTGGTGCGACGCCTCCATATCTGAAAATGTTCAGTATAGTTATATGTATCACCATACCAAGTTTTACGCTTTTAATACAAAGTGCACGATTTGACCAAAATACGTCTCAAATCCGCCTGACTATAAGGGATAATCAAAATATCATCAAGATATCTATATCTTGTATGCTGAAGATACATTTTGAAAAAGTATGTACACACAATAATTGACAGGCATTGAATAAAATAAAAAAATCTTTAAAACAAAACAAAACACTTTTTAGAATTGTGCATAAATTCAAAAAATATTTCAAGGGAAGTTATGGGTTATGCTATCACGAAAATTTCTCCAAATATTTTTCAAACAATACTCTGGAATTGAGCATGAGTTTGCAAAATGATTGAAGGAGAGTTGTGGGTTGCTTTATGGACTATACTATTCTTTTAGATATTTGATAAAAAAGCTCTAGTCTGCCCTGATGGCTGTGTGGTCTAAGGCATTGCCACTCACTACTAGCTGCCTCTAACCATTCTCTGGGTTCTAATCACGGCTGGGGCATGTGAGAAAGTTGCCAGTGACTGAGGTAAGGCTGTGGTTTTTTACTGCTTCCTTTGGTTTCCTCCACCAATTGCAACTGGCTAGTCACGTCTTAGCCGCAATATGGCAGAAAAATTGACAAAACATTGAAATTCCAAATTCCAACTTTGCAAAGATCTAAAGAAAATAGTCAGTATGTTTTTAACGTCTACTCAGGCATGAGAGTGTTGCGCGCCTGAAGACGGTGAAGGGAGGAAGGAGGACTGCCTGCCTGCCTGCCTCTCCGGCACATTACGTGTTAGCTAAATGGCGCAGAATCCGTTTAACGCGGGCCTGATTACTTCAGCCGAATAGCCTATTCACAGCTTCTCGCCCTGTTTACTCATTTGATGGTATTCGCAAAATATTGGAAATGCGAGCGTGTTAAGCGACTGGTGTCAGCCATGTACACACGCCGCACTTGTTCTAATGGCTGCTGCCCGGAGGAACGAGGGTAGGGATCACTGTTTACCATCACAGAGGAATTGATGGATACGTGATTGGAAATGGGAACATGATACGCCTAGTGTCAGCTGCTGGCAAGCAGTGACCCTACCCTTGGTCCTCCAGGCATGATTAGAAATGGGAACATCTTAAGTGGCTGGTGTCAGCCATGTACAAATTCTATGCTTATATTCCAATGGCTTCTGCATGGATGAGTGAGGGTAGGGATCACTCTACCATCACAAAGGAATCAGTGGGTTCATGATCATGACATAAATGGGAATATGTTATTTAAAGGGACTAGTATCCTGAAGACATGTACACCAGCTGCACTTGTCCTAATGGCTGCCATGACTGGAGGACCAAGGGTAGGGAGCAATGTTTACCATCAAACAGGAATTGATGGATACATGATTGGAAATGATTGGGGAGTCCAAGGGTAGGGATCAATGTTTACCATCACACAGGAATTGATGGATAATGATTGGAAATGATTGGGGAGTCCAAGGGTAGGGATCAATGTTTACCATCACACAGGAATTGGTGGATACATGATTGGAAATGTTTGGGGCCCAAGGGTAGGGATCAATGTTTACCATCAAACAGGAATTGATGGATACATGATTGGAAATGTTTGGGGCCCAAGGGTAGGGAGCAATGTCTACCATCAAACAGGAATTGGTGGATACATGATTGGAAATGTTTGGGGCCCAAGGGTAGGGAGCAATGTTTACCATCAAACAGGAATTGATGGATACATGATTGGATCACTGCTTGGTATCCATATAACATTAGCAGTAAAAGAGCTTGAGATAAGCTATTAATAGACTAAAATGGCCGCTCCCAGTGCCTCCATTTTCTGTGTGTTAGGATGTGTTTAAACGGTAATATACTTCTTATATGTAGGTTGGCAGTGGTTGGAACTTGGTTTTAAGTAGAGAATACTCTAAAAAACTATTTGGGCCTATGTTTTATTCATGGTGTAATTGTATTTTAACAATATTCAGAGCATGAATTTGTGGGGTTTTAGATACAAGGATCATGATGGATATCCTTTTAGCTAAACTCCTATTTCCACTTTCCAAGTGTTTTCCAATAGAAAAAACGATAGATCAAGACGATACCTTTCAGGGAACTTTGAGCATGAGAGCCTTTCCAAAGATAGCCATCCAAGAAGGCCAGCTCAATATATGCTTGACACTGATAGATAGGGGGCTCATGGTTCGCCCGACCCTAAGTCAGCACCGAGCTGGGTTGATGTGGGATGCCAAATTTGCTGCTGCTGGATGTTGATGTATTGCGGTATCTTGCCTGAGCGAGAGAGTAGGTGTGGGAGTAGGCCCAGAGCTGCCGTAATGAGGGCTAGGGCCCTTGATTGGCCCCTCTCCATACTTGACTTTGTTTGTATTATTGCAGTAACATGTGGTAAGTTGTGAGCCTGCCTCGTTGAGCTTAACCCTGCTCTTGCTAACACCGGATATATACGGTGCTACATATCTTGCCTGTGTGACCAACACCGGATATATCCGGTCTTTGGGTACCCTTGCACTTAACAAAATAAAAACTACATAGGTCAATTAAGGGGTATTGAATTATACTAGATATCAAGGTTTTACCTTTTACTATGTTTCTATTTCAGTTTGTGAAGCACATTATTGAAACAGAGATAGAAATCTCTGAAATCCTTCTGATTTTGTGGGTAGACCCACAATATCCCTGGTCCCAGGGGATAGGTTCTCCCATATGGGGGTCCAGCATGACAAGGGTTAATTGAGTGGCCTGACCCTGTTGAGAGAGCGGCAAGCGTATCATCTAACTGTCAATTAACCAACTCATATCTTGAGTGTGCTGATGGTCTGAAATGTAAAAACAATGGTGATGATGATGATGATGATGATGATCAGATGATGATGATAGTAACAATTTGGAAATAATAAAAATGATGATAATGATAATCATAGTAAAAATGATAACAGTAATAAAATTGATAATAATGATAACAATGATAGTAGTAATGATAATAATAATGATAATAATAATAATAATGATGATAATAATAACAATAATAATAATAGTAATAATAATAATAATAATAATAATGATAATAATAAAAATAATGACAATAATAATGATAATAATGTTAATAATAATAATAATAATGATAATGATAATAGTAATAATAATACTTTTTAGCATGAATTGGTTAATCAACCCACTAGCAAAATAGGATGATTTGGCCCCTCAGATGTGAAAGGGTTAGTCAATCCACCTTCTCACTTCTCAGGAAGCATCAATTATGCTCTCTTCATTAGTCACATCATGGGACATCACGGCTACCCCTGTAGACACGGGAAATGAAACACCGCACCAGAACCTATAACTCACCCACCTTGTACCCAGGGGTCTCAAATAGACATACATATTTAATACCAATTTCAATATCAAATATTTGTGATACAATATCATTCGCAAAAAATACATATTTAACCAAATTGTTTTCATTTGATAAACTTATTCACCTCTGGAGTGCATAACCTAAATTATTCATATCATAGGTCCCTGTGGTTCTTGTCGAGACAATCTCCTGGCATGAGTGGGTTAAGAACTGTGATAATAGTGTGAGCGCCCTTAGGAGTTGTGTAATA
>OZ012699.1:13761359-13786325 GCA_963942565.1 Maea johnstoni | reverse complement strand
CAGCTGGACCCCCCCTCCCCATCCCCTCCCTCCATGCTGCCCCCCTAGTGGTAGATAATGTGTGCACACAGGCTTATAGCTAGGTCTGGGAGCACAAGGGTTGGTCGGCAGCTGGACCCCCCCTCCCCCATCCCCTCCCTCCATGCTGCCCCCCCTAGTGGTAGATAATGGTGCACACAGGCTTATAGCTCTAGGTCTGGGAGCACAAGGGTTGGTCGGCAGCTGACCCCCCCCCCCTCCCCTCCCTCCATGCTGCCCCCCTAGTGGTAGATAATGTGTGCACACAGGCTTATAGCTAGGTCTGGGAGCACAAGGGTTGGTCTGCAGCTGGACCCCCCCTCCCCATCCCCTCCCTCCATGCTGCCCCCCTAGTGGTAGATAGTGTGTGCACACAGGCTTATAGCTAGGTCTGGGAGCACAAGGGTTGGTCTGCAGCTGGACCCCCCCTCCCCATCCACTCCCTCCATGCTGCCTCCCCTAGTGGTAGATAATGTGTGCACACAGGCTAGATAGCTAGGTCTGGGAGCACAAGGGTTGGTCAGCAGCTGGACACCCCCCCCTCCCCATCCCCTCCCTCCATGCTGCCCCCCTAGTGGTAGATAGTGTGTGCACACAGGCTTATAGCTAGGTCTGGGAGCACAAGGGTTGGTCAGCAGCTGGACCCCCCCTCCCCCATCCCCCTCCCTCCATGCTGCCCCCCTAGTGGTAGATAATGTGTGCACACAGGCTTATAGCTAGGTCTGGGAGCACAAGGGTTGGTCGGCAGCTGGACCCCCCCTCCCCATCCCCTCCCTCCATGCTGCCCCCCTAGTGGTAGATAGTGTGTGCACACAGGCTTATAGCTAGGTCTGGGAGCACAAGGGTTGGTCGGCAGCTGACCCCCCCCCCCCCCCTCCCCATCCCCTCCCTCCATGCTGCCCCCCTAGTGGTAGATAGTGTGTGCACACAGGCTTATAGCTAGGTCCTGGGAGCACAAGGGTTGGTCGGCAGCTGACCCCCCCCCCCCCCCCCCCCCTCCCTCCATGCTGCCCCCCTAGTGGTAGATAGTGTGTGCACACAGGCTTATAGCTAGGTCTGGGAGCACAAGGGTTGGTCGGCAGCTGACCCCCCCCCCCCCCCCCTCCCCATCCCCTCCCTCCATGCTGCCCCCCTAGTGGTAGATAGTGTGTGCACACAGGCTTATAGCTAGGTCTGGGAGCACAAGGGTTGGTCGGCAGCTGACCCCCCCACCCCCCCCCCCCTCCCCATCCCCTCCCTCCATGCTGCCCCCCTAGTGGTAGATAGTGTGTGCACACAGGCTTATAGCTAGGTCTGGGAGCACAAGGGTTGGTCGGCAGCTGGACCCCCCCTCCCCATCCCCTCCCTCCATGCTGCCCCCCTAGTGGTAGATGATGTGTGCACACAGGCTAATAGCTAGGTCTGGGAGCACAAGGGTTGGTCAGCAGCTGACTGCTTGTAGTGGAAATGATGAGTTTTCATTGACGTTTGCACAGTTCCTGGGACATCATTGATTTTCCTGCTGTGACTCTGTGGCATTCTCTTGCCACTGCTACAGACCTCAGCTCAGGTCAAACGCAATCAGAAACAAATGAGCATGCTCTTCTGAGGCAACTACAGTACCACAGGGAGAGAGAGAGAGAGAGAGATAGAGAGAGGAGAGAGATAGGAGAGAGAGAGAGGAGAGAGAGGAGAGAGAGAGAGAGAGAGAGAGAGAGAGAGAGAGAGAGAGAGAGAGAGAGAGTTTAAAAAGGAGAGAGAGAGAGAGAGAGAGAGGGGGAGAGAGAGAGAGAGAGAGAGAGAGAGAGAGGAAGGGAGGGGGGGGGGGGAGATTAAAAGGAGAGAGATAGTCAGATAACCCCTTAAAATAGTTGGACAGAATATTTAGACATGCCATTATATTTCTTATAACAATGGATTTTCATCGTTATTTTAAGTTTTTGTACAGATTTGGAGTAAAAATGCTTCTTCAAATTTTTTAAGATATATTTTTAAGAGCTTTTGGACATGAGTTGCCAATGTTTTAAGTTTCAGTGTAGCTGTTAGTTCTGTTTCGTGGAGAAAAAGTGTTAATAATGACATTGGTACGTACAGGAAGTTCGGCTTTTGCCGCAAATTCGAGGTCAAAGCACGGCTTTGCTTTTCCCGATACATTACGGCTGAGAAAACCGGGCCATGGACATCAATGTGGCGTACGCTCGGGCGGCCGCCTGTGATACGCACAGCATCCAGAGTGATACAGAGAACTATATGGTGAATCTGCCTGCTGCTGAGAACTCTGCATCTCGCCGGCAATAGAGGAAAACAGTGACTAGGAGGACTGGGGCGGGGACGAACAGCCTGTTAACCCATTCGATGCTGAGGCTACTTTCGTCAAAGGCACAAAGACGCAAACAATTTTGAAAACCTTCTAAACCCTGTCATGTTGGTATTCATTGGAAAGCTCTTGATCAGTACTATAAGATGAGTACCCATTTGCCAGGGTTTCAGTCATTTTTCAGGTTTTTTGCATTATTTTGTATTGACAAAATTAGCCACCAGCAGCATAATAAAGGTTAGGCCATCACGCCTGGACCTCTCTTTGACCAGTGCTCTCTGATCTTCTAGAACATATTGGAAATAGATGTAAAATTAAGCATGTTTGTTAGAATATTTAAAGGATAGTTGTTGATAGGGTTTTGATCAACATATCCTGATAGTTCATTGTCATTTATCTATTTCTCTTTGTTATTTATGCAATGCATTATTGATGTCATTGCTCTCAATGTTATAACAGATTGACCTGAATGAATGGAGACAACGCCTTAATAAAAAAACATTTCCTCTTCAAATGTTTTCTGAAAAATGCTTTTTGCCCAAATATATAACCAAAATAGTGTGTAGGGCATTTTTGGCTGCTACTGGCATGAATGGGTTGATCTACTGTGGAGGAACCCTTTATATAAGTCATTTGGACGTATAATATTTTTGTTGATAACTTGGAATTATTTTTTTAAAATCACAACTTGTTTGTTGTGGGAGTTGTGGGTTGGTACATATTCACATATATCTCCTTCAAATATTTCCCTAAACCTGCGCTCTAGTCTCAAAGGCATTTCAAAAATTACCTGGCCATTTCTAGGCGTTGCAGGCATGCATGGGTTAATCTATCTCATTGGTTAGTGGAAAGACAGTGAGCATTATCTTAGAGACGTGGAGTGTTCTTAAGGAGTGCTTGAAGGCCACATGGTGTAGACTAAGGAAACGGGCCCAATTGCCTCCCGTCGCCTTCAGATACTGTTCAAGCAGTGAATGATAGGTGCTGATGTGATTTCCTCGTCAGCCAACAAGGAGAGAGAGAGCCAGCATTATATATATAGGGAGAGAGAGGAGCAGTATTAGAGTGAATGAGGGAATACCATGCATACAGACAGTGCTGTGTGTAATATTGCAACACCAGCAGTAACAATCTGGTTACGGAATGAATACACCACACACAGTGCAATGCGGGACTGCGGGATATGCTTCCTGCTCGATCTAATGGACGATTTCCTCGCTGTGAATGCTCCAAAAAGACTGGACCATACATATTCAATACTACACTGTAGTCTACTCTTATAGTGCACTAGCAGGCAGTCTCTGCATTCTGTTCATGCTTTAAGGTGGGACAATTGCATACATGGTATTACACATATATAGCACTGCATTATGATACATACATTGAACAATACACATTGTATTGCATTTCAATATGTACGTACAGCGCTGCATTGCAATACATACATTGGACAATACACATGCTGTACTGTATTGCATATCATACATTGAATAATACATATATGAAAGAATGCATATGCACTACTGCATTGCATTTTAAAAATTGAACAATACATATACAGTACCCCATTGACTTACCTGCATTGAGCAATACATATTCAGTACTGCATTGCAATACATACATTGAACAATACGTATAAAGTAACTTATATAATTGCATGGCATTCTTACATTGATCAATATATATACTGTACTACATTGCAATACATACATTGAACAAAACATGTATACTGAACTGCATTGCAATATATACATGAACAATGTATTCATATTTTACTGCATTGCAATACATATGTTGAACAATACATATAAAGTACTGCATTGCAATACACATAAAAACATAGATTAATAGAAGCATTCATACATACAGATTATTGCATCGCAATATGTACGTTGAACGATACATATACAGTATAGCAATGCAATACTGTAGTATTGCATTGCATTGCACTGTAGTATTGCATTGAAATACTACAGTATTGCTTTGCAATACATTGCCAGCAGTTGATATCTGTAGATGCTTCAAGATGGGGCAATGCATACACATGATATAATACAGATAAAGTACTGCATTTCAGTGCATACATTGTGCAATAATTCACTGTACTGCACTGTTAAACAATAATGCAATCCATATATGATACCACATTGCAATACATAAGTGGTAACAATGCAAATGTAATCCTTGTTGCAAAACATACATGGTGCAATACTTTTATAGTATATACTATTTACTAGAAATGTATATTATAAGTTGAAGAATTGGATCTTAGGAATATCATTCCCTTTTTTTATGCATGGTGTGCTTTAGGGATGGAGTTGCTATTCTATACCAGTAGAGCAATGATGGGCAGCATACATATCATAAGTATGCATACAATTGTGTTGGAAGATTTGGATACTAGATATGTTATCCCCTTTACATTTTCATGATGTGCTTTATGGATTTAGACTTTCAATATCAGTAAAGCACCCATATTGAACAGCATACATTTCATACACCTACTAGGTAGGAAGGGATATCTCTCCCCTATTAAGGAAAAAATCAATGTATACTTACAAGTATAAGTAAAAGAATAGATAATAGATTTAGACAGCTTAATTGTGATGTTTCATTTGATTTAACTTTCTCTGTGATTGCACAGTCAAAGAATTAGCAATAAGAAATTAAAGATATATACAATGAAATAGCTGAAAAATAAATAGTTTTTCCTAGAAAAATATTTCAATTGTCTCTGATATTTTTCATTAATATGGAGGATAAATTTATCATCAAAAAAGATCTCTCACAGTCAGCTGCAATTTAATAGTTGAATTATAGAATATTCAAACTAAAAAGAAACTTCACTGCTAAAAAATGTAAAAGTATAGTATGATTAATCTTCAAAAAATGTTAATGCTCAGATGTTTTCCATTTATCTTTTCGATTTGATGTTTTGAAAATTGTTTGAATATCAAGATTAAAAAAAGATAAACAGGAAGAATTGCTGCATATCATCATAGTATCTTTTTGAGTGCCAGATGGCACTGGCAGAGATGGATTTGCAATTGTCATTCAATAATTTATTCCTGCTCTATTTGGTTAAATTTTTTATTTATATGTATTTGTAAAGGAAGCAATATTCTGATGCTAATTTTCTTTAACTCCTTGTATTGAAAAAAGATGAATGTAGGCAGATAAATTCTCATTCAATTCTAGACTTAACACTTTTTCTGTTGATTGCGGAGTCCATGGATCTGAAATAAATGTATGTTTCAAACATTGCAAGACAATTATCAAGAAAAATATAAATAATATACTACAAAATGTAAAATTTATTGCAATATATCTTCTAGAGTTTAACACAAATGCACTTACCATGAATGAAAGGAAAAATTCAAATGACTTTAAGAATGAGATTTGTATTTTCTCACATGGGAAATGATATTCCTCTGAATATTTTATAGCATTCTGTTACCCATGACAAATACCTTCGGCTTCCGAGTGCCCAGTCATACTCTCTGGGCATGAATTGGATATGAGAAAATACGGCAAAGCAGTGGGTTCTGATCTCTTCCAGGCTGCTGCTTTTCTTGTCAAAGTCACACCGGACGATATCAATTGAGCTATCCAGGCAAAAAAACGCATTATCCTGACAGGCTCCTTGTTGGGCGTTTATTGATGACAAGCTTGCGTATTTAATCTGGGGTCGAGAGGCTGCCAACAAGATTAGAGGATGGGCCATGAATATTTCACGTCCCCCCCTCGCATAAATCGCCTCAGTAGCCACTGAACTTACCCTTCGCCGTCATCGGCGCAATGCTCCAGCCTTCCAGAGCCAGAGGCCCCTGAACATGCTTTCAGAACACACCCACATCTTAACCCTTTAGCACTAAACTACTCAGGTGCTCTGATGACTTTAAAAATATTTTAAACAAAAATATGAAATTTCAAAAAAAAAAAATCAATTTTATTTTCAGGCAGGAACTCACAACTTTCGTGCAGATTTTTGTTTTGACTTGACTCAGTATTGGAGCTGTATTTCCGGTTGTATCGAACGCCCTGCAGGCTGTCTTGGGCATGAATGGGTTAAGCCTATCAAATTTTCAATAGGAAGATTACGGCGTTAAGAATCCTGCTATGTGAGCAAGCATTTAGAGAGAGGCTGGGAGAGGCCTGTTGATGTGCTAGCTGTAGATACCATAGCTCGGGCCGAACGAGCGGCAGTGCAGAGCGAGAGTGTGTGTGTCTGTCTGTGTGTCTGTGAGTCCGCGTAGGCAGTCGGCAGCGCGCAGAGACTTAAGGAGTGGATTGCAGCAGTGATTGCACAGTTCCCAGTGCTGAGCTAGCTGCCGCTGCTGTACCAGTGACAGACAGAGAGAGAGCTAGCCGCCTGGAGTCAGCAGCTAGCACTGTAACGGCAGAGGACGACCTGCAACAGACACTACTGCAACACTCTAGCAATTATAACATTCATCCATCTGTTGACAATCATACACCTGCATTTTTAGAATTGATACCGAGATCTTCAATGCAATTGCACTATTAAACCATCTGCTCACAATCGTACACCTGGATTTTTAAAGTAGGAACCAGGAAGACTGAGAACCTAGAGTGAACACTGCTTCTGCGGCAGTTATAGCATTCATCTATCGTCTCACCTGGATTAAAAAATCGGTACGGAGATCTTCACAGTTACAAGGTGAATAGCAACCTGAACAATCATCTCATCCACTTTGGTCGACAGTTTTCTTATGATACGCATCGTTCAATAGTATGCATCATCGGAGTACAAGTCTTGACTTGGGATTGCAACCAATCAGAGGAGAGAGATTTGCAAATCAAAGGTTTGTCTCAGATTTTCCCAGTGTCTGAGATATAACTACATCCACTGATTAAGACTAATTGATATTTTATCAAAAAGCTCTGGATTATCTCACCTTTGGAATAATATCTGGCATGAGAAATCCTGCGTGAAATCTAAGGGAAAAGGTGAGATGAAAAGGACTCACTGGTGAGAATTGTTGAGAATCTACAGACAAATATCACGCTCACTCCTAGAAAATGTCAGCTGTCGTACTGTTGATTTGTGAGATCCTACCAGGCCAGAGATTGGATTATGGATTAGTTAGATGAGTCATGAAGAAGGATGTCATGTGAAAGTTAGTGGAAAAAAGACTTGTGACATTAACATATTAAGGATCAAGCTTGTGGAGTAATTAAATTTTGAAATTGATATATTAAGTGCATTTAAAGAAATTTTTATTAAAAGGTTATAATCACCTATATGATATTGCAGCTTTTGAAAAATCTGATTGTTCTTACGCATAAAGAATTACATATTAGCCTGCAATAACGTAAGAATATATTCCCCATTGAATTTTTCTACTGTTAATTCTCTGAACAGCAAAGCACACTTATCAGTGTCAGTTCAGGATTACAAAGTAGGAGAGTCTGCTCTAAGGTCATACATCACCAGCCTGCTGAACAGAGTGCCATTTCCTAAAAAACAATCTACTCACTCTGAAACAAAAAAAAGTCGAACAGAACCAGAAAAGAAAAAGAGAAACAGAACTGGAGGCTTCATGTGAAATAACTCAGATAAACCAAAAACAAGTGCAGGTAGAGAAAAAAAACAACTTTTTGTAGCTGCTCCACTGAATGGATAGAGACACACAGAGGGAGTGTTTCCTGTAAAGCGAGAGAGTCTTATCGATAATGAACAACTACAAAGATAGAGAAAGAGACAGAAAAGCAGTGCATTTGCAATCAAATAACCCACGTTTGTGATACATTTTTTCTTGGATAGTGCATCTGACAATTATAACAGTGTGCGGGATTGTGAAGCAGACAGCATATTTTGTGATAGGAACATTTAAAGGAAACCCACATCTATAAGTATGCTGGCAAATTTTTATATGATAAAAGCACTGCAAATGTCGGAAAAGCAGACAGAAACTTCTCTCACATAGAAACCTCTCTACCAAGCAGGTAGAGTATATACCAAATATCTATTGTTATATCCATAAAAAGTACTACAAATATTAAAAAAGAGACAGAAACCAGTTGTTAAGTGAAAACATAAAGAAGACCCACATTTACATACCTAATTTAGCTCGAGTTCATGATAAAGCAGTATGATATTGTATAACTGACAGAGATCTTCTATGACATGAGCACATGAAGGAGAGCCATGTTTATAGGGCTGCTGTGAACATACATGATAAAGCAATGGGAATATGTATGCCAGGATCATATGATTACTGAGAACCATATTCACACTCCTGCTTTAGAGGTGTGGTGAAGCATACAGTGATTGAAAAGTTGACAGTGCATCTTTTGTCCTGCACATCTGCTACAGTAGGCTGGACAAAGCAGATTCATTAAGCGTGAATTCCCCAGGTAAATTCCTCCAGTGATTTGACTTCCACACTTACATACATACAGCATACTGGTATACCTACCTGGAGACGGGCTGCCACTTGTTGAGTGAGCTCTAGGTATCTTAGCTAGCTAGCCAGCGTGGTGGATGCTGTTTAAAGCTGTGTTTGTGTAGAGATAGCGTGCAACCACGACCGGAGGACCCGAGTAGGAATCTGTTACGCGTCACGCTTGATTGGGCAGCAGGGTTTCAGTGCACTCCCGTCCCGTGCCGCCTGATTAGAGATTGGTTGAGGAGTCAGGGTCGACAACGTTGGAGTCGCTCGCTGTTGAGGTGGAGTTGATTGCCATCTCCACAGCCGCAGTCAGAGCCGAGCTAGAGCAGCATTCACAGCAGTAACGTAAACAACGTGCAAACACTGACTAACGCCGCGTCGTCGTTAATGGGATTAGTGGAATCGCTAATAGAACGAAAAAACTACGACGACGGCGACCGGTGGGATTTATTAGGATTTTGAGAAACTTTTCCACCGACTCTGACATTCTGTGGGTCGATACAGTGAGGGGCGCTGACAGCTCATAACACTTGATTACTGTATCAAGGAGAAGGAAGAGAAGGAGGAAGAGTAGGAGGAGGAGGAGGAGGAGAGACCCTCCTATTACCAAGCTGATCTCTGTACCCACAGACCTGGGAGACTGAAAGGAACCTACTCTTGAAGTTCATATGTAGCAAGTAGGTAGTCTGTGTGTTTACTGTAACACTCAATTACTGTGCAGTAAAACAGGCTACCACTACTAACATCTGGAAGTCAAGGTTCTGGTCTCCAATGCCTAGACTTGGGAGACTTAGAGGAAATTACTCTTGAAGTTCACATGTAGGAGGCAGGTATTCGGCGTGTTTACCGCAACACAGGGAACTTGAGTGCAGAATTCTTGGAGTGAGAGCCGTGGGCTAGAAACTCAACCACTATGAATCAGGTAGGCTTTTTAGTTTAACTCTCTTTCTCTCCCCCTCAGACTCCACCACTAACGTCCCTTAGGGGTATAGTTACACTGACTCCCTTGGAGCCAGTCTTATTTTCAAGGAGAGTGGTAGATTTTCTAAAAAAAAAAGTATTTTTTTTAAACAGGAAGATGTGTAAGGGGTAATGGATTCTTTGAACCCTTAAATCACTCTCTCCCTCTCAATCTATTCATCCATCCCTTCCGACTCCAATATGTTGTATGTGATCATTTACTTAACTTCTGAAATAGCTGCTGATGTTTTCAATGTGTTATCCTAAAGTGTTGAGAATTCTTTTTCACACAGAACAATTAAAGCTCTGTATCAAGCAAAAGAGCGTTATATAATGCAGAGGATTAGTTAAAAATAAGCTCCTCCGTGGGAACCACATTAATACACATATATCATGTACTGGATTTTATGTACCAGAACTTATTGGTTATAAGGATTGAGGAAGTTCCCCTGATGTCAGAATTAGCATGGGATCCTTAATGGTTCTTCCACCAACATACTTCCATAATAGCATTAATATCTCTGATTTTTTTTAAATCTTTTAAATAACATTTTTTTAAATTTTGATTTCAATTCTAATTTTTTAAAATTTTGTTATTTTTAAATGTTTTGATTTTTTAGTGCGTAGGTTATTTATTATTCTTAATGCTTAGATTATTTATTTAGAAAGTTTATGTTTGGATGCCTGATACATTCATGATAATACAGGAATTGAGCAATATGTGGAGGAGAGTTTATACTTAGGTTATGATGTGCATAATATATATTTATATAATATTCATCCACAGATGCTATGATTAGAGAGGTTCACAAACATGGACAGTCTGTTTTGGTCACTGCAGACTTGAAAGGATTAAAACACATTCATTCCAATCTCTAGAGGTTCCCCAAAAAAGTCTTGTCTCGATCTTTTTGGGAGATTTTTTCATTAAAGTAGGATTTGGATAGTATTTGAAGGAGATTTCGTAATGAGGATACAACATTTTTTTTCAATATATATGAGTTATTGTCATATTAAGTGAAACACCCTGGACATTTCTATCACTCCTAGGCAAACTTACTGTGCATAAATTCATATATATATATATATATATATATATATATATATATATATATATATATATATATATATATATAAATATATATATATATATATATATATATATATATATATATAATATTCATGCCTGTAATGCGCAAAAGTGCCCTTTTAAGTATATACCTATTTGTTCAGAGCACTTCTCTTAAAGATTTTTAAATGAGATCAGAACCAACCCCTTATATCTTCTTCAAATGTTTAGTAGATTTATGCTTATTTTAAAGTCATTTTCAAGATTATTCCCAAATCCAGACGACACTTGTCGCTGCTACCATCCTCAGGCCTGAGTGTGTTGAGACTGCCTGCCTGCATACACCAGCTGAGTTTACACAGCAATCAATAACATCTACAATCAATGGTCATATCAAACCTTCCTGCTCATAAACTCACTCACTTTTTACCATCACTACATCTCAGCAGGCAGGGCTTGACAACAAAGCAGCGTAGCCCAATAATATAACACGGGGTTCGTTTAAATGTATCAGGGCTGGTGAAATTCTAGGCATCCACCCAAGCAAATCAGGGTAGTGTACTATTAAAATGAATACAAGGTAGCCTGCAACATGGGGCTAGCAAAACCATATCAGGAATAATAAAACCATATACAGAACCCAGAACAACAAGGCAGTCCACTAGTATAGGGGCTAGTAAAAATATATCAGGGTGACTGGAATTTGGGGCATTTAGCCCAGCAAAATGCCCCAATTAGAATTCTAGGTATTTAGCCCAGCACTATAGTTAGTCTAAAGCACAGGGCTAGTAAAATTGTATTATAGCACTAGTAGAATGTTTGGGCATTTATCCCAGAACAACAAGGTAGTCTACAGCATGGGGTTAATACAACTATATCAGGGCTAGTAGAATCTTATTTTTGAACCCAGAACAACAAGGTAGTCTATAGCTACAGCATTGGGCTAGTAAAAGTATAGCAGGGCTAGTAGAATTGTATAATTCAACCCTTTTCAGGGTAAGCAAAAATTTGTGAGAGTTAACCTAACGGTGTCACTATTAACATTTTGGCTATTGTTGATTTAACCTTATACCTGTACTTGCATTGATTGCGAGTATTGATCCAACCATGGTGTGTTAGAAAGCAACATGTAGTTGCCTGATGAGGCTTGGGTTTATATAAAAGTTTTTATATAAAGTAGTTTTTGCATGGATAATTTGGTGTCCTCCACCATCATCAACTAGCTGCACATGATTTAGCTGTAATATTACATAAAAAGTAACGATAATTGAAAAAGACATTAAATTTAATATATATATATATATATATATATACATATATATATATATATATATATATATATATATATATATATACATACAGTATATAAATTTATACATACACATATTTATATATATATATACATATATAAGTGTGTATATATATATATATACTCAGAAGCTCGAGCATTCGTTCGTTCCTCCCGAGATTTCAAGCGCTCGACTCTCATTTTACACGCTCGAAAAAAAAAGCTCTGTTACCTGTAGAATAGGTGATCAATGGCGGCCGGTGGCGTGTGGAAACGATCTTCACACGCTGACTTTGGCGGCCAAAAACAGCAAGAATATCATTTTGAGCTAAAATTTTGGGACGATTCCCATCACTAGTGTATGTATATGTATATATAAGACTTTGGGGTTGACGTCAGATGTGATTAGAGAAGCCTTATGACCTGGTTTGTTAAAGTAGAGGTAAACTGTCTATGAAGAAGCATAAAGGGGTCATAGTACTGGATGATTCAATCACATTCGTCTGGTAGAGATAGCGCACAGTTTGCCATCATCCAACCGTATGTATGTAAGTGCATTGAACTTTGGCTCGAAACAGGTTGAATTCTCAAATATCTATTTCATGAATAAGGTTTTTAAAACATATTTACAGTTTTACTGGTTGTTTATAATGATTCCAATGTTTCTTTTATCATATTCATATATATTAATTGCCTAATCTTAATTTTGGATTTTAACCCATTCATGCCTGAGAGCTCTTTGACAAGTGTCGTCTAGTCCTCTGATACTTTTGGAAATAACTTTTTAATCGAGAACAAATTCACAAGATTTTGAAGGAGAGATGAATACAGAGTTGTGATAAACGTCTCTCCTTCAAATATTTTTTAAAAAGTTGCTTATGTTTGAAAGAATTATCACTAGAATGCTCTGGCAGTTTTGGCTGCTCCAGGTATGACTGGGTTGAATAAAGCTGAATAGCATGATTAGACTCAACTGTTAATAGAGCTGCACTCACCACTCACAAACTCGAGTGGCTCGAGCCCTGGGGCAAACTCGCCGAGCTCGAGTTGAAATGTTCAAATCGTGAGCACGTCTATTATGGGAACACAAACGTAACACAGAGCACCTAACACACATTATCAACCTACTTAACTGTTTATCGCTGTCATGTCTTCTTTTCAATCTCCAATGTATACATTCAAGCGGTGTTGAGTGTTCTACTGACCTTTGTACCACGTCAGCACGTTTTAAAATTAAATTAACATGGCAATGTTAATAAATCTCCGCCAATAAATATCTATTTCTTAATAGCTGGGCTGAAAAATAAGTATTTCTTTGGAAATTTGGAACGTCCGTGAGCTCATGAGCTCACGAGTAAAACGAGTGGTGAGCTCATGAGTTGATCTCCCTCCGTGAGTGCAGCTCTAACTGTTAATATATAGTCTTTTGATAATGGTTGACTGTTTTAGGAATATGTGTATGTCGAAAAAACATATAGGCAAATATTTTCTTTACGAGCTAAATCAATATTGAGAGAACCTCTGACAGGAACGATAAATAGTAAAATATGAGCAGGGTAATGTTAAAAGTTCTGAGCTGCCATTGTTCCCTCTATCGTTTTGTACTGAAAATATTTTTGTTGCCCTGAAACATGATCCATGTGAAGAATGGCGCCTATTCACATGATGGCAGTCCCGTGAGTTATTCAACAGTAGACAATGTTGACATTGTCTCCAGAATTACATTTGTTCACAAGCGTGATCGCTGTCTTGCATGTTAGTGTGCGTTACGACAAAGAAACGACCATAAAACTGAAGGTTCTAGGGTTTGCCTTTGATTAAGCAATGGGCGTTATACACTGCTTTAAACCCATTCATGCTTAAAAGCTTTTCAAGAAATTGTCATCTGGATCTTTGATACTTTTGACAATAATTTTTTAATTAAGTAGAACTCTGCTAAAAAAATTAAGGAGAGTTAAATTGTTGGTTATGTTCTGATTAACATTTCTCCTTCAAATATTTCCCCAACTATGCTTTTTGCCTGAGAGATTTCATCAAAATGGTCAGGCTGGTTTTGGCCACTGAGGGTTGATGTATTAACCCTTTAACTTTGGGTGCTCACAGACGTTCTCAATAACAACCTTGAATGTAATTCATCAGTTAAAGCCATGTTTGAAAAATATTTGAAGAGTGGTTGTTAAGCGAACAGAAACAACAACTTTCAGTCAAATGTTTCTCAAATATCATTGCATTGTAGTCTTAATCTGTTCATGTTTGTCACACCTAGTGGGTACACTACATATGTGAAGATTAACCCATTTTTGCCTGGAAATCACTCTGAAAATATTTCATGGATCAGTCATACTTTTAAAAATGACTAATGAGTGAAGCACAAATTCACAAAATATTTGAAAGAGAGTTTTGGGTTTGCTTCCGACCACCATTTTTCCTTCAAAAATTGCTTAGGTATCATAAACAAGTTTGTAAGGGAATTTGTGATGGAGTTTGTGGGCGCTACAGGCATGGCTGGTTATAAGTATGATGTTTGAATAATTCAAGGTCTTCCTCTTCAGAAACCATTAGCAGGTGCTCTGACACACTTGCGAGCATTGCAAAAACGGCGCCCATATTACAAAACAATATGAACCAAGGTCCGTTCCAAGATGAAATAAAAACGACGTTCAGTCAAACATTTCATCAAAATTGTGATGGTTCTTGAATTTTTTTTACTTGTGTCATATAGGTGTGAATAGAGTCAACCCATAAATGCCTGTTACACACCAAAAAGGTCTGACAATTTTGCCGATATCGCATAGGCCAAAGTGTTTTTTGGGAAATATTTGAAAAAGAAATGTATATCAGATCCGAGTCTGAGACTCAATTTTCTTCAAATGTTTTGTATATAAATGCTTTATTTTTCAGTTATTTTTATAAGAATCACAACCCGTTATGACAATTGTCAAAGAAAAGCATGAATGTGTTAACCAAATCACCCTGGAATAAGCTTACAAATTTCAGCATAAATCACTAAATTTTGTAAAATTGGACAAAAAATTGAAACGAAAGTGTTACATCCAACCAGGGTTGTATCTTTTAATATTTCTCAGATAATTGCTTCATTGATGATATAATTGTATATGAGCCAGACCTGTTACATCATTTCTAGGGATAGGTAATGGTACTCACTACGATACCAAGTACCAATATTGAATGGAAAAAGTACCATGTCTAAGAAATTGAGTATTGCATTTTTTCATTTTATATTTTGAATATATAGCAAATTGACTTAACTGGTAACTAGATGTCTTCATTCAAAAGCAGTTTGCTTTTTTTAGCAAAATTTCTGAAGATGATAGTGCTAAATTTAAGAAAATCAGGTCCCTGGCAGGCAGTATGGTTAAAAATATAATTAAGGTATCACAATGTTAAGGAAATATAGACATTTATTGTATTGTGAAAATTCTGAAGGTGCCAATCCCTAGTCATTTCAGATGTAAAAGGGTTAAACCTACCGGTCTTTCATCTTCTATGGATGCATTAGGAGGTTAGGACAATCCATAAAAACTTACAGCATCAAAGAACTGTATGCTATGATGGACAGTTCCCTTTGTCACTGGGCTAAGAATCGTTTGTTTTCTCTAACTCCCAAAAGTAATAGGTTAGGTAGGTAGGGACCTTTTTTTTAGAATTCAATATGCTGGTTACTGCTATATTCTGCTCTTAATATCCCAAAAGGAGTGTCAATGGCACTTACAATTAAATTTTGTTCACTGATGTCATTGTCAGAGTGCTTTAAAAGTGCTGAATAATGTAAAGGTCTCTGTTTTATAGAGTTTTTATTGGGTTTGGATCAACTGATCAACATATCAAATATTTATAAGAAAAAAAAAGAAAGACCCTCTCCAGAGAGATATTGTCAAAATAGTCAGGATACTTGTGGGGTATAATGATAATTAAAGGAATTGGGTTGGGTTATATTTCATTTTATATTATTTAATTTCACTTTTTTTTGTCTGCATGAAGATGCCTACGATGGTGCAGGTATGAATGGCAGAAAAAAAATTCTGCTGTTCCTCTGGAAATCGAGAAAAAAAATTATAAATTTTTTCCACTGTTTTTCCGAAAACAGCAGAAAAAGATTTTTTCTTTTTTTTTTTTCCAAAAAAACAGCAGGATTTTTTTTTAATTTCTGCTATCCACACCTGCACCATCGTAGATGCCCTATTTATTGCTGTTTATGTACTGTTGGGGAATGGGTTTATGTTTGTCGGGAAGGAGAGCCGGGTGGGTTTATCGTGGATAGACGGGAGCGCCGGAGGCAGCAGGGCTGAGACAGTGATGGACACCGGGCGGGATTTGCCCACCGCAACATCCTAGATTGAAGGAAGTTGGAAGATATGGATCCAATTTCCTGCTGATAATTTGTTTTGCCAGTGAGGAACATGTAGAGTGTATCGGTAGCTTAGGCCAGGCCAAGTTCTTGGGTTCTATGGATACCGCTCACAAATATTTTGGTAAATTGGAAATAAATCATCAGATTTTATTTTTATTCTCTTCATTTATCTATTTATTTGTCTATTTATTTATTCATTTATCCATTTATGTATGTATTCATTCATTTAATCATTTGTTTATTTATTTATTCATTTGAATAAATGTATTAATTTATTTATTTATCAATCCATTTATTCATTCATATATTAATCTATCTATTTATTTATTCTTAAAATTGTGGCTGGTTGGGGGGGGGGGGGTACAATCATTCTAAGACAGATTAGAATTTTTTTTATTAAAATGAAAAAAATCTCCTTTGAGTCAATCAATATCTCGCCATTATTTATCCAGTCCTGCCGTAGCCCAGTAGTTAGAGTGCTTGGCTCTTGAGTTTAAGATCGCAGGTTTATTAAGTCTCCATTGGATCCCCATAAGTGGGTTGGCTTAGTTGCTATAAAAATGTGTGGCGTTGTGAAGGCCTGTCTTTGTTGCTGTTGCGACTGAAAGACCCCTTGGAGCTGAAGAGAAGGGAATTTCTTCCCAGTTCCGGGTTTCTATCTCATGGCGATATGACTTAAGCTGTTGAAGGCGACGTCTAGACCAATTCCTTCCTGCCCAGTTTCCAGGCGTGCACTTGATGGACTGCGGCATGCCTCATCTAGACTGATCCGGCATGTGGGGGCGCCACATTAACCTTTATGCTGCTGGTGGCTAATTAGGCTAATACAAAACGATGCAAAAAACCTGAAAAATGACCGAAACCCTGGCAACGAGAGCTTTCCAATTAATACAACATGACAGGGTTTAGATGGTTTTCAGAAATCTTTGTGTCCTTGTACTTTGGATGAAAGTAGCCTAAAGCATCTAAAGGGTTAACCCTGTCATGTCTATATAGCACAGATATGACCACACTATTTTGGTAATATTGCCATAAACATTTAAGAAATTAAAAAAAAATATTGAATCTAAATGTTGACCAGAAATCGATGAATATTCCTACTTCAAATAAGATTCTACAAAGTATGTTTTACTTGGATGGAAAGACAAATAGTCAGACCTTTTTGGACACTTTTTGGCTAAATTTATGAAACATAGTACTGTAACAAAATTAGGCCCCTGGGAGACGGAGCAGTGTTGTAAGAAATTACTGTTAAGGAAATATCGATATTGTAGTGTATCGGATAAATAAGGTGCAAATTCCTAATATTTAGCCACTATATTCTGGGATATCTTGACAGGGCCATTTCTGGACGCTAGCACTGTAGACATATAAGGGTTAATGATCTTTTCAGAGTGCTCTACTAATTGGTCAGTAATTGACCCAGAGCAGAGGGTTCTGTTCCAGGTCCGGGCAAGAATAAACAGATATCTGGTCGTGTTCAGGACTCGACAGCTTGCTTATGCAGTGTGCCATATTATTGCTTCAAGACTGGGCTATATTCTACGGCTAACAGGATGATGAGGAACGGTAAGGAATGAGGCAGATGTGGACGCAGACTCCAACAATAATCAAATACTCCTACAGACCACACGCGGCCAGGCCAGTAGCACCTGAAATATACTAACCCTACTTAACCCTTCCAATGCTAAGGCTACTTTCGTCCAAAGCACAAGGATACAAAGATTTTTGAAAACCATCGAAACCCTGTCATGTTTGTATTCACTGGATAGCTCTCACTGAGTACTCTCAGATGAGTACCCATGTGCCAGGGTTTCAGCCATTTTTCAACATTTTTACACATTATTTTGTATTGACTAAATTAGCCACCAGCAGCACAAGGGTTAAACATATTAAGGAATGAGTGAGGCTGGGACTTCAGTTCAATAATCAAATACAGTAAAACTTGCCTCAATGACCACTTCTCTTAAACGACCACTTGCCTTGAACGACCGTTTCAAATCCCCACAAGGCTATTCCCTGTACATTTTACCTTGATTAAGTGACCACTTGCTTGACGCGACCAGCGACCATGCAATCTTATCCCTAGGAGTAAATGGTCCTTCATTCAACGGCCACTTGAATGCCTAGACGCCTTGTATATTGGAAAGCGCACAATAAAATAATAAAATAATCGGTAGAAATTTGAAAAAATATCATTTCTGAGGGTCCTCAATTAATGATATAGCTCAACTTTTCTTCTTCTGAATTGTTTATTCTTAAATATTAATGAAGAAATTTCAACAAATGCAGCTAAACATAACAACCTCAATAATTCCAGGTCATTGTTGGAAATTCTTTGCTTTTTCATAACCTCGCTCAGCCCCTACACCCCTTCTTAAGAGACCACCTCTTTAAAAGACCACTTTTGACATTTCCCTTGAGCGGTCGCTTAATTAGAGGTTTAACTGTACTTCTACAGTAGCATATGATATCTGACTTTTCCTACTCAGACTTCTATGTTTGTTATATGTTAATATCTGCAGCATATTATAGCATACCTGATGTAGGTCAGACTTTATAGGAAATCCTGGGGTTTTCATGATGGCATGTGAAAAATTGGCAATGACTTGGGGTCTGGGAGAGGTTATCCTTAGCGACTCCATGCAGCTCCTTGCACCATTTACCATTTAAAGCTTCAAGCAGCAGCCATGAGCAGCCTGGCAATTTTGATGAAATCTTGCAGGGAAAAGCATATACTTGGAAAAAGAATTTGAAAGAAAAAGGTTTTTCGGAACATTACCAAAATCTCATTACCTTCAAATATTTTGTAAATCATAGATCTAGATCTAGATCTAGATAGAAATTCCAAGAAGAACTGCAAGTATTAATGGATTTAACTAAAAAAAATAGTCTTCATATACAAGAAAAAAAAGATAAATCAAGGAGAACGCTAGGCTCAAAAGGGTTAGTTTTCAGGAACAAAACAGTACTTTTTATTCCTGCACCTGCGTTTAATTGTGAAGGGAATTTGATGCTATTATCTCCACAGTCCTGCATTGTGATTTACGTGAGACAAATTGCAACTCAAGATTATTGAATAAGCCAAATTAGTTTCACAGTTCCGGCTGAAACCGTGCATGTCTTCTGTGGCTCTAATTGCATTAAAGCAATCCTACATTTTTACAAATCTCACAACGTCTCGTCACATGACAGAGGAGTAATTTGATGAAAGTAACACCTCTAGATCTAATAAAGGGCCATCTGTTACTGTGTTACAGTGAAAAGGCCACATGAAATAAAATCAAGGATTCCTGCAACATTTTGATAATGAAAACAAAGGTACAAATGATAGTAATTATTGCACCATCTCATCACAATCTTACTATGTACGGAATGCCCCTAGGCAATTTCCCTGATTACAGCTTACCTTTTCCTCCAACACTACTGGGCCTGCCCTAATGGCCGGGTGGTCTAAGGTGTTGCCACTGACTGCTTGCTGTCTCTCTCCACTGCCTGGTTTTGGACTATGCAAAGGTTGCCAGTGACTTTGTGACTTGGGGTTAGGCGGTGGTTTTCATAGTGTCCTCCAGTTTCCTCCACCACACTGGCTGGTCACAACTTAGCGGCAATTATGGCAGAAAAAGTGACAATAACTGGTGCATTATGATTTTGTATTTATATGGTAAAACAATGCAGATAATGAAATTTCAAGTTGAAATCCAACTTCAACCTGAATCCTGCCATGAATGAATATGGAATACCCTTGTTATACAACAGCATGAAGCTATACTCTGTGAGGATAGGAAGATGGGACATTGTTTTTGTCAGCCTCTGCCTGAGCTGCCACTGGTATAGTCTATAGCCATCTTTGTGAGCTACAAACTGTAGGAATATGTGCTAAACACCCTCCCCTATAATCACATAATGAAGGAAACACAGCTTAATACACACACGCTCAAATCCTTGCCTGCTAATCATGAATAACAGCACATCATGGTTATGTAATCATATTATTATATAAGGTTACATGGTGTGGCGTATCCTTTCTTGCTAATTGCATCTTCTACACGCTACTTGATCATAGAATAATGATGTTAGTATAACTGATTGCTTGGTATAGTGTAAAGATACACACAGCATCCATAGGCACTGTAAGGTCCTGCTGATGCATTCAATTATGATAGTAATAATGATAATGATAATGATGACGGTAAGAGGATGATGATGATGATACTACTATCACTTTTACTACTACTACTACTACTACTACTATTTCTTCTAATGATGATAATAACACAAATAGTGATAATGATAATAATGATAATAATAATACAATAATGGTAATAATAATAATAATAATAATAATAATAATAATGATAAAAATAGTAATAATGAAAATGATAATGATAATAATGATAATAATGATAATAATAATGATAATAATGATAATAATAATAAAAATAATAATAATAATAATGATAATAATAGTAATAATGATAACAGTAATAATAATGAAAATAATAATAATAATAATAATAATAATAATAATAATAATTATAATAATAATAATGATGATAATAGTAATAATGATATTGATAATACTAATAATTACCATAATAATAATGATGATAACACAGTCAAGTATAGTATTCAATTTCTATAATGCTATCATGTTCAGATTTCCCTGAGAAAATTGTCTTTTTCCTAGTAGTATCCTAGGAATTCCTGGGCACTCCTGGTTTTATTCAGAAAGGGCGCATTGTCTCGCATCTCTGGTGCAGGAATGGGTTATGATTGCTGTAGTGGTGCAAAGTCTAGAAGCTGCCTTGACGCAGATCACATCTTAGGGTCAGAGCTGATGGGAAGGAACTCAAATGAACCCTGGGAAAAACTGGCGCACAGCACCAGGGAGTGGTCTCGGTGCATACCTCCAGTCAGCACTCTCCATCGCGGAGGAAGAAAGGTTGATAAGCGGCCGACCTTTTGAGGTTCTCTTCCTCCTCTTCACGACCTTCAAATATCCCTGTGAAACAAAACATCAGCTTCCTTTCTGCAAGTCATTGAAAATATTGCTGACACAGTATTGATAAGATTTAACCCTTCCAATGCTGAGGCTACCTTCGTCCAAAGTACAAAGACGCCAATATTTCTGAAAATCAACCAAACCCTGTCATGTTGGTACTCATTTGAAAGCTCTCATTGAGTACTTTCACATGAGTACCCATATGCAAGGGTTTCGGTGTTTTTTCATGATTTTTGCATTATTTTGTATTGGCCAACTTAGCCACCAGCAGCATAAGGGTTAAGAAAATTGACCATAGACACTAGTTATATACTTTTCTTCACCTTTTATATTTTCTTCTTTTTTTTGGCAACGATTATTCTGAGACAAACTAGAATAAAATGACAAATTATACTTAAAATGCATTTAAGATGTGACAAAATTCACTGTAGGCACTAGTTTTAATTTTTTTTTTTCACCATTTTATTTTGGCATATTCTTCACTATAAGGGTTTTCCAGACTTTTTTCTTTTTACAATTTGGAAAAAGAAATGACATTGTAGACTTATATTTCCTTTTTTTTTGGCAACTATTATTCTGAGACAAACTAGAATACTAGTATCTGCCTTTATGCGAAATAACCTGCTGCATTCAAGCATGAACTCATGAAGGAAATCCATTCTCACACCTCCTTGCACACCTAAACTCCTGCACAGGGGCCTGCTCCAATAGTCAGATGGTCTAATGCTTGTGCGTGCCTTTATGCAAAATAACCTGAGCATTTAAGCATGAACTCATAAGGGAAATCTGTCCTCACACCTCCTTGCAAACCTACTACCCTCCACCAACTTGGTCTAGTGCATTGATGCTGAGTGCTCACTGTCTCTCACTACAGAGGGACTACCTCGATAGCCAAGTGGCCTAATGCATTGTGACTGACTGCTCGCTGCCTTTCACTGCTTAGGGCCTGCCCCAATAACTGATGGCTGTCTTATAAATTGTCACCGACTCACTTTTTTGTGATTATGTCACTTGTCAAATTTATCATTAAAGCTCTTAAAATGATTTTTTTCTGCATGATTTTATGATTTGTATATTTCAAAGCTAATAACTTTTAAGAAATATATATATGGATGTTCTGCAGAAACCAAATTTAAAAAGAAAATGGATGATTGAAATGAAACGACGCTTGATATCTAATCTTTATTTTGGCTCGTTCCCTGAAACCACATATCTATTTTTGGCTCTACGCCAGCTTAATGCTCGTCAAAACACCATCAGCAGATCTGGGAAAATCCTCGTAAATCGACAACTAATGTCTACCTGCAGGTATGGTGGTGCGGGAAACATTCCCGTGAATCATCGTCACACAATCTCGGCAAATAATTGCAATGTCTCGCTAGAGGGGCCTTAGAGAGCTCTGCAGATGTGTCTGAACATTATGACAACTGCTCGAAGGCCAAATGTGGTGACAACAGAAATATTACTAACATGACAATTGTTTTTTGGAGATAAGAGGGCAAAATTAAAGTTGTGCTGTTATGGATTTATATCACTCAGCCAAGTGAACAAAAACAAGATTATTCCATAGACCTTGATTTATTTCTTATTGTAATTTTTTCTTTCTCACTTTATTTATATTATGTTAAGTATGCATTAGAGTATTTTTTGATAGTTATATTCATATGTATGTAATTTTGTAGCGCAAGTTGTACAGTCAATAAATATACATGTATACATACATAGAAACCTGGTTTAACATTTATATGTAATTCCAATAATCCAAAAATTCAAAATTCATTTTAACATTTTCTCCAAATATAGTGAAGCAAAATGTTCATGCACCCATTTGTGCATAAGAGTTTCTCCAGTACTGTTGTCTGGATTTATGATACTTTAGACAATATCTTGGCAATAGATAATTAATGCTTTTACAAAACATTTCAATGAGATTTCTTTTTTTGATTAACATTTCTCTCTCAAATATAGACTTTCTAGTAGATCATTATCAATTTCTTTTGACAGATCTTAAACTCTCAACGCTTTCTTACCTCTGTCTGGTGAAAGATACTCCCCTCTTCTTGCATTTATACCTCCCCCTTTTTGTGATTTTAAGGCATGAAAGGGGTTTACAAAACCAATAATACAGTTTAATTTTCTAGTAGAACTTTATAAATTTTCTTTGACTTTTTCAATTCTGATAAAAATTATAACTCCCCCCTTCCTTACATGTAAAAAGGGGCGAGGGAGGGTGGAGAATGTATGTATACATTCTCCCCCCTCCCTCGCCCCTTTTCTTGGTTTGTGGCCATGTAAGGGGTTTTCCCCTAGCTGAGTGCTGATGCCTAAGCGCTCGTGCACTTGAAGATGTGAAGGAGACTCGTTGACACCTGAGAGAGAGTGAGAAGTGGCGTGAACTACTTTACAGATTATAGGGAGCAGGCAACAGTCGGGTGATATGTGCATATTAGCGCTGAATAAATAGGATCCGTCTGAGACTCTGATATTTGCTGGCGAGCTTGTCTTGATCAGAGAATTCTGGGCCCGAGGGTGTGGACTAGGCGGTCAGTCCAGTCAGTAGATGGCAGAATCAATCCATTTGCATCTGGAAAGCACACACAGTCAGACACCTAGGTACATGACACATCAAATATAGCAATATAGGAAAAGAGTTAACCCTTCCAGTGCAATGATTTTTGAAAACCATCTAATCCTTGTCATGTTGGTATTCATCGGATAGCTCTAGCTGAGTACTCTGATGATTATCCACATGCCAGGGTTTCAGTCATTTTTCAGTGTGTTTTTTTGCATCATTTTGTATTGGGGAAAATAACCAAGAGCCGGATAAAGGTAAACCCTTTTCTACCTGTAGACCAGTGTTGTCGGGACCTCTCATGCTTATGAAAATAACCTTGAAATGGATCATTAATTTGCAAGATATGTGATGCAGGATTATAGATAGAATTCTGATGAACAATTTTCCTTCAAGTATTTTCTCAATATTGCTTTTGTTAAAGAGATATCACCAAAATAGTCAGGCAATTTTGGCAGGTACAAGTATGAAGGCGCTAATGATGGCTTATTAAGTTCAATAGCAACAACATCATGGTCTACCATGTAATTTCCACATTCTAACCACATAACCTAGACTGTGCTACATTATTCTAACCATTCATCATGGTTTACTCATGACTTTGATTTACTGATCCATAGTATTATAGCGTCTGTGCTGGATCCAAGGACATCAGAACTGTGGACCTCAACCAATGGGGCTGAAAGGTTCATGCTGGTGGTAATTGCTGTGTTGGTAGACAGCCAGATTTCTCGGGCTTGGAACCAAGATTCTTGAGCCATAATTGTAAGGATGCTCTCTCACTCAACCAACCGGAAAATGACAACAGTTCCTTATCGCGTTAGGAGCTGAAAGTGTACATGCTTCAACAAATTAGTCAGGGTGGTCCTTCAGAGAAATTAGTTACTAGCCCAATGGCTCGAGAGATCCTTTTATTTCATTGTGCAACCCACAATTGGAATAAAATGCTTCAAGAAATTAGCTTGGGAGG
>OZ012699.1:13706280-13761159 GCA_963942565.1 Maea johnstoni | reverse complement strand
GAAGAGAGTTGTGGATAAGATCTTTCCAGTTTTCTAAGAAGCTGTATTTTCATGGGGGGGGGGGGGGGCGTAGTACAGGAATGAATGCATTAAGCAATCAAGTCAGTGAAAGAGTGCAATAATTCTCAATTATCTATATCAAATAATACTTTCCCTTTCGCCTGAATTGCGCAAGGGGTGTTTTGAGGTATGAACCAGTCACATCACTGGGAGGATGTTCATTCTCCCAGCTGTCTATGGATCTGATTCACCTTGACACAGTTTTTCCCCGGGATGGCATTTGATGATTTTTTTGACTTGCCGTTGAGAACAGGTGAGAATTGCCAGCTGAGCCAATCACATCGCTCGGATGTGTGCGTGTCTGAGAGAGTTCCTCAGTACAATTCCTTTGGATGGGTAATTTCCTTGGATGCCTTTTTTCTCTCTGATTTCTCTCTTTTATCGTGTGAACAGTTGCCAGCTTCCAGCCTTCAAGTAGCATAACCCTTTCAATTCTGGAATTCCCCTTTGGAAAGTATTGTAGATGTCTCTGGATCTTTGATACTTTTGAAGTTACCTTCATGATAATGTTTGTATTCAAAAAAATCTATATGGTAGATTTTTGGGTTGTTTCAGATAATCTTTTCTCATTCAAATAGTCCATTCTTGTCAATCTCCAGGCAGGAACAGGTTAATCAGTACATTTGAAAATAACTTTGGGATTAATCACAAATTCACTATATGAAATATTTGAAGGGGAGTTGTGTGTTGGGTTTTGATCCACATCTCTCCTTTGAATATTTTTCTGAAAATTGCTTTGTGTTAGAAAATATCATCAAAATAGTCAGGCCATGAATCGGTTAACTAACATGGTATTGACAGAAAAATATCACCAAAATAGCTGGATCTTTTTTAGCTCCATATATTAACCCATTCATACCTGGAGATAATTCTTTATCAAGTGTCGTCTGGATCTTGACTTTTGAAAATAACTTGGGCATTGGTCATAATTTTTTCAAAAATACTTTGAAATTGAAAGAGAGTTGTAGTTTGGGTTCTGATCAACATTTTTAATCATTTATTAGATATGTTTTAAAAAAATTGATTTCTAAAGTAAGTTATCACCAATAAAAAAGGGATGATTGGCAGACATGTTTTTCTCCAACCTTTATCAAATATATCGGATCAGACTTACTTGGAAGTTTTGAGATTTTCCAAGGAGAATCCCAAGAATTTCTTGGTACTCCAAGCTCCCTTATGAAGTATTGGCAAGAATAGGGTCTATAGATCATGAGCAGCTAGTCTGAGTTTTGGCTTGGTGCTGGAGCGGCCGCGGTGCATGGAGCCATCTGTATTCATCATAGGGAAGGTCAAGCAGGGAGCAACATTGATCAGAGTTTATGGACCTCCTCTTTAGGTTCTTCCCCCTGCTCTGACACATACAGGCCAGGAGAGACGTCTGCACCTATTGTACTTTTGAAAAGATCTTCTAAGTTAAGCATAGATTCACATATTATTTGAAAGAAAATTGTGAATTGGGCTCTGGTCAATATACCTGGGTGAAATAATTTTGGCATATAAAGATCCTGAAAATATGTCTGTATTTGAAATTTGATCCATTTAGGTCTGGATCTGTCATCTGGTTCTTACTTTTGAAAATAATGAGATAATTATGGAATGAAGCACAGATTTGCAGGGCATTTGAAAAAGAGAGATATTGATTGGGAATTACTGCTTGATTTTAAAGTTAAATTCAAGAGTTTCAAACGAAGCTTGGAAATTTTGAGGCTTGAATCGGTTAAATTGGGTTCTTCCCATGCGCCCTGATGCCATGACAGGTAGTGACCTGGCATGTTCAGTTGATAAATGCCTCAGCCTCTCTCTGTGCGTGCAAGATTTCAATAGCACTTCATGCAGAACCAGGCATAAAGTCAGGCCTGTATGTATTCCATACTAAGTCCGCTCCCGTGCCAGCGGTCAATGATGACTGTCTGGACTCATCTTGTTCTATACCTAGGGATGGAAATAGGTTTGGATTTCATGATCAATTATCTGTTGAAAAGACATACAATCTTTTGACCAGAGATGGAATGTTTTTATATAACTTTTAGGAACAGTCACCCGGTCACTAGAAATAGTTGGTATATATTGTAAAAATAGAGGGGTTAATTTTTTCTGAACGAAGCTTATTTATGTTGTAACAATATCTATACCACCAGTAACAAAAAGTTTCTCTGATACACTAGATCACAAATATATAATGGTTGTTGCCAAAAATTGCCATGAATATAGAAAAATAAAGATCTTGTTGCACATGTTTGCAATTTGAAATTTTAAAAAAAGGACATAAGTTAATTTAAACCATTCATTCTTAAATGTTTTCTTAAGTGTTTACTGGACTTGCGATAGTTTTGAAAAGGAATAATCACAAAAATTTGCAATTTTACTAAATATTTGGAGGAAGGTTTTGTGTTGTGTTGTGATTCATATTTCTCAATAGAGTATTTTCTTCAAGAAATGCATCATCACAAAGATATTACTGAACATAATCAGGTGGCTTTCTGCCGCTATGGGCAACAGAGGTTAAAGGTAACTAATAACAGTGATATGTGATTACCTCACAAAAGGCAGAGCTTGATTATTTTGTATGAGAATACAGTCTAGTGGGTGTCACAACCATTCATTCTTGCCCCACAAGAGAAAACAAAGCCCATTGTTTTCTGCTGGTATATTGCCCGTCATTGCCGTTTCTCATCTTCGCTTGCGTAACTTTACGATTCTGGCAGATTCCCCGGGTGGCGGGCATGATTTGGGTAATGGGAAGAGAGGAGAAGAATGGATGAACATATAAGCGTTCTGACAGACGCAGGTAGCCGCCGGGGGAGCCATGATGCTGTTTTCATCATCATGAGATTGTCCTGCCAACATGTGTTACCGTGCGATAGCTATTCTAATTCAATCAACCAACAACACATTGATCCGGGCGATGGCGGGTTTGTTACTTAAGTAAGGTACCACCATGATGCTTAGTTTGTGGAATTCAATTTATAGTCACTTTTTCTGCCTTATGCATTATGACAGATAGCTATTCTAATTCAATCAACCAAAAACACATTGATCTGAGTAGATGGGAGGTTTGTTTAAGTAAGGTACCGCCGTAATGCTTAGTTTGTGGAATTCACGTTAAAGTCACTTTTTCTGCCATATGCATTATAATGCATAGCTATATACTAATACAATCATCGAACAATATATTTATCTGGGTGAAAATTTGTGGAGTTATATTTATATTCACTTTTCTGTCATATGTATTACTGTGTGATATCTATTCTAATTCAATCACCCTATGACAGATTGATTGAAATGGATAACAATTGTTGATAGAGAGAAATTCAATAAAGAAATAGTTTCAAGGGGACTCTTTCAATAGCAACAGCACCATGGTGCACAGACTGCCCTCCACAACACTGCACATTTATAGATAGCAACCAGGCCTATAACCATCATCTGACCACCACCTCAGAACAACTTATGTAATGACCAGGTCTAGGGGAGTCAGAGGCTAACTAAATGCAGCTTGAAATTTCAATGAAATCCTTGGAATTTCCTATGAAAATACCAGGAATTCCCAGGATGTCTTAGCCATACGCTTGGGAGAAGGGTATGTCGATGCTGTATGCAGAGAGAATTGACCACTAGCTATTATATGTAGTAAAATATGTACTGGCCTAATCTAGCGAATGAGCGAAGGGGGGGTCGATGCTGTATGCAGAGAGAATTGACCACTAGCTATTATATGTACGAAATATGTACTGGCCTAATCTAGCGAATGAGCGAAGGGGGGTGTCGATGCTGTATGCACAGAGAATTGACCACTAGCTATTATATGTAGTAAAATATGTACTGGCCTAATCTAGCGAATGAGCGAAGGGGGGTGTCGATGCTGTATGCAGAGAGAATTGACCACTAGCTATTATATGTAGGAAATATGTACTGGCCTAATCTAGCGAATGAGCGAAGGGGGGTGTCGATGCTGTACGCAGAGAGAAGTGACCACTAGCTATTATATGTACGAAATATGTACTGGCCTAATCTAGCGAATGAGCGAAGGGGGGTGTCGATGCTGTATGCAGAGAGAATTGACCACTAGCTATTATATGTAGGAAATATGTACTGGCCTAATCTAGCGAATGAGCGAAGGGGGGTGTCGATGCTGTATGCACAGAGAATTGACCACTAGCTATTATATGTAGGAAATATGTACTGGCCTAATCTAGCGAATGAGCGAAGGGGGGTGTCGATGCTGTATGCAGAGAGAAGTGACCACTAGCTATTATATGTACGAAATATGTACTGGCCTAATCTAGGGAATGAGTGGAGGGGGATGTCGATGCTGTATGCAGAGAGAAGTGACCACTAGCTATTATATGTACGAAATATGTACCGGCCTAATCTAGGGAATGAGTGGAGGGGGTGTCGATGCTGTATGCAGAGAGAAGTGACCACTAGCTATTATATGTACGAAATATGTACTGGCCTAATCTAGCGAATGAGCGAAGGGGGGTGTCGATGCTGTATGCAGAGAGAAGTGACCACTAGCTATTATATGTACGAAATATGTACCGGCCTAATCTAGGGAATGAGTGGAGGGGGATGTCGATGCTGTATGCAGAGAGAAGTGACCACTAGCTATTATATGTACGAAATATGTACCGGCCTAATCTAGGGAATGAGTGGAGGGGGTGTCGATGCTGTATGCAGAGAGAAGTGACCACTAGCTATTATATGTACGAAATATGTACTGGCCTAATCTAGCGAATGAGCGAAGGGGGGTGTCGATGCTGTATGCAGAGAGAAGTGACCACTAGCTATTATATGTAGGAAATATGTACTGGCCTAATCTAGCGAATGAGCGAAGGGGGGTGTCGATGCTGTATGCACAGAGAATTGACCACTAGCTATTATATGTAGGAAATATGTACTGGCCTAATCTAGCGAATGAGCGAAGGGGGGTGTCGATGCTGTATGCAGAGAGAATTGACCACTAGCTATTATATGTAGGAAATATGTACTGGCCTAATCTAGCGAATGAGCGAAGGGGGGTGTCGATGCTGTATGCAGAGAGAAGTGACCACTAGCTATTATATGTACGAAATATGTACTGGCCTAATCTAGGGAATGAGTGGAGGGGGATGTCGATGCTGTATGCGGAGAGAAGTGACCACTAGCTATTATATGTACGAAATATGTACCGGCCTAATCTAGGGAATGAGTGGAGGGGGTGTCGATGCTGTATGCAGAGAGAAGTGACCACTAGCTATTATATGTACGAAATATGTACTGGCCTAATCTAGCGAATGAGCGAAGGGGGGTGTCGATGCTGTATGCAGAGAGAAGTGACCACTAGCTATTATATGTACGAAATATGTACCGGCCTAATCTAGGGAATGAGTGGAGGGGGATGTCGATGCTGTATGCAGAGAGAAGTGACCACTAGCTATTATATGTACGAAATATGTACCGGCCTAATCTAGGGAATGAGTGGAGGGGGTGTCGATGCTGTATGCAGAGAGAAGTGACCACTAGCTATTATATGTACGAAATATGTACTGGCCTAATCTAGCGAATGAGCGAAGGGGGGTGTCGATGCTGTATGCAGAGAGAAGTGACCACTAGCTATTATATGTACGAAATATGTACTGGCCTAATCTAGGGAATGAGTGGAGGGGGGTGTTGATGCTGTATGCAGAGAGAAGTGACCACTAGCTATTATATGTACGAAATATGTACTGGCCTAATCTAGCGAATGAGCGAAGGGGGGTGTCGATGCTGTATGCAGAGAGAAGTGACCACTAGCTATTATATGTACGAAATATGTACTGGCCTAATCTAGGGAATGAGTGGAGGGGGGTGTTGATGCTGTATGCAGAGAGAAGTGACCACTAGCTATTATATGTACGAAATATGTACTGGCCTAATCTAGGGAATGAGTGGAGGGGGGTGTCGATGCTGTATGCACAGAGAATTGACCACTAGCTATTATATGTAGGAAATATGTACTGGCCTAATCTAGCGAATGAGCGAAGGGGGGTGTCGATGCTGTATGCACAGAGAATTGACCACTAGCTATTATATGTAGGAAATATGTACTGGCCTAATCTAGCGAATGAGCGAAGGGGGGTGTCGATGCTGTATGCAGAGAGAAGTGACCACTAGCTATTATATGTACGAAATATGTACTGGCCTAATCTAGGGAATGAGTGGAGGGGGATGTCGATGCTGTATGCAGAGAGAAGTGACCACTAGCTATTATATGTACGAAATATGTACCGGCCTAATCTAGGGAATGAGTGGAGGGGGTGTCGATGCTGTATGCAGAGAGAAGTGACCACTAGCTATTATATGTACGAAATATGTACTGGCCTAATCTAGCGAATGAGCGAAGGGGGGTGTCGATGCTGTATGCAGAGAGAAGTGACCACTAGCTATTATATGTACGAAATATGTACCGGCCTAATCTAGGGAATGAGTGGAGGGGGATGTCGATGCTGTATGCAGAGAGAAGTGACCACTAGCTATTATATGTACGAAATATGTACCGGCCTAATCTAGGGAATGAGTGGAGGGGGTGTCGATGCTGTATGCAGAGAGAAGTGACCACTAGCTATTATATGTACGAAATATGTACTGGCCTAATCTAGCGAATGAGCGAAGGGGGGTGTCGATGCTGTATGCAGAGAGAAGTGACCACTAGCTATTATATGTACGAAATATGTACTGGCCTAATCTAGGGAATGAGTGGAGGGGGGTGTTGATGCTGTATGCAGAGAGAAGTGACCACTAGCTATTATATGTACGAAATATGTACTGGCCTAATCTAGGGAATAAGTGGAGGGGGTGTTGATGCTTTTAGTACCATCAACTGACCATTATCTGGAGTACTGCATATGTAATACTCAGATTGCGGTCCCTACTGCATTACAATCCACGCATGTAGCCTTCAGTCGGCACTCCCTCAGAGTCTGTAGATAGAGGGTAATGGAACGTTGATCAAATATTTATGTTAGGTAAGACTCTTATTGCAGTGTGAGAATTTATTGCTTGTTCTTGGCAATGAGACCCGCCAACCTTAACCATTATGCAGCTGGTGGCTAATTTGGCCAATACTAAATGATGCAGAAATCTGAAAAATGACTGAAACCCTGGCAAATGGGTACTCATCTGAGAGCACTCGGCGAGAGCTATCCAATGAATACCACTATGAAAGGGTTTAGATCGTATTCAAGAATCTTTACATCATTGTGCTTTGGATGAAAGTAGCCTTAGCATTGGAAAGGTCAAGTAGATGTTGACCCATTCATGCATGGAGATCTCTCTGACATGGGTCGTCTGTGTCAGTAATGTTTGTATGATTGCGCTTGGCATTGAGGTTGTAAGGTTTATCAAGGGGTCAGGCTTCGGCTAAAAACTCTGGGAGACTGCAGGACTTCTGGTTCTCAAATCACCATTGTCCCACCCAAGATATCATAGCTTTGTAAAATCCCGCAGTCATAGTATAGTCCTTTCCTAAAAAACAATTTTGAAATTGTAAGCTATCTTTTCACTGTTATATATTCAATTTGGAACTGTACTGAAGGACAAATAATATGTGTCAAATGTGGTTCTTGATCTCATCATATTCCTGATATTCATCAGAGCAGGATCTTAAAATGGAACTTTTACCGTAGCCAGCCGAGTTTCCAGTCCATTTAGGACTTTTTAACAATTAACTCTGAAGTAATGTATAGATTTAAAAAATGTATATTGGTTATTTGGTTAGGTTTGGATTATCATAATTTTCAAATATTTTTGCAAAAGCTAAGTAACGGCCAGGCAGAGAGGGGTTTGAAACATTTATGTGCAGGCTTAATTATCTAAAATGTTGCTGAAATGTATTTCATTTTACAAATGAGCTTAGAAAATTGCAATTATAACCTGAAGGTGACTCCAGATTAACAGCAAAATCTTATCTGTTAGTTATTAAGCTAAGTTCCTTTAGCCCTTAAAAACCTTTTTGCCAATTAGATCAGTTGCCTTTAATGGGCACTGCTTTAACCTATATATTTAAGGTCAAAGTAATGCATCAAAAAGCTACACTTCTATTAAAGTCTAGACTGCATGCTAATATATAACCATTATATTATATAAGATATTTGACACAGAGTTGTTGGTTTGGTTTTGATATACATTTCTCCTTCAAATATTTTTTCTCAAAAATAGTTTGATAAGAAGAAAAGATATTACCAAATCACAAGATTTTCCTTTATTCCCAACTTAATTTTAAAAATTTTCCCAGATGATATTTGTCAGGATAAGCTCCAATCACGAATGGGTTAAAAATACCTTGGGGAAACCTACCATTAAATGTATTAGTGAAAAGGTGTTGGTCCTGATGAGACCTTGAAGCAGATATGTAATTGATTTTCATGTTATGGTTATTACCTTGGAACAATCTCTCTGCTCTTTGCTACATTAGAGAACGCTTTAAATAGACATAAAAACATTAATGGCACCTCGCTGACAGACAGGTTACAGTAAAATGCTTTCATCCTATTCTTCCCTACAGCAACTCAAAATTGATTTGAACATTTTGATGATGTTTTACCCATAAAAAGCATATTTTGGAAAAGTTTGAGAAATAATGAGAACATTATTTCTTGAAAAGTTTTGAATATTTATGCTCTACACTTAGGTTATTACAAGAGTACCCTAGTATCTGGTTATCAAATTATTCAAAGTTATGTTTTTGATCATACAACTTGGATAAAAGGCTTTTGGATTTTTTTTCTTAAAGTCTATGTTTTCTCATCTGACATGACAATAAGAGCACGCATAACAACTGCAATGACATCATTTTTAGGATGGAAACAGCAATTGAAATGTATCATCTCGCCTGATTTTCATAGGAATGATGTTCTTGTTATTGTCACATGCCTCAGATAAGTCAGACTTTGTGCAAAGGTGAGACGGTGAACAGCAATGATCTAAATAAATGTAAATCACACATTGCATTCACCAAATTTCTTTGGATGAGAATAGATTAAATCATGGTGTCAAGTATAATGGGTGTGACTGGTGGCAATCATCAGCCTCTATAGGGGCTGAGGCATGTGAGAAAGTTGCCAGTGACTTGGGGTTAGGCATTAGTATTCACCAGATTCTCCGGTTTTTCCTCCACCACTTACAACTGGTTAGCCTCTACTTAGCCTCAATATGGCAGAAAAATTATGATAATCGAAATTCCGAAATCATTAGCATTTAGTAATGCATGTCTTTCAAGCAATCTGGAGTACTTGTGGACAAAATAATTTCTTGCTCAAAATTTTCCTTTTCCTAGTTAGACAAAATGAACGCCTGTGTCTATTGTGCTATAGCCTCCCATTCATGGGGATGTCCCTGCTGTTGTTATTTGCATTCTAGCAGGGTGATTTATAATGGTTATATTCACATGTAAAATTGACAATAGCCACAGCAAGCAGTTTGCACCCAACGCACTATGCTTATACCCTACCACGTGGGTATGCCGCTGGTGTTTCATGCATTCTAGGAGGGTGATTTATAATGAATATATTCATATTGAAAACTAACAGTAGCCACAATATGCAGTCTGCACCCAATGACAGTAGCCACAATGAACAGTCTACCCTACCATGGGGATGTCCCTGGTGTTGTTATATGCATTTTAGCAGGACAGTTTATGATGGTTATATTCACATTTAAAACTGACATTATCCCAGGAAGCTGTCTGCACCTAATGTGCTTTTAAGTTATATTATGCAGCATTAGAGAAGTCCATTGTGTTGCTATATGTCTCTTAGAAGGGGGATTTATAATTATTATATTCACATTTAGGACTGAGTAGAGCTAGAGAGAACATTCTGCACCCAATGTGCTTAGCTATAAAATGCAGGCTTAATTGAATCCCTTGTGATGCTACATACCTTCAATCAGGGTGATTTATAATTGTTATGTTCACATTCACTGACAATAGCTACTGAGAACATTCTGCAGCCAATGTGCCCAGCCATGGGGGTAGTCCCTTTTATTATATGCTTTCTAGCAGGCAATTTATGATTATTACATTCATATTTAAAACAGCGGTCCAGTTAGACACTAGCCCGATAGCCCGAGGCTACAGAAAATTGTTTCGGGCTATAAGAATATTTGCCTTTGTAGCCCGGCTGTCTATAAGAAAGATTGACATTTTTAGGTCATGCTCAGAGGAATAGCAATACTATAAGAAGTGTGTGTGTATATATATATATATATATATATATATATATATATATATATATATATATATATATATATATATATATATATATATATATATATATATATATGTGGGGGGGGGGGGGGGGCTATAAGAAAACCTATAGCCCAGCGGTCTTCCTCAGTTTCTTGCCGTAGCCTGACCCCTGTATTTAAGGTGGCTTATGGGGTATATTTGTGAATATAGGGTCATTTTGAGAGCTTTATATATGTTAAATCCTAAATCCTTTTCCTGGTAATCAGACCAACTGTGATTGTTTAGGCAATCATCGAGCAAAGTGAGTGACCACCTATTACAGACACTCCCATAGGCTTGCACATGCGCAGGAAATGTATTTGGCCATTTCATTTGGTATATGCCTTCTAGCAGGGTAATTTATGATTGTTATAGTGACATTTAGGACTGTCAATAGCTACAGAAAACATTTTGCAACCAATATGTCCAGCCATAGGGAAGTCCTATTTGTAAGTCACAGTCTCCTCCAAATATGCCATACTGTTCGGCCATAGGGTAAGCCTATTGTTTCGCTCTAATCCTTTTAGCTTGGAAATTCATAATTGTTAAATTCATGTTTACGACTGACAATAAGCAGAGGGGAAACGGTCTGAAATGTTGATTTACTGGTCTTTCTGGAGTATATGTTACAGGAGTTACAGAGAAATAAGCCCTCCGTCGCCCTGCCTGCTGTTAATTCTACACTTCTTAACCCATTCATGCTTAACCCTTATGCTGTTTGTGGCCAATACACAATGATGCAAAAAATCTGAAAAATAACTGAAACCCTAGCACATAGGTAGTCATCTGACAGTTAGGACCGTCATTGATATGACAAGTATCGATCGATCGATCAAAATGATTTTTCCAATTAATCGTAAAAAATATTATGTCAATTGTTATGTCAATTAATCGAAACACATTTTTTCAGCCTCTTGTACCATTTTTGCCTTTTTTAGCCAACACTAATAAGAATGTGAAGAGAAGCTCAAGTATTCAATCAAAAAGTGTTGAGAAAAGCCTCTTTGTCTTTGCATTTTGAGAATCTTAGGATCCTAGACAAAGAAATAGTGTGGAAAATGTGAAAATATTCCATTAGTGCAGTTCTTCAAAATCGAATCAAAATAATCGGAATCGAAAAATAGAATGTCAATGATCGAATCGAAAATAAATGGATGTTATTGACAGCCTTACTGACAGTACTCAGCGAGTGTTTTAAGTCAAGATCACCAATGAATGATTGTCTTTTCACAATGATTATTGCATTATTATATGTATCCTTAATAGGAAGTCTTGTGTGCAGATCATCACAGGATTTTACTTACATGCCATAGGGTTTTTAACCCATTTATGCTCACAGCAGCCAAAAGCAGCCTGACAATTTTAGTGAAATCTAACAACAGAAATTATTATAGGGAAAATATTTGAAGGAAAATGTTCATCAGAACACAACAAACAAGTCTACTTCAAATATCTCATAAATTCACTCTTCATTTTGTCAAACTGCCAAAGATGATAATTTCAAGAGTAATGCATTAAAAGGAAAAGATAAGAAGGGTGTTTCCTGTGTTGGTTCTATAAAATCACCAAGATTAGCAAAAATTTAGCTTTTAACCGACATTGTGCATGAGTCGGTTTATGTTCAACTCTCCCTTAATACTTAAAGGTGAAACGTAAAAAACATTACTAAGAAGTATTGAACTAATTGCCATCGCAGTAGTCAATATTGTGGAGGTAGTGAGTGTTTTCCGCGTGAGTTGCTGGCCTCGGCCTCCAAGGCATTTCACTGTAGCAACATCAGGTAAAACAAACACACGCGGGTCCGCTTACTCGGGGCCAGTCTGTTGTACCGTGCGCATTACCGCGTTTGCTGTCTCAGCATTCTAGCTCTAACCTTAAGGTATGATGTGTGCTATGTGGAATAAGGAAGCCAATATGCAGTAACAGCATCAAATGGGTGAAGACCTACAATCAATAAGAATACATAATGATGATAATAATAACTGTAAAAAAATTTAGCTACTTTTTTTAACAGTCTTATAACATATGAGAAACTGCTGACTTGAATTCAAGGGCTTAGTGGTGCTTTACAGTGTGCTGGCATCAATGTTCTAAAATATTGCTATAAAGCCATTACGCAATCCAGGAGTTTCCAGTGACTGGAAATTGAATGGTCACTTCTCCATGGCTTTATTGGTCATTTATGACTCCTTGAGACATGACAAAGAGTTTGTGAAGTACATGAATTGCTCTGCAAGCCAATCAGACAGGCAACTGTTGAAATTTGCCCTTCCAAGGCATAAAACTGTAGGTTTTTTACCTTTGAATCTACTGGAAATTATGCCCCAGTCAAAATTGTGAGATACTGTCTAGCTTTTATTCTGCCTGTGTTCCCTCACTCTGAGCAGGGTTAGTACTGGTCCTGCTGCCAGGTAAGGAGTTAGGGGTAGTGCTATATCAAAGGGTGCTATATCAAATATTGATTATTCATTTATTTACTTGTTTAGTGCCATACACTTACCAATACCTGTGAAGTAATTTGAAGCAGTACCAGTGTGCCCATTATGCATTAGCATAAAGTCATCACTTCAGGTGAGCAACTATTCATACTACACCAGTCCTGGGAGAGGGATTAGTAGTGCCCTAGTAGTCAAGATGCCGGCATGCTGGACCCAAGTATTAGATTGCAGGTTTGAGTCTTTGCTGGATCCACATTATAAAGCAGGTTGTTGGAAGTGCAGCATTGTTGAGGGCTGCATATGGTGCCTCTACAACTAAAAGACCCTTTGGAACTACTCACAGCGAGGAGGGAATATCTTTCCAGTACCTGATTTCTATATCATCACAATTTGACCTTTAAGCTGCTGAAAGTTATGTAAAAAACAATTCCTTTCTTCCATTCCTGGGATGCGCAGTCAATGGTAATCAATGTTCATAACAGACCAGTTTTTAGACACTCAGAGTAGTGAGACAATATCCTCACCATCATGGTATTTGGTGACTTGGCTTTAGATCTTCTGGGTCACCTATACACTCCCAGGTGTCTGGTGTACAGGTGTAAGGCAGGGACACAATACACAACCTTTAGTTTTACATATTTATTATCGTTAACACATGTAGCAGCCAATAACTTAAAAGATAAATTCCTAACACTTCTTAACCCTTATGCTGCTGGTTGCTAATTTGGCCTATACAAAACAATGCAAACAACTTTAATAATGGCTGAACCCCTGGAACATGGGTACTCATTTTAGAGTACTCAGAGAGAGCTATCCAATTAGTACCAACATGACAATCAAGGTTTAGATGTACGTTTTTCAAAACCCCTTGTATCTGAGTGTGTGCTTTGGGGGAAAGTAGTCTCACCATTGGAAGGGTTAATGGAACATACAGCATGTATTTGCCCTCGGATAACATCCTTATCACACCATTATAATGTTTTCATCATGCCTTGTATAGAATCTATGTATCATACAGCATTATCTATACCTGTGAGGTATGTTGCATTGAAATCGGCAACGTGCACATTAACATAAAGTCATTAATCTTCCAGGCAGTGCAGCGTTGTTATCCCCTGAGATGAGTTGCTATTAAAGCTGTTTTAGCAGATCCCCCGAGCCTAGGTAATGAAGGGGACATGAAATATTCATTTATCACGAGCGCACAGGCTCCCTTGGAGAAAAATGGCTGCTTTTTTCACTCAACCGCTAAAAACTAATCAGGAGGAGAATTAGTAAATCCCCTGTATTGCACTGATACCCCTAGGATTTGATCCACCATCTGCAACAGATTTTAGTATACTCCATTAGGTTCAGTGATAATAGCCTTAATGTGGGCTGCTTCATGGTAAGGCTTTCTCCTCATAAGATATTCAGCTTTTAAAATTATATATATAGGGTATGATAATAAACAAAGAGTGATTAAGTGATCTGGTAAGGCTTTTGTTCTTTAGAATATTAAGCCTTTAACATTTTATATAGAGGGTATGACAAGAAACAAAAAGTGATTAAGTGATCTGGTATGGCTTTTGTTCTTTAGAATATTAAGCTTTTTAAATTCTATTTATAGAGTATGACAAGGGTGTGACAAGAATCAAACAAGAATTTTTTCCCTTCAAGATATTTAGCAAATGAAATTGTAGATATACCCTGAAGGTATTGATCTTTAAGCTGTATGCTAATTATATACTTTTTTATCTTTCAGGTATGTATTCCACTTCCTTATAAGGGTAATATTACCTTAAATGGTTAAAATGATTGATCAAGCACACACCTGATTGGTGAGTATGTTCTAGCTGTCCTCCACACATGTATATAAACATTATATACACACTTATATACATACAAACTTATATACATAAACACATACAAAAATAAATACATTTATAAATACATACATACACGCATAATGGTATACATACATACATGCATACACGTACGTACATATGTACGTACATACATACGTACATACATACATACATACATATATACATATATACATACATACATACAAACATGCATGCATGCATGCATGCATACATACATACATACATACATACATACATATATACATACATACATACATACATATACATGTATGCATACATACAAACATACATACATACATACATACATACATACATATATACATACATACATACATATATACATACATACATACATACATATATACATACATGAGTACATGCATGCATACATACATACATACATACATACACATACATACATAACTTACAACACTTCTGATTATCATTGTTCTTGGATTGTCTCTAGGTAAACACAATATAATCATCTAAGAAACTCCGCTCTCCCACCTTTAGTTGGCACCACGTATGTATGTAGCGTTAGAAATGTAGGGTAGATGAGGAGTGATATCTGCTGGCAGGATACAGCTGGCAGAGAGAGAATCCTCAGCATCGCTCCCTCATCAATCATGCCAAAAATGCCACTTTAATGCTACCCACGCGCGATGTACCTCACTCCCCCAGACGAGGCATCACTTCAAAGGGTGCTCCTTGCTGAGGTTGCATTTTTCTCTCGGACCCCCAGAAAATTCTTCGTGGATTTGCAAACCGTACATCATTAATCACACCCCTAAATCAATGCCAGAGTTTCTCATACGTGAGAAGTTGGGATATCTGTTCCTAATTGGATTATGCTAGAAAAAAGATATTTCAACTGACATTTACCAAATATTTGGGTGAAAGTTGTCGGTTAGTACCTGAATAAAATTGCTGTTTGAATATTTTCTGAAAGAATGCTTTCATCAAAAAGATATTGTTGCTTTGTTGTATTTAAGTGGAAAATGAGTTGTTTGTATCTGATAAAAATCTAATTTTTGAATAATTTCCAAAGGAATGTGTTTATTTGGATACTTATCATGCTAATCATCAAGCCTTTTGGGCAGGAGTAAGTGGTTTTCTTGTGAGGGGTTTACTAGTCCACAATCACTCAAATACCTGTATTGGTGATTTTCAAGAATGAACTAATAAATAAATTGGCACTTGTCAATAATGATTTTCGAAGGACTGCAGGGCATTTTCTGGTGGTCAAAGAGCAAATTCTTTAATAAATGGATAATTCTAGAGCAATCTTGTTTCTTCTTAATAACAGCAACTGCCGTAATGCATGTGATTTTCTGAAACAGTAGTTTTGATTGATTCATACACATGGAATTAATGGTTCTGATACAGTTGATATACAAGATTCAATTTTTTTCAATTCATTTAGAAATCTCTTGAGTTCCTACTGAATAAAAATGACTTTATGCCTGCTGTTGTAATTGAAGCAATGGCTTTGATTTTTTAGTTACATATGCGCTTGACAGTTTTTGATTTAATTGGTATTCAATATTCAATTTCATTCCAATTGTTTAAGAAATCACTCTCTGCTCTGTCTGAATAACAACAACCGCTATATTGGCATACAATGTTTGCGTTTTTGTCAAACAATGGTTTTGATTTATTTCCAATGCACATTGAATGAACAAGTTTGATTCAGTTGATATTAATGACTCAATTTCATTCCAATTGTTTTAGAAACCTCTCCAGTTCCAGCTGAATAACAGCAATGACTACTAATGCATTCTTTTCTCTCAAACGAAGGTTTTGATTTATCCCTTCATTCTATTCTTCAAGGCTCCTTTGCGAGCTATAAATATTAGATGCCTTTCCATAGACCTTTATTCTGGACGGGACAGTGACCTTGACCTTCCGTTTAGCTCCAGCAAGACGTGTTGTTTATTCAGCGCTGCCCCCTGGAGGGACGTAGCTGAAACGGAAGATTTATTTTTCGTTAAGATAGGGGCTCTGAGAGTCGACAATGAGGGATAGACAGGTCGGGGTTTTGAGGTTTGCGATAAGGCGGCTATATTTTCTTGTCAGGCCGCCCTGGGAGCAGCCAGCGCGACCAATACGTCATCAGTGGAATTTGAGAAACTGATATAAGTTCCCCATCGATAGGGCAGATATAGGGTTTCATATAGAGGAGTCAGGGTGCATTTAGAAAGTGAGGGGTTGGCTGAAACTATTTGAGTTAGGGGCCTGTCTGAGCCCTAAATTATGAAAACAGTATGCCATCAAAAAATCAAAAATTATTTGCATTCATATTGTCAAGTATTATTTGAAGAATACATGTACATGTACATTTGAAAAGAGATTGCTAAGCCTAATAGGAATAATATTTTTTCAGTTTTATATCTCTTTTTACATTGCTTTATAAGCTGTGTATTCTCTATAGTCAAGTCCTAGGCCATGAATATTTTTTATCGCTTAATCACTTTATATATTTGACATATAGAATTATACCAACTCAAAACTGTGCCCTGCTCTGAAATTGCTGACCAGGTGGCACAGAGTAAGGACTTTCCAGTTTCTATGACTCTCACTGACCAGTGTGACCACCCTTTACGCCATCTATCACCAACCACAGGAACTAACACCTGAACATTAAGCACAAGATAGAGACAAGAACCAAGAAAAACATTATCTTTTGAAGTCATAGACTAGGAGCTGGTCTATATATGCTCCAGATGTGAATGGAACATTTATCCATCAACAGTAACAATTGTGGGTGCTTGCACGGTCTGACAACTCATCACAATTTGAATAACACTTCATAGGGTTTATCAAACCTTACACTGGAATGATAACTTTAATTTCAATCAAATATTCTCAAAATGTTAAACTCAATATGCTCTAGATGTAAATGGCTTACCCTTACAAAACCCTCTTCAAATCATGGGCCTCAATTCAAGGGACAAGACAAAACCTTCAATCACTCTTTAACACCGGAAGAATTTTGGAAATATGTCCAAATGAATCTATTAAATGTTTCACCTGCTTTTTTTTCAAAAATACAAAATGTATTTTGAAAACGGATAAACTCCGTTTATTGCTAGCACCTAGGTGTTTATTATTGCTATGAAGGCTGAAACTGTAATGTTATCTAGTATACATATTTAGAAAGATTGACTGCGACCGAACGCTAAAAACAGCCATGCTCCAGGACTTTAATATGCAGACGACCCTGCAGTGGTAGGCCCAAGTCAGACCTGTGCTTGACCTTAACCACAAGCGGTCAGCCACAGGTTCACCCTGATGCATGGCTAGTGTCAGACAGTAACTAGGCAATCCCTATGGTATGTGCTTGATATATGGGAGTTAAATGGTTTGGAAATTGGAATTTCATTTTTTGTCACTTTTTCTGCCATATTGCGGTTAATTGTGACCAGCCTGTTGTAACACGCCTAGGAAACTGGACCACCCGGCAAAAACCACCACATATTCCCAAGTCACTTGTAACCTTTCCATGTGCCCTTGCCAGGATTCAAACCCAGGCAGTAGTAGGAGGAGTCAAAAGGCAATACCTGGGATATAAGGGCAGTTATATCAGACACATTTTGTAGAGCAGAACCACCTAGCTTCAGCCACATGTTTGACACAAAATGCTTCATTTATTTTTCAAAGGTCCATATTAGCTACTTATTTAAGCCGAGATTCATAATGTTAGTCTGTAAGAAAATTACACGTTTATACCATTTTGATTAACATGGATGACTACTGGTAGTTGTTTATGTTATTATACGTTTCCTACAGTGTGCAATGCTGACCCTTGCCCCATGAAAAAAGTGCCCCACGGCCATCAGACATTGATCACAGCTCATCAAACTTGGAGGACGTCTGGTCTTTATATAAATACCAAGCGCCGCTCAGATGGTAATGGCCGCTGCCACTAATGGGGGGATGGTTTTTATCGATGGCCGAAAGACGTCGTTAATTGCCAGAGGTCCCGATGCTGATGGAGCAGTAATGGCATTGTGTGCACGTTTTAGTCGCAATGTTGACCAAGTGCCGCCGCCGCAGGGACGTGGGCGAAGAATTCCCATTAGTGTATGGTCAGTTATGGAATCAATGATAGAATTAAGACAGCCCCTCTAACTCCTTTAGACTGTAGCACACAAAAATTTAAAGGCCTAGACGAACACATGATGGTCACCATTTTAACCCATTCAAGCCCTTAGGACCCAGAACCGCCCAACTACTGTAGAATAGGTATATATCGCGCTACAAAAATTTCGCGAAAAACTGATTTTTCGTTTTTTTTCGCGTGTACTTTATTTCGCGAGCGAGAGAGTTCTACAGGGCCACCTATTGAATTAAACAATAATAAAAAAAATGTAGAAATTTGCCGGCCATCTCGCGGCCATAACTTGGCACAAGTTTCCTCAAAATATGGACAGGTAAATATGCGAATTATAATATGATACCTTGGTGACTTATTCATAAGTTACCAATGTATTCATATTATAATGATTTTGTGAAGTTATTGCATGTGTTTGTCTTCGTTCAGCCTGGGATCGGCTACGAGTGAGAATCACGTTATGCCGGTGTGTTACCATGTACTCGGCAACTGCAAATTGAACTTGCAAACCCGTAAATTTGCAAACATTCAATTTGCAACAGGAACAATATCACTATCGTTTCATCATGTATATTATTCTAAAATTATCAACATACACATAAGTGTATATTGATAATTGATCAATTGTTTCTATCGCAACAGCCGTCTCCATTTGTATTGTGCAATCACGGCGGCCATCTTGCTTCTGGTAAGAAGTCTATACTCGGCATAGGTATTCCTAAAATTCGACAGGTAAGTATGCGAATTATGATATGATACATTGGTAACTTATTCATGAGTTACCAATGTATCATACTATAATAGTTTTGTGAAGTTATTGAACATATTTTTCTTCATTTCAGCCTCGACCGTCTAGACTGAAATTCGCCGACCGACGCGCCATCACCTCCAGTGGTGGATAGCGTAACTAACCACCCAATAGATCGCGTGCGATAAGATCGCGAGTGCGATACCAGATCGCGTATTCGGGAAATATACGCACTCGAAAACTTTGCCTGTTCTACAGTATTTAGGCAATATCTCTCTTACAAAAGCATTTTTTTAAGAAAATTGTTGAAGTTGAAATATTGCTCAAAATCCAATGTAGGATTCTCCTTCAATTATTTATTCCAAATTTATTTTCAAAAGTATCAATGGTCCAGACGGCAATTGTCAAGGAAACCTCAAGGCATGATAGGTGAATGTATTTAGGGTGTGAGGTATCCAGAAAAAAGGACTTCCTCTATGCTGTAATGAAAGTGATGCCTTTTAATTCCTATTCGTGTTTATAGCGGTCGTAAAAGGACTTCTAAGAAATCACGTTAGTATCAAGACCACCCCTTTAATCTGTTCTTGACTCAGCTGCACCCCAAAAGGCCTTAAAAGGAACGCATGATGTAATTCAAGTGATCTGTTAAACTCCTTAAGGTCTGTAGCAGCCATAAATAAGGGCCGATGCGATTGAGATGACACCTTTTAGGTTCCATTTGTGTTTATAGCAGTCATAAAAGACCATCTGGAACTTGTGATATAATAAAATCAGTCAATTGAATCCCTGGACCGAATTGGTGGATATAGCATCAGCACTTAGAGCATCAATTTTCACTGTCCCCACCCCCACGGTCAACCTTTTAGGGTACTAATCTCTACCCCCTAGGGCATATTCAATCCACTTAAAGCAATAGGTTTGCATTAGGGCTGTTCAAGTGACTTTTTGGTTTAGAGGACTGTCCCGGCATTCAGGCCTCACTATCGGAGGTCCTTGCACTAAATGCTCATGTCCTGACCCCATAATTAGAATGCTCGACCTGCATTAGCCCTGCACTGGAATTGAACATTTTTTTGTAGGAAAATTGTTGATCAGACCCTGACCTACAACTCTCTTCAAAATATTTTGTGAATTTCTGGTTATTTCAAAAATTACATTCAAAAGTATGAAAGGTCCAGACGACACTTGATGTAAAGAACTTCAGACATGTTTTAAGGTTGATGCATTCCTGCCTCAGTATTGCCCAATAAAGGCCTTAGAGAATCTGTTATAGAAGTCTGCAGACAACCCTTTTAACCTCTTTATGTTTATAGGCAGATGTAAGGCATTATGGAATGTGCGCAGAATTCAAATGGATGACCCTTTTATGTGTTACTATGTTCCAGTCCTATTATGTATGCCTGCATCCCCAGAGCTCATAATCTAAAAGCCATATAGAATCCATATTGGAATCCACCCGTATCCAGTGAACTAGACAATACCAAGGATTTCGAGAATTATCTAAAAATAAATATCTCAGAATTTCCAAGGAAGTCTCTGATATGTCAAGTAAGGGTAGAAAACCTCTTTAACCCAGTTGTGCCAGAAGGTCTCATGGACTTTTTTTTATCTGAATCTTTAATGCCTTTAAGATAACTTTTTAAAGTTAGTATCTCTGAGCACTACAGCTACAGAGGTGAAATCCATTTAAGTATTTTATGGAGGGAGTTCTCAAGTGAGCTATTTGGGCAGGCTGAAATTGGGAAATTCTCGTGGACATTGCGTATGCATTGCAATAACTCAAAAAACCTCACATGGAATGTGGGCCACCTATTGCTTTAAAAGTATATTTTGCTGCCAGATGTTATCAGGGGATATGATCAATTGCTCCATAGGATAATTGCATGTTTTATTTTTAAAAATGACATCATGATATCTTATTTTTTGCAGCTTTTCAATGATATAAAGTCATGCAGTGTTTACACAGCAAATGTACGCATGCAGCAATAATTGCACTTCAATAAATGAACAACTGGCTGGGAATAAACAACTTGCCACTAAACACACCTGTCCGTAGAATATGTGAAATTCTAAAAGATTGCCTTTGCTTTAAAAGAAAGTTTCAGCTGAACCTTGATGTGTGCATTATCTTTTGGAAATGGTTAAGGTGGAGAGATGGAGAGATTTGTGAGATAAGCTAGGGGCATGCTTTGGCATGATAATAGGCAGTAAATGTGACAGAATATGCAATGCTCCTATTGACAATATTTAGTGATTTCAATGCATATAGATGTAGCGTGTTAGATGTAAAATCAAGCATGTTTGATGCTCGGCCTTTTTAAGAGGGAATTATATTAAATGATAGACAATTAGGTCTTGGCATTTACCTAGGGAATCCCTTCAACATTTAGCTGAAACAGCCCAATTACTGGTAACGGGGATATTAATCATATCTCTCATTTATTTATTTATGTCAGCTAAGAATGGTGAACGGATAATTCGGCTATTTGCTGCTATCAATTGATGGCTTGCATTTAGAAGTGCAGATTTTCCTGTTTGGCATTTATATTTCTTTATATATTTTCCAAGATTCTCTTCTATCTGTCAGACATTGTCAAATTAGTCAGGCTACAGGCATAACTGGAAGATATAGAGGTTCCATCATGAGGGGAAGACAAATAATCTTGCATGAGTGAGTGATTTTGTCTTGTGGGACGAGGTCTGCTGAGTTGAACCAAGACACAAAGTCACTCACGAGTGCAAGATTATCTTCTCATGCTCGAGTGGTGGAAATGGTGTTTCCCCTACAATAAAAAATAAGGTACCAGTTTTTATAATGATCATTTCCAATATACTATTATAATTATCTTTATTGTTAATAATATTATCATTATTATTATTACTATTATTATTATCATTGTTATTAACTATTATTATTATTATTATTATTATTATTATTATTATTATTATTATTATTATTATTATTATTATTATTATCATCATCATCATCATTATTATTGTTATTATTATTATTATCATTATTGTTATTATTATTATTTTCATCATCGTTATCATCATTATTATTATTATTATCATTATCATCATCGTCATTATTATGATTATCATCATCGCCATTATCATTATTGTTATATTATTATTATTATTATTATCATTATTATTATTATCATTATTATTATTATAATTGTAATTATTGTTATTATTTATGGGTAAGCACATCTGTCTGAACTTAAGTAGGGTTTAAACAAGTGCACTGCTAGGTTATTGCAAATATTTACATGAATATAAGGTGGCAAATTAAAGCATAAGCTATTCATGGATACAAACATCTCAAATGTAGAACAACTCTCGTTGATACTTTTGAGGATAAGACAATAACAAATATTTGCTCCTTTTCATTCACTTATTTAGTTCTTTGTTTGTATCAATTAAAGAATACCTGGAATTAGATTTATTTGAATTCTTTATTTGCCGTTGAAGAACACCATTTGACACCATCAGCTGTCCCAATGGTAATAATGAATAATAATAATTGGAATTTATATAGCGCCTTTTCCATTCATAAAATGTTCAAAAGCGCTGCACATTGTCATAGTTTGAGTCATGGTCAACAACGCCTCAATGGGCGAGCCTGAAAAGGTGTGTTTTGAGACACTTCTTGAAGGCCTGACACGATGTAGAATCCTTCAGGTGTTGTGGAAGCACATTCCATAATCTCGGTGCACTAATGGAGATAGCGCGATCTCCAAATTTGAGTCTAGTCCGAGGCTCGTCCAGAAGGCCCTTTGCTTCTGATCGTAGATGGCGTCTGGGTTTATAAGGCACAAGCAGCTCCTTGATGTACTTAGGTGCAAGTCCATTGAGCGCCTTGTGTACCAGCAGTAGGACCTTAAATTGGATGCGGAATTTGATTGGTAGCCAGTGAAGCTTGATGAGAACAGGTGTGATATGTTCATACTTCCTGGTTCTCGATACTATCCTTGCTGCACTGTTTTGTAGTCGCTGCAGCTTTGCAATCAAATCCTATTGTATTCCAATTAGGAGAGCATTGCAGTTATCCAAACGAGACATCACCAGTGACTGCATCACTGTTTTTGTGGCATCTTCTGTTAGCACACGTCTCGCTTTTCCAATATTTCTCAGGTGAAAGCTAGATTTTTTGACAACACTTTTGACATGGGGTGCCATGATCAGTTGAGAGTCAAACATAGCTCCCAGATTCCGCACAGGCTCAGATGCAACAGACACATCAGTCCCCGCTACAGAGAGTGACTTAATGTTCAGTTCAGCTAGGTGTTTCTTAGAGCCAAATAGAATGATTTCAGTCTTGTCATTGTTGAGTTTCAGCTTGTTCTGAGACATCCAGACACTAATGTCACACAAACATTTCTCAAGATTTAGGATTTCACGTTTGACTATTGCGTTATCACTTGTCTTTTTGAATGATAAGCAGAGCTGGGTACAGTTTCTAAATGAAATATGATAGTGAAAAGATTGTTTTTGAGAAAGGTTTAATTCGGGTCTACAGGGTTTAGTAAAGATAGGGCTATGAGAGCTTGGGCGGGGCTATGGCGATATAAGAACCTGAAGTCTTGCAGTCCCCCAGAGTTTTAAACAGAAGCCTGACCCCTGCTTAGATAGATCAAACGGTTTAAATGGCTTAAGACTTCCAGGTGCCACCTCCCAGTATTGTCTGAGTGCCTGGCTGGCCTGAAGCTACACCGCTGAGACAATCGAGGAAGCTATCCACTTTTCATCCTGAGGATGCGGGTCCATTACGGGCAATCTTGGGGGAGCGCCGGCAGACTAAGTACGATCTTAAGTGGGCGCTATCAGCAGAAAATAATGGCACTCTCCAGTCCGGGGAGGTGCAGAAGGGAATCTATTCCCCGGCGTTGAAGATGTGGGTATAATTTCATTGCGGAGGAGGCTGCTGCTGTGTGTAAGGTGTGGCTCACACAGCGACGGTGAGCTTGTGGGGGAAGTGGGTAATGATATTTATGCAAAGATAAGGAAGTTAGGGTCCCATTTGCAGAGTGTGGCAAAGTGGGTAAGTCTTGCGGGCGCGACCATCAGCAGGAGTAATGGAAAGTCAACGCGCCTACAGGGAACAATCACGCGTGGAAAGCAGACCCAAACTTGACGATTACCGCAACGCCAGGGGTATTGTGAGATTATAATTGTGCCGAGGAATGAGTAAGATGGCGGTGAGAAAGAGGCCCGGGGAAATTAGTGAAAGAGAAAACCGTTTAACCCTTTTACACTTACAGGTCTCCTCTTGTGAGGTGGCATCTGCAACTATAATACTTTTGAAGATAGATTTGGAATTAAGCATGAATTACAGAAATATTTGATAGAGAGTTGTTTGCAAGTTTCTTATTAACAAATCTTCTGCAAATGTTTTATGAAAATTGATTTTTTTGGAAAGATATATTACCAGCCTAATCAAGCGTTTTTGGTGGCAGAGGTTTGAATGGGTTGATGAGATATAAGCACATTGCAATGCAGGTTGTTCGAGGATAACAACCATTAAAAGAGGTATTAACCTAAATTAGTATTAACCCTTCCAATGCTAAGGCTACTTTCGTCCAAAGCACAAGAATGCAAAGATTTTCGCAAACCATCCAAACCCTGTCATGTTGGTACTCATTGGAAAGCTCTCGCTGAGTTCTCGCAGATGAGTACCCATTTTTCAGGTTGGTTGCATCATTTTGTATTGGCCAAAGTAGCCACCAGCAGCATAAGGGTTAAGATGCTTGCATTTTGCAAATGTTGGTGTCCTTTCTTCCAAGAAAACCACATTAACGTCAAATTACAAACACAAACAAGTATTTATATACTTATATCATTAGTAAGGGTGCAGGCATATTGCAAATGTTGGTGTCCTTATCATCATCATCATCATCATCACTATTATTATTTTTATTATTATTAAATTGCAAGCATATAGCAACTTATGTTGTTCTCTATTCCAAGGGAGACCTTTATATCTTTAGATTATAACTGCCATAAACATGTACTTACCTTTTTTGAAATATTTATTATCTTTCAAGTAATGTCCTGACATTTACATTGAAGTGGAACTTTTTTTTCTTGAAGTTGAAATTTTTAGAAATTTGGCTTACACATTTGGTTGAGCTGATACAGTGATTTTGAATATCTGTTAAAATGATGTCCCTGATAATAATTTTGTAGGAATGCCCTGAATGATCCCTTTTCGTGCCTCAATATCATATCAGTCCCTATACTGTGGGTTATACAGCCATACACTGGTCTCCCTTGAGGCACCTGCTAAATCAGAGTGAGCCAGACAGCAGCTGTCCATGGCAAGCACTGCCTAATGGTGGCCCGTCCACTCAAATCCCGCCTAATAGCTGAAATAATCTCAGAATATTGTGTCAACCACTGACAGCGCACTAATCTTGCTACTCCGGTTCAGCATCGAAGAAGTGGCACTTTTCAATTAGAAACCCAAGCCCTGGCTCTTATGCCGGAAATGCAAGCACTGGCTCCTAAGGATAGAAATATTACAGGTTAAATTAGCCCTGATAGCTTAAAAGATGTTGGAATGATATGTGTACCATTGACAGGCACGTAAACTCTCTGCTCTGCTTTAACATCTTAGAGGGTCATTTCACTTAGAAACCCGACCCCTGGATCTAATGCCTGAAATGCATTCACTGACCCCATATGATAGACATTATTTCATCTCAAATTGCCTCTGATAGCTTAAAAGATGTTGGAAGATAATGTGTACCATTGACAGGGTTGTAAACTCCCTGCTCTGCTTCAACATCTTAGAGGGTCATTTCACTTAGAAACCCAAGCCCTGGCTCCAATGCCTGAAATGCAAACACTGGACCTTAGGCCTACAGAAGAGTTGTTTGTTTCCTGTAACCCAACCCTAAAAAGTTTTTACTCAAAACATCCCTACTGTAAAAGTTTTTCCACCTTTCTTAAATGATTCAACCAACATGAATACAGGATTAGATCTTAACTACAGCTGCCATGAAACATGCATTGTTTGGAAACAATGATAATCAAAAAACATATATCTTACCTATCTGCCTACGAAAGGTTACACAAAACAAAAACAAATTTAGGCCTAGGGATATATAACATTATTACATCTCAAATTGACCCTGATTGCTAAAAGCTAAAAAGATGTAGGAATGTTGTGTGTACAATTAACAGGGAGACAATTTCTCTGCATTAGATCAACATCTTAGATGTGTTTTTCATGTAGAAACTAGTGTTAGGTTTTGCTTCTTTTCAGCTTGATCAATCATTCAGATTTTCAATTGATTAATCAGTTATCATATGATTATTTATTGGTAGGATTCAAGCCTATATGGGAGTGGTGATAGACAGCAAACAGTCAGTAGCATCACCTTAGACCACAGGGCCATGCTTGTATGGGTTAAATGATCAAATATAACCTGCTTGCTACTGCTAAGTGCTAACATGCTCTTTGTGAATACATCACCATGCTGGAATGGTTTATTCCTCACTTACCATAATCTTAGTAAAAAAAACTTGAGTTATAGTCACTATGTATATAGTCACTATGTATTTATATACAAAACTAAATATATAGGTGGAACTATATTGTATATCTTAAAATTTCATTTTGCTATGCCATGTTTCGACATAAATTTATCTAATCATAATAATAAGAAAATGTTTATATTTTGATCATGTCACGTCTGATAAGTTAGTGATGACTTCTCCTTGCCTAGCTATAACTTGACACAGCAAGAGCGCGAGTGCTTGTTATTGTGCTGCAGTGTTGTAGATAGATAAGAAGAGCCTTGAACTGATGAGGAGGCAAGAGTCATGCAGGACTTTCCACATGACTGCAGCAAGTGGAGGGACCTTGAACAAGTGAATGAACGAATTACATGTTTTTCAGGACCCTTAATTCTGCATGAAGAACCATGCACTAGACCTTAAACAAATAAAGATATTGTGTCATCCTGAACCCTTCTCCATGAATTACCATGCGATGGACCGTAAACAAATGAAAGAACTAGGCCATCTGGATTCCTTCTCCATGAATAATAATGTGAGCGTCCTTGAATGAAAGAAAAAACGACATATCATTTGGAATCTTTCCCTTGAATTAACATTCCTGAGACCTTGAACAGTTGATAAAGCAAAATGTCATGGGGAACCTTTTCCCATGAATAACCATCAACTCAATAAAAAAACAGTGGCCAGAATCAGATATGTTTTGTGAGACCATTTAGGAGTTCGATACAGGGGCTGAAGTAGATACAATGTGGCCAGGGGGCGGGGCAAGCATCTCAGATAATTCCCTTCGTGATGGAAGCATGCCTCTTTGTGCCGAAACAATCAATATGTTATTTCCACGCTTCTTCGATTGGATGATATGTATACAACAAATCTCTTCTATTAGATTATCAGGCCTTTACACATGCTGCGTGGGTTGGTGAAGCATGAAATGGGGACAAAAATTCCTCGCGCATCGAACTCCGAAATGGACGACTGCATGGGTATATTCAACAGCGTGACTGCAGTGTTGCAGGCTATAAACTTACCACAGAATGTGTGTATTGGTGTGTGTGTGTATTTCCCCTGGGAAGTGGCTGTTATTTTCACATGAGGGGCTTGAGTAGATCACGGAAACCAGGTCACGCAATCTCACTTTTATATCCAAAAATGACACTTTATTTTTTGTTTCTGGAAATGCTTTTTTCTTTTATTCCTTTTAGAATTTTTTAGTATAACTGCCATTTTTGTCTCTTCTATATATTTCAGATTTTAGGGTGTTAAAATAAGATATATCTTTTTTTTAAACTCTTTTCAATTGTTATCTCAGGAAAAATAAGATTTTTGTGATAAAAAAATTCTCTTGAGGGTTTTAAACACAATTTTATAGTACAAATACCAGTTTTATCTGAGACAAGCAAACTGATGAGGATTCTGTCTCAAAAAGTATTACATTTATCATTGCATTTATTTTTATTTCAAACTTGAAAATATAAAAACGTAATTTTTGCAAAATGTTTGGTTTTTATTTAGAATATGAAACCCTATTACTGGAAAAAGTAGATTAAATTCAACACTCTTAAGAGCCTGGGGAATAGAGGGTTAGCTTTGGAAAATATGCACACTTTATTTTTGCAAAATGAAGAAGACAGCACAAGTCGAGATCTAAAAGAACTTGGGGAATATGGGGTGAACTAAACACTCTTCAATATCTGGGATGTGTTCGGTTTTATTGCATGTATAAATTCATTATTTTCATAAATCGAAGAATAATTTGGGAGCTTAGAGAATAAGGGGTTAACATCAAAGCACTCCTTCGTGTCTGTTATGTGTTTGGTTTTATTGTATGTTTAAATACATTATTTTCCACACAATCAAGAATAATTTGGTAGTTTGAAGAATAAGGGGTTAATATCGAAGCACTCCCACATATTTGGGATGTGTTTGGCTTTATTGCATGTATGAATATATTATTTTTACAAAATAAAGAATAACTTGGGAGCTTGAAGAAAAAGGGGTTATCCTAAAAGATCTGGGATGTGTTTGGCTTTATTGTATGTATAGATTCATTATTTTCACAAAATGAAGAATGATTTGATAGCTTGGAGAATAAGGGGTTAACCTGTAAGCGCTGCCCCATGTCTGGGAGTTGTCTTGGTTTATTGTAACTCTGCGGATGTCTTATGATACTCTTAATGGGATCAGACACGTGTGGTATTTGTAGCGAGGTTGGATCTGCAGAATCGGTCAGAATGTAAACAACTGAAGCGAAACCCCATCGCAGACCTTCTGGAATATCGGCAAGCCCGCACACTGCTCTAGAGGCATGAATCACAGTTGTTTTTAACTAGGCAGAGTAGAAATTAGATGAATGAATTTGGAACTTTGGTGCCATATATGTGGAAGAAACTAGGTTGTTCTGTGGTAAATGTGTGTCTAGTGATTGGTCTATATGATAAGCTATGGTCTTTCAGGTATTCTCCATAAATACTAACCACATAATCTAGGAGTGTCATCGATAGTCGCCAAGTCGATGCACCGCTAGATATGATCCTATCGATAGTCGCATCGATAAGGCAACCGTATCGATGAGATAGAATCGACAAAATTTAACCCCAAATACCGCTACATTTGGGGTTAAATTCTACAGCAAAAAATCATGAGCGATCGCTTAGCCTCAACATTCCAACGGCTGTTAACTTTTATGGTTATGTTTTACGTTGTACTACAGCTCTCAGCCGTGAGTACACACAAAATCATGAGCGGTAGATCGATTCGCTCACCATAACAAACGGCCCCCATTTTATTTTACTGCGAACATAGAACTCGCAGTACGTTCAGAACAACAAATGTTTGAAACATTCGCTAAACGTACTGCTCATCAAGTGCGCAGTATTCAAGATACGAATGTTTAAAACGTTTGTGTCTCAAATGAGCAAACGTAATGAGTGTCCATATAGACATACGTGGCTATAGATGAAATTAATACAAATAACAGCCACAAAACAAATTCAATTCAAAGTAGAATGAATTGTAATAGGTATAAAAGAATAAATCAAATATAAAGTAAAATGATAAACAAATTTTGATTAAGTAATACATGTAATCAAATGAAATAAAAATAGAATTAAATAAATCATGATTGATTATGATAATTGATGAATGCATAATTACAGAATTAATTCATTAATTTAATGTTTGATGTATGAATTAAAAAGGCAAGAATGTTTTTTTATTTTGAGCAATTACTAGGTAATTAATTAAGCCCAACGAGCATGTTACAGTGTATCGAATCGAATCGAATCGAATCGAAAAAAATAGCGATTAATCGAATCGATAAAATTTGATATCAATGACATTCCTAACATAATCCAGAGTTTTTCGGAACTAGGGTTGGATGCCATGTGTCGGCAGTAGAATGGGTGTAGTAGGAGGGGGGGGGGGGGGGAGGTTGACTGTAACGTGTTCGTGTTCGGCGTTCATTTACACTACAGGTCTGTAGTGTAAATGAACGCCGCTATAGCTACGCGTCGCCACCGTCACGGTCACGTTCTATAATTAGCTTCCAATTACTTGTGACGTCATCAAACCTGTAAAATCGCTAATTTCACTGATTTAAAAAAGGTTATTTAATTTCCTAAATGTGTCTTCTTAGTACAATTAGTCCATTGAATGTATCCATGCTGTTTGACCAAAACAGAGTTGACGCTATCATACATAACTGGAAGAACCAAGTTTTCTGTAATGAAACAATCCAAGGCGTTCCACAAAGGCATTCGACGTGTTTGAAGCCGCCTCTCGGCGGGTTCCGGAACCTCGCGTCTAGGCATTGCCATATAGCTACCCCTTTATAACCACACACCATGTTAGGTACATACCAGACCCATAGTAGAATTATGGTATTGGTCAACCACAAGTCTGCCACTGATCTAGTGGTAGACCTGTGGCAGACCCGTGGTTAAAAGAAAGCTTTTTAGTAAGGGCAGTGGTACGAGGCAACCATAAATGATTTAAAGGCCTTCTACCCTTTAAATAGGATGGATGAAGATACCACTAAGTTAAACCATTAGACTACTGTGTTACTAACAAAGTATGATGTAGGACTGTAATCAGTACTGTGAGATACTCTTGATCGTAAACCTGTGGCCATCCTTTCCCTTTTGGTTATGCGGCCAGTTAACCTTGAAAAGCCATAAAGGTGAAAGGCTGAAATAAAATGCCAACTTGCCACGCCTGACTACCTGGGTTGGAAATGAAATAAAGGCAATTATACTTCTTTGATATCATTTGGGACATCCAATAAAACTGGTGTCCCAAAAGTAACATTTGTATTTGCCTAACTACTCTTTGTTTGCAGTGTTTAGTGTGTAAAAAGATATGGATGAATGGGAACATGGCCTGAAAACCTATACTTTAATGTCTAATGTTTCCCCACTCTCCCTTATTTTGCTGTGTACTCAAATATTCTTGTATTGTTGTGTTCTCCAATATCCTTGTATTGCTATGTACCCCAATGTCCGTGTATTGCCATGTACCCCAATATCCTTGTATTGCTATGTACCCCAATGTCTGTGTATTGCCATGTACCCCAATATCCTTGTATTGCCGTGTACCCCAATGTCTTGTATTGCCATGTACCCCAATATCCTTGTATTGCCATGTACCCCAATTAGAGCTGCACTCACCACTCACGAACTCGAGTGGCTTGAGCCCTGGGGCAAAATCGCCGAGCTCGAGCTGAAATGTTAAAATCGTGAGCTCGTCTATGTTGGGAACACAAACGTAACACAGAGCACCTAACACACATTATAAACATACATAACTGCTTATCGCTGTCATGTCTTCTTGACGATCTCCAATGTATACATTCAAGCGGTGTTGAGTGTTATTCTGACATTTGTACCTCGTCAGCACGTTTTAAAATTAAATAAACATGGCAATGTTAATAAATCTCTGCCAAAAAATATTTATTTCTTAATAGCTGGGGTGTAAAATAAGTATTTCTTTGGAAAATCGGAACGTCCGTGAGCTCATGAGCTCACGAGTCAAACGGGTGGTGACCTCATGAGTTGATCTCCCTCCGTGAGTGCAGCTCTAACCCCAATGTCTGTGTATTGCCATGTACCCCAATATCCTTGTATTGCCATGTACCCCAATGTCTGTGTATTGCCATGTACCCCAATGTCCTTGTATTGCCATGTACCCCAATATCATTGTATCGTTTTGTACCCCAGTATACTTGTACTGCTGTGTACCTCATTATCATTGTATTGCTGTGTACCCCAATATCTGCGTACCCCAATATCCTTGAATTGTAGTGTACCCCAATATCCTTGTATTGCCATGACTACCCCAATATCCTTGTATTGTAGTGTACCCCAATATCCTTGTATTGCCATGACTACCCCAATATCCTTGTATTGTAGTGTACCCCAATATCCTTGTATTGCCATGACTACCCCAATATCCTTGTATTGTTGTGAAATGCAATATCCTTGTATTATTGTGTACCCTAATATCTGCTTACCCCAATGACCTTGTATTGCTGTGTACCCTAATATCATTGTATTGCTGTGTATCTGCAATATATGCGTATTGCCGCGTACACCGATATCCTTGTATTGACGCGCACCCCAATATCCTTGTATTGCCATGCACCAAAACAAACTTGTATTGCCTTGTACCCCAATATTTGTGTTGCCATGTACCCCAATATACTAGTATTGCCTTGTACCCCAATATCTTTGTATTGTCATGTACCCCAATATCTTTGTATTGCCTTGTACCCCAATATCCTTGTATTGCCTTGTACCCCAATATTCTTGTATTGCCTTGCACCCCAATATCCATGTTGCCATGTACCCCAATATTCTAGTAACGCCTTGTACCCCAATATGCTTGTATTGCCTTGCACCCCAATATCCGTGTTGCCATGTACCCCAATATTCTAGTAATGCCTTGTACCCCAATATGCTTGTATTACCATGTATTCCAATATTCTTGTATTGCCTTGTACCCAAATATCCTTTCATTGCCATGTACCTCAATATCCTTGTACTCTACTGCTGTAAGGGGACATCTCTAAGGAGCATCCCTCATTATATATAATGAACATATTGCTTTTAAAAGCTGGAGAAATTGGAGGGCCGAAAAATGATGATCCAATAACCTCATAACTGTCACCATTTAAAGCATTTACCAGCCAAAGGAGATTTATCTACAGCTACAGCCTGTAAGTTTGGCCCCGGAGGATGAAGGCACAAAACACTCTAAACATCCAAGTCCCGGAAGCGTGTTCTTTAGTATTCCGTAATTGTGCCCCCAGGCGGCCGGGCCGCAATTGTGATTTCTCTAAATGGTCTGGGATGCAGCGTATGAATTCTGAAACTGCATCGCGAATATAAATCAGCCAAGGCTAGGGGCAAACTTAGTTTGGCAGCAATTTTCCCTGACAAATCTCGTTTGTCAGATTGTTAACTGGCGAGGTACTGCCACGACTCCTGTTGCCGTAGATGTTGAGTGTGCGGGCTCTTGCTAGGGAGTGTGTATTAGCTGAGATAGCATGATGTATGGAGCTGTACATAATGCTACATAATAAACATTGGCCTCACGCGTCCACTACTATTTGAAATAGAGAGAGAGAGAGAGAGAGAGAGAGAGAGAGAGAGAGAGAGAGAGAGAGAGAGAGAGAGAGAGAGAGAGAGAGAGATTCTGTGAATAAAGACTGGTCCAAAATCCTTTAACCCTTAAGCTGCTGCTGGCTATTTGGCCAATACAAAACTATGCAAAAACAACAACTGAAAAATGACTGAAACCCTGGCACATGGATATTCATCTGCAAGTTCTCAGGAAGAGCTATCTAATGAATACCAACATGAGAGAGAGAGAGAGAGAGAGAGAGAGAGAGAGAGAGAGAGAGAGAGAGAGAGAGAGAGAGAGAGAGAGAGAGAGAGAGAGAGAGAGAGGAGGGAGAGAGAGAGAGAGAGGAGAGAGGGAGAGAGAGAGAGAGAGAGAGAGAGAGAGAGAGAGAGAGAGAGAGAGAGAGAGAGAGAGAGAAAGAGAGAGGAGGGAGAGAGAGAGAGAGTGAGAGAGAGAGGGAGGGAGGGAGGGAGGGAGGGAGAGAGAGAGAGAGAGAGAGAGAGAGAGAGAGAGAGAGAGAGAGAGAGAGAGAGAGAGAGAGAGAGAGGAGCGAGAGATAGAGAGGATGGAGAGAGAGAGAGAGCGAGAGAGAAAGAGAGGGAGAGAGAGAGAGAGAGAGAGAGAGAGAGAGAGAGAGAGGAGCGAGAGATAGAGAGGATGGAGAGAGAGAGAGAGCTGTAATGAATACACAAATACTTCAGTGTTTGTAGAGGATAAATCAATACTCATGTGTATCACAATTATGCCAACGAGATCTGTGAACACACAGCAAGGAAGAAGTTCCTTATTGTTACAGTTAATTGGACAGCAATCCAATAAAAGAATGACTAATTAATAAGGTGCTTGGTAAATTAGCACAATACTAAAGTTAATTGAGAGAACATTGGACATTTATACATTGTTTGACATGAGATAGGTAAAGGGAAAGTGGGTGATATGGTTTTGGGTGTTAGCCAGTGCTATATTGTTATCAGTGATAACAATATATAACACTGGCTAATGGCATGTGGGAGTCAGCCCTATAATCTACACTCTATTGAGTCAAGCTAGTATAGTATAGTATAGAGAGTGAGAGAAAGAGAGAGAGAGAGAGAGAGAGAGAGAGAGAGAGAGAGAGAGAGAGAGAGATTGTTATCTACAACTGTAGTTGAATGAACATTTTGAACTTTTTCACTACAATTTTTTTGTGATCATCACATTCTTGGGGAAACATTTGAAGGAAAATTTGATAGGCAATGTTGATAAGAATGCAAACAACTTTCCTTCAAATACTTTGAGAATTCAAAGTTATCAATTCCAAAATTACATTCTATTGTATGACATGACAGGTTCGGATAACACTTTTCGAAGACCGGAATGTGTTAAGTATGTCAGCCCACCCTATACCCAGTGACCTTTCTGTGTTTTATTGTTATTAATGATAACAATATAACACAAGCTAATGTCATATGTGGGTGTCTGCCCTATACTCTACACTATTTAGTCGAGAGAGAGAGAGAGAGAAAGAGAGAGAGAGAGAGAGAGAGAGATTTACATTGTAATCTACAACTGTAGCACCAGAGTACGTTTTGAGGATTTTCACTTTCTTTGTGATCATCGCATTTGGAGGAAACATTTGAAGGAAAAATTGATAGGTAAAGTTGATGAGAACGCAAACAACAACTTTCTGTCAAATACTTTGAGAATTCAAAGTTATCAATTCCAAAATTGTATTTAATTGCATGACATGATAGGATCAGACAACATTTTTCAAGTTGCGGAATGTGTTAAGTATGTCAGTCCGCCCTATATAACTCAGTGGTGCACCTGAAAACAACACGACCTTTCATTCCTAGTCCTGTGATTTATTTACAGGCATAGGCATTCAGTCATCAATAATTCAATTACCCAGCGTTCTCTTGCAAGTATAACAAGTTCATAGATTATTCCATTCCCCATGGAGCTGTTCAATAAACACGTCCTGATTTAGGTATTCTCTGTGTACTGCAGGAGGTGAAATGCTGCCTGAGATATCTCCTTGTACTGCTGAACTCTATGATAGATTAACCCATTCACACCAAGAGTTCCCCTGACAAGTGTCCGGAGCAATACCTCTTTTGAAAATAGCTCAGGAAGTAAGTATGGATTCACCATAAACTATGCTTAGAGGAATAGCAATCAAATGTCAGAAAACCAAATGTTGGATATATTTTGCACCTTTCAGCTCTATGACATTTTTACTTGCCTCTATGGTCAAGCAAGCGCAGTCCTTAGGAAACCTTTTGAACCATAGGCATACTAGGAATTTTCACCCTAGTGGCGGAAACCAGTCAATGCTTCAAATTCCATTGTTTCTAGGTGTCAGTTTACCTGCAGAGTAGCAGGTCTGTGGATGACCATTGCCACAGGTCCACAATATTTCCAGCAAGATGAGTGGCAAATATGTGGTAGCTATATGGAAGTCCCTGGGCAAATCATCACACACAATGTACACAGAACAACCTTAAAGCTTCAGCCACAAATTTGGTACAAAATGTTCCAATTATTTTTCACATTAATGGGTTTTTGCATCTCAGAGGTCTTTTTGTAGTGTACAAAATACAAACCGGACTGTGAAATTGTGTTCACTTAAGGAGTTGTTCACGTCTCCGGGGTGTTCCCAATGAGAGGTTTCACTGTAGTCTATAATGACCAATATAGGATGCAGCCACTTGGAGGCGTTAGGATATCGTTAACTGTGCCTTTAAGATGGGGCATTAAGCAGGTGACGGGCTGTGTAATATGTTACGCAGGTGAGCCGTAATTATTACCTGTGAAATGCCGGTGCTGCACGAGAGGAATAATTAATGACCCGCGTGCCGTACATGCGATGACACAACCACCTCTAATTACTTATTCAATTAGGGAATTAAGTGTGGTGATTTATGGAGATAAATTCAGGGATATATCGTGACTAACAGTTTCATGGGGAATAATGGGCCAATTTCATTAAGGTGAGATAAACCCACCCTACTTAGACTAGGTGTCAACTCTGATACCTGGTTCGGCTGTTACCTAGTCTAGAAGTTAAACCAGCCTAACTTTAGTCCAATTTCATCAAATGAGTTAGTACCAGGTAACAACCAAACCTAGTCTCAACTATCTAGGCCTTGGTTTTCGCTCTATTTTGGGCATTGGCAAGGGCTTGTGGTCAGAATAACAAAGGCTATGAGTAGAGGCCCCCACGTTGAGAGAATAGAAACCTTCACTCCCTCAACAAAGCCTATTGCATCTATAGTGGATGACCAGTATAGGGTATTATTTCTTTGGAATGAAAAATACATACATGTATTAAGTATTGTATGCAATTATGATGTAGAATGCTAATTAAAACTATGGAATATAAAACAAAGTTGATATATGCAATATTTATCATTGTCAATTTTAATTGATTTGATATTTATTCTGACTTATGAGTCAGATGCCTCAATGCTGCACTCTGCAATTCAAGACATGTATCAGCACCACTCAAACTATTTATGAATATCAAAATGTAAATATAGAAGCAAGATATCTTTGAAATGCAAATGCCAGTGGTTTATTCTACTACTAAGACAAGTTTCTTAGTTTGCTTCCAAACTGTGTTATTTTTTTTCTTTTTATTTGAGAGTTTTTTTTAAAGAGAGCGATACCTGACATTTTTGTTGACAAATCTATGACAAAAAGCATTTTTTGGGAAACGTGACAAATGCCATCAGCATTAAGGTGTGTTAGATTTGTCTGCATCACATAATATATGCAAATTTACAAGCATGTTCTTTTCTTTCTGAAAAAAACGTGTTTTAGTTATGATTGTACCAGAATAATCATAAAATGGCTATGTGTATTCTAAGTCTAGTTTATATACTCAAAAATAGCCTTTATATCAGCCATATAAATATTTAGACCAGGCCCTACTAGGATATAAACCACCCCTCCCCTGGTCTAAAGTTAGTCCCATATTTGTGACCTGGTTCAACTTTAGACCAGGTACTAAATGCTTAATGAAATTGGCCTAACTTTGAGACCTAGTCTATCTTCAAGTTGTGACCTGGTTTAATTTTAAACCAGGTATCAAGTGGCTTAATGAAATTGGCCCAATGTGTCCTTGGTAGAATAATTCCAAGTTGCAATATCAGTCGACGCAATATCCCACTACCAGGTGTCTTAAATTATCATGGGAATCAGCAAATAATGATTAGGACCTGTCCCTCAGGATGTTGATTGGTGCATGTAATATTCTGGGATGTTGTGTACTGTTATCTCAGACTCATTGACCCAATTTCTGGGGAAATCTGCCTGAATCATATCACCAAAGCACTATAGTAAAGGGATGCCTTAAAGGTGGCATCTAAAGATTATAGAGCACTTCCCAGTACTATAGTATGTGGGCAGGGTAGTTTGAAGTAAGACAAGGGACAGTCCCTACTGGTATATTGTTTTGATATATATTAGGGATACCATTGTTTAGATTTTTTTTCATTTGATATATTGATGATTTGTTTTTTATTTTGATTAATCTGATACAATGCATTTTCACCATATCATAAGGGTGTTGCCTCACTTTCTTACCTTTGTTGGGTTGTCCGGTTTCCCTTGACATTTACAACTGGCTAGTCACAACTTCGTCTCAATATGGCAGAAAAGGAGACAATAATAAAGTCCAAATTCACCTTTTTACTTCCTATTTCAATGTAGCAAGCAAAGTGAGGCTTGCAAATGTACAAAAATGCTTATATAAAGCATATGCGACTTGCGATGCTGGAAAGATCCAGATTTACGACATCTCAATTTTCAATTTTTTCATTTCCATTTCAATACATCAATATGTGTATTGACAAGTGACAGTGAAAGCAGGCTAAATTGTTTGAGGAGTAGTCAACATATCAATATGGGCCACAGTGATGACACCCCTAGTATATATGTATGTATTAGACAAGAAACAGCAGCTAGTTTGTCATTTGCTGTATAGTACGACCACAGAGCAGGCCGCATGGGCTCGAGAGTCCACTGAATCATGACCCGCAGCTTCCAGCCGATGCTGCCTGATCTGGGCTTCCTCCATGGCCACTGAATGCTAGCTGTCACCCTCCACTGCCTTCGTTTAAAGCCCAGGGCATGTGAGAAAGTTGCCAGTGACTATGGGTCATAGGTGGTGGTTTTCACCAATTACTCCGGTTTCCTTCACCACTTACAACTGGCTTTGTGGTGAAAAGGTGGCACACCCATGGTAAAAAGAGTTCTTCTGAATGTGTTTTTGACACCATCCTCACTGAAAGTTATAAACCGAAGTTATATCATACTTGGGACATACCCATCCTGCTACATATTCAAAACTATAAATTGTAAAAATATTGCATGATGGGAATTGAAAATATATATAAAAAAATATTTCAAAAATTTAGAATGAAAACAATCGTGACCCTGTGTTAAGGTACACATGTGATAAATTATGAGGAAGAAATAAGGTAGAAATAAATGATGAGGTAGAAGTTAGTACCGTGCAGAATCTCCACAGGGAACTGCTGCCGTAATCAAAGGCTACTGTAATCAATAACCAGGAGCTGCTGTCTCATGTGCAACATGCTCTCTTCAAGAACAACAAGTGCATTTTTGTTTTATGTAGATAACAAGCGAGCGTAATGTACATGATCAGTGGAAATTAACACGGGTAACCAACTCTTCACTGTTTACAGAGGCCTGCGTTAGTGTCTCTCATGGGTCGAGGGGAAGTTTTTTGATGATTTTCTAAGGACTGCAGTCCTCAAACAATCTGGTTAATGAGCCCTCAGTATTAACCCATTGATACTCACAGTGGCCAAAAGCAGCCTGTCAATTTTGATGAAATCTTTCCCACAGAAGCATGGTTTGTAATATAGTGGGGTTGAGTCTTTAGGTTACTGTTTGCTTAGTTGTTAAATTACTGTGGTAATTGATCTATACCTCTGTTTTTCCAGTTTTTCAACAGTTTGAAGTCAGTAGGATGCTGTTTGCTAGAGATGTTTCAATAAGTACTGTGATAATGGATCCATTTCTCTCTTTTGTGTTTTTCAGAAGTTAGATGTGATTCTGTAGCTCTGTTGTTATACTGTGATAATTTTTAAAGTCATCTCTGTGTTTTTCTGTTTTTCAGGAGTTAGTCGCTGCAGATCCTAAGGAGGAGAAGAACTGGAAGGGGATAGGTCTCTGTTGCTATACTGTGATAATTTTTAAAGTCATCTCTGTGTTTTTCTGTTTTTCAGGAGTTAGTCGCTGCAGATCCTAAGGAGGAGAAGAACTGGAAGGGGATAGGTCTCTGTTGCTATACTGTGATAATTTTTAAAGTCATCTCTGTGTTTTTCTGTTTTTCAGGAGTTAGTCGCTGCAGATCCTAAGGAGGAGAAGAACTGGAAGGGGATAGGTCTCTGTTGTTATACTGTGATAATTTTTAAAGTCATCTCTGTGTTTTTCTGTTTTTCAGGAGTTAGTCGCTGCAGATCCTAAGGAGGAGAAGAACTGGAAGGGGATAGGTCTCTGTTGTTATACTGTGATAATTTTTAAAGTCATCTCTGTGTTTTTCTGTTTTTCAGGAGTTAGTCGCTGCAGATCCTAAGGAGGAGAAGAACTGGAAGGGGATAGGTCTCTGTTGTTATACTGTGATAATTTTTAAAGTCATCTCTGTGTTTTTCTGTTTTTCAGGAGTTAGTCGCTGCAGATCCTAAGGAGGAGAAGAACTGGAAGGGGATAGGTCTCTGTTGTTATACTGTGATAATTTTTAAAGTCATCTCTGTGTTTTTCTGTTTTTCAGGAGTTAGTCGCTGCAGATCCTAAGGAGGAGAAGAACTGGAAGGGGATAGGTCTCTGTTGCTATACTGTGATAATTGATTCATCTCTGTGTTTTTCTGTTTTTCAGGAGTTAGTCGCTGCAGATCCTAAGGAGGAGAAGAACTGGAAGGGGATCGGCTTCTCAGTCTTAGCGATTACAGTCGTTCTATCTCTCGTGGTAATAGCATGTTTCTTCGTTACACCAAGTAAGTCATTAAGTTATTTTATACTTCTATAATCCCCCCTAATCCCTGGATTATCCAATTATATTTGCCATTCTATCTTGTGTCCCAGTCACTGTCTTGTGTCCCAGAATATACCTACTTATGATAACCTTCTGGTTGCAAATCACAGGTTACCGTATGTGGGTTGGCAATTTGCACAACAGTCAGTCGCAATTGAGCTGCCCAGATAGCTGTGGTATCTAAGGCATTGCCACTGACTGCTAGCTATCATTCACCAATGCCTGATTTCAAATCCTGTCTGCATGGGGCATATTAGAACGTTGCCAGTGATTTGGGGATAGGCAGTGGTTTTCGCAGGTTACTCCAGTTTCCACCACCACTTTCAACTGGCTAGTCATAACTTAGCCACAATATTGAAAAAAAAAAGTGACGAAATATTAAAATTCCAAATTCCCAGCAATTGAGGTCTGTTGGCATTGGTGGCAGGTGGTCACAGATGGATTTGAACATGTTCAAATTTGTTGTGGACAACATTTCATTTTTTATTTTTTTTTATCTTCATTTATTTCAAAAACATTTGGGGACATTCTTTAGGGGAAACTTGTTAAGTAGAATATCCCCAAATGTTTACTGGTCCTGTAGGACCTGTGGAGGTCTATTTTTACTGGCCCAAAGTCTTACGCGTTTAAGGGAATTTTTACTGGCCTGGGGCCAGAGGTTCACTGTTAGCTTCGAGCCCTTAGGTAGTGAGCTAACGGTTACTGAACTGTGCTGTACCAGGCGCGGAAATGAATAAGTCCTTTATTGCCACATCGATTGATGTGAAATTCATTGTTAATTGCCGTTGGTATTTTTGCAATAGTTATTAGATTGTCTAGACATGGCATTTAGAAATCTCCTACGTCCCGAGGCAGACTGCGATGTAGAAAGCTCTCTTGTCAACAGAGGTAGATAGAGACTTTATGAGATGATCATTGCACAATGGCATGTACTGTAGTCCATTTGTTGTTCAGGTTATCTTGTTAACCCTTTCATGCCTATAGAGCTGATATTCGCCTCATTATTTCTGTGGTATATCTTTTGAACAAAAAATGATTTTTAGAAAAAGTTTGAAGGAGAAGCATAGATCAGAACCCAACTAAAAACTCAGAATCGAATATTTTGTGAATTCATCATCGATTCCCAAGTTATATAGTATCATAGGTCCAGACATTTGTTAAGAAGATCTGCAGGTATGAATGGGTTAACCCCTTAAACCTTTCATGCCTGTAGCGCTCAAAACCACCTGACTATTTTGATGATATCTCTCTCACAAAAGCAATTTCAGAAATATTTTTGAGAAATATTGATCAATATCCAAATTAATAACACTTTCTAATATTTTTTTAATTTACGATTCTTTCCAAAGCTATTTTTAAAAATATCAAAGTTCCAGACCGCACTTGTCAAGAAGATCTCCAGACATAAAAGGGTTAATCACTGACAACTTTCAAAAAAATCATGTTTGAAAAAATATTTGAACATTGTTACGAATTCAGCCTTAGAAATGCTGTATATTCTAAGGTTGAAGCAGTACTTTCCTAGAAGGTGAACTCCTAGCATGAGGGGGTTACCGTAAATTCTCGGAAATTTAGACCAGCCTAGGAATTAGGGCCACTATAATTATTTTACTAAATGATTAATGGGAAATCTGGGCAACCCTCCATATATCGTCAGTTGCAATTTCACAAAATATGGAACTAGCTGTAAATCTTGCTGATACAGCTGCAAGGTATTTTCAGAAAACGTGGTCCACCCTGAACCCATATAAATTGTAATTATAAAAAAGTGTCCCACATTAGTGAGAGTTTATGGTAATCAATAATTCCTGTTGATCACTTATCATCGCCAGGTTAGGGCTGCCATGTAGCTATAGAGTAATGGCTGCTTAATTGGCTTAACCTGCCAATGCTGATTTTCCAGCTGCTAAAGATTTCTAATAATCTTTTTAACCCGTTCATGCCTGGAGGTCTCGCATCCTTCAATTGTCGTCTGGACCTGTAATACTTTTGCGAAAAACTTTGAAATTAAGAGATAATTCACAAATATTTTGTAAGAGAGTTGTTGGTTGGGTTCCGATCAACATTTGTCCTTCAAATATTTTCCGAGCGTTGCATTTGTCTCAAAGATATTTTGTGGCTTTGGCAGTTTTTGGCTATAAAGGTATGAATAGGTAAACCCATTCATGGGTAGAGTGCTTATGGTAACATGGTTTCTTGGTTCATGAGTATTTTGAAAATAATTAATTAACTACAGAGTAACAAAATATTTGAGGGGTTACCAAATCAGCTAATATCCTTCAGATTTTTAGTACATTTCTGCTAAAATACTTAAGTATTTTAAAAGTATTTATTAAGTGGACAACAATATTTTGCCAAAGGCATGAATAAGTAGACCCATTCATGCTTGTATACCCCAAAACCACCCTGCCTATTTGTGTGATATTGCTGTATTTGCTGAGTTCTGTTGTGAGTTGTTGTAGCATGTGGGACTCCAGATGCTAGTGATTAAAGGCATGTTTAGTGGGCAAGCTGCCAGGGGGCAGACTGCTTCACTGACATTTAAATGCGCTCAACGAGGGAAAATGAATTTATTATCGGTAAGCGATGAATGCTGATTTTTTCCTGGTAACCTACATAAATTGGTCCTAGATTGGCTTAACCCATTCAGGGCTGGAAATCTAGACCAGTGTCGTCTGGACCTCTCAAACTTTTGAAAATAACTTCGGAATGAAACATAAATTTGCAAAATATTTAAAGGAGCGTTGTAGATAGAGTTGTGATGAACATTTCTCCATCAAAAATTTCCTAAATATTGCTTTTGTAAGGGAGATTTCACCAAAATTGATAGAGCATTTTTTTGATATTTGAAAGAAACTAAGCTTGATTAGAACCTAAACGTAATATTCCCCTTAACCCTTATGCTGCTGGTAGCTTATTTGACCAATACAAATTAATGCAAAAAAAAAACTGAAAAATTACTGAAACCCTGGCGCGTGGATACTCAGAATACTCAGCGAGAGTTTTCCAATGAATACCTACAAGACAGAGTTTAGATGATTTTCAAAAGTCTTTACATCCCTGTGCTTTGGACGAAAGTAGCCTTAGCATTGGAAGGTTTTTAAGGTAGCTTATGTAGTTGATTTCTTTGACTTCTTTTACCCTGCTTTCATTTGACAATTTAGCCTGTACAAAGTATATATTGCCTGGAAATTCTTCTGAGGAGGAACGCATTCAGCATCGCAAAAGAAACTTTCCATCAGGATGTAAGTCTTTTGTGGTATGCTACATGTTAAGGGGATCCTCAGTCATGAATGGGCTTGCTGAATCTGCTTAGATCAAAATAATGCCATGCTCAGGAATAATTCAATAACTTTTTAAATGGAATTTGCTGTTATTTTGCAATTGACCCATTCATAAATAGTCAATTATTTCCTGAAAGTATAATAATGTTGAAAGTAACTTTGTAATCTAGTTCAAATTCACAATATATTTAAAGAAGGGTTGATAGTTATTATTAACATTTCTCCATTTTTTAATACATTCAACCCATTCATATGCCTGTAGTTAGTTCTTAACAAATATAGTCTCCATCTATTTTATCTTTGAATACAACTTGGAAATTAATCATAAATTAACAAAATATTTGAATGGGATTGTTTCTTAAGTACATTTACCCTTCAAATACTTTCTGAAAATTACTTAAGTTGCTGAAATATCACCATAATGGTCAGGTGGTTTTGGGCGCTACAGGCATGAATAGGATCAAATGCTCTGGTCAAACGAGTATCACCAAAATAGTGAGAATGTTTTGGGCACTACAGGCATGAAGGGGTGAACCCACAGCAAGTTTGAGAAGTCCCCAGTGCCCGCTCTCATTGCTGGCGCTAACTGCTGATTTATTTAGCATTTCCCTGATGAGGCGCTCTGTTATGTCAGTGAGGCACTGGGTCCTGAACAGCTGCTAATTAACCCACTGACCCGTTGCAGGCTACAGTAGGGATTGGCACCTTCAACATTCTCACCATACCATACTCAGCATGCAACATAACCACTTGCCAAGTTGCAAGTGAATTCTGCAAAAAAATGGCAATCGGGCAAGCAGAATAATACCCTTACTTGCCCCGCTCAACAAGTAATGTTTTGGAACCTATGTTGCACCCTGCCATACTATATTGATACTTCCTTATGATACGATACCTTAACAACATTTAACTGTACTGCCTGCCTCCCGGAGACCTAATTTTGTTAAATTTAGCACTGCCAACTTCAGAAATTTCTCAAATATATGGGAAATTTCCTTGTGGAGACATCCAGGTAGTAATTAAGCCACTTTTATTTATATTTCAAATCTTAAACTCAACAATAAGATACTTAACTTTTTTGATACAGTCATTTTTCCCAATCGATACCAGTATTTGGTATAGTATCAAGTACCGGTACTTATCCCTATTTTAGAGTGCATGCACAGGAGGCTTAACAACTTTGAAAATACTTCAAATATATGAGGAGATGCAGTTTTGAATCCAACAATAATTCTGCATTTTAAATATCATTTCTCATCACATTTAGCGCTATATTCTGTGACTAGCCAGTCATGAATGGTGGAGGAAAATGGAGTGCCTGACAAAAACAAACTCCTCACCTCAAGTCACCGCTATCTTTCTAATATGCCTGAGGTGGATAACCAACAAGAATTACACATTTTATCATTTTATCATGTACTATATTATTATCAAGATATTTCCTCAAATCTCAGACCAGTTGTACACTCTAGATGTGAATGGGCACATGTAGAGAAGAAATCAAACATCACTAAAATTCTTCTTCAAATATTTTTATCAAAGTTATTCCCTATTCCGAGGTATCATTATGTCTATTCTCAAGGTATTTTACAAGTTTACTTTGCATCCTGAAGACATTTTAGGAGACCCTGCATATATTATTTCAAGATTAATGTCTGACATTTGACCATTGTTTTATTGTATTGTAGAATCTGTGGACGTGGAGTTTGGGGAGGAGTTTTCATTTGACGACTTCTTTGATGAAGAATTCATCCCAAAGAAGTTTGAAGGAGGCTGGGTAGGAGGTAAGTGAAACGTTTTAGAAAAATGTATATCTTTTTCAGAATTTCACAATGGTGCCATGCCTGAATGGATACTGCACAAATGTCAATACTTGTACTTCTTTTACTATAGCAATATTTTTTTAATCTGTGACAAAAAAAACTACCTGATAGCATGTCAGGTTTGTTCCACATACCTTTGGCTGAAAAGCGGCAGGCATTTCAGCTATAATCACTATACACACTTGCGGCACAAATTCTTGCAAATTTTTATGAGGGAAGCCATGGAGGTACTCCCTTACAAAGGCAGATGATGGTGTCCTTTGTAGATGGGACATAGTAAAAAATATTAAGCAATAGTGGGGTAGCACAGGTAGTGGTGTAATATGCTAAACTACTCAGCCGTAGAGGTACACCCTTAGGAAGCCAGATGATGACTTCCATTGCAGATGGGACATTGGGACAAATATTTGGCAATAGTGGTAGGACAGGTAGGGATGCAATACACTTAACTACTCAGTCATGAAGGTACACCCTTAATAAGCCATACAAGGGTATCCCTCACAGATGGGACATAAGGCAAATATTAAACAATAGTGGTAGCACAGGTAGTACATGTGCAAAACACTTAACTACTCAGTCATGGAGGTTCACCCTCAGTAAGCCAAATGGTGTTGTCCCAGGGCTGCATATGGGACAAACATTAGACAAAAGTGGTAGCAGTGAGCAGTCATTGTGCAGAACATTGGACTTATCAGCCAAGGAGGTGCACCCTTAGGAAGCAAAATGGAAAGCAGATTTGGCAAATATTAGGCAAAAGTAGTAGCAGCAAGCAATTATTGTGAAATACATTAGACTGTTCAGCCCAGGAGGTACACCCTCAGTAAGCCAAACATTGCTGTCAACCAGATATGGGACAAATATTAGACAATAGCTGTAGTGCTCAGTGAGCAGTTACCGTGTAGTACATTGGACTGTTCATCTTATGAGGTACACCCTTAGGAAGCAAAATGGGAAGCAGATTGGGCAAATATAAGGCAAAAGTGGTAGCAGCGTGCAATTATTGTGAAGTACATTGGACTGGTCAGCCAAGAAGGGACACCCCCAGTAAGCCAAGCATTGTTATTGTCTTCTGCTGATGGGACAAACATTAAGGCAATATTGGTATCAAAGGTGAGAAGTGCAAGCCTTCAGATGAATGGCATTTGAGCATTACAGTTGGTGCTCTGCAGATGTGGCTTGATGGCTGGAGCCTCAGAGGCTGGGCCAGGTGGTCTCCTCACCAACCAATATCTGCCTAACTCGAGCAGGTGATCTGACAATTTTGAAAATATCTTAAAAACAAAGGCATCCCTACAAAAAAATGTGAAGGACAATTATTCATCAAATGAAAACACACAGCTTTCATTCAAATATTTTTCTTGAGTGGGCGTTGTTTTTGAAATATTTGCATATGCGTCAGATGGGCTGTGCATGTTCCTGGCATGAATAGGTTACAGAGCCAGCAGCCCACTTGTGTGCAGAGACAATGGAGCGGTAACTAAGGAGAATCATAAAGAAGGCATAAAATGGGAAACACTACCTCTAACCTTAAGAACGTGCTCGCTGAAACGGCCGTTTCATATAATTACCCGCGCGATCTCGTTCTTTAGGGACGTGGGGTTGCTAGCTCTACTCTATAATCCAATAGCTGTTTGCCATGCAGGCTCCAGCAGAAAGGACAGCCCTCTGCAGGTGTTAAACAATGCAAGAGTGGTATTGATAGACAGGTAGCAGGGCTCAACATTAAGGCTAGCCCCGTAACCCCCGGCTAGTTATAGAAAGTCAGGGCTAGTAAATTCTACCTGTGAGTAGTCCTGAGGGGCTTGATAGAATAAGAATATCAGCACTTAAAAAAGTACGAAGCCCTCCTTCGGCTCTGCATACCTGGATGATAATATAACTCAAATTAACACTGTTTTCTTTTCATATTATCAACAGAGGCTATGTTATCAACAGAGGTCTCTATTTGAAAAAATATATCATTAATATCAGGGCTAGCAAAAACATTTCAGGGCTAGTAAAAGTTACGGTAACTAGCCCTGCTGGGCTTATGAAGTTTTTTTTCTTAATGTTGAGCCCTGGGTAGGTTGGCCCTCTTCCTATGGAGAGGTCTTGGGCAATTAAATCTGCTGTGTTTATAAGGTTCTAATTTTCCTTTTCCAGCAGAGACATTTCTCCATTTAATCAATTTACTACAATAGATACAAACAAATAAAGCTACCCCAACATTTAACCCTTATGCTGCTGGTTGCTAATTTGGCCAATACAATAAGATGCAAAAACCTGAAAAATCTACTGAACTGAAAACCCGGCACATGGATACTAATCTGAGTGTACTCGGCGACAGCTTTCCTACGAAATTACCAACATGACAGGGTTTAGATGGTTTCACAAAAATCTTTGCATCCTTGTGCTCGTGGCGAAAGTAGCCTTAGCATTGGAAGGGTTAAAGGACCACTCCAGTCATCCCAGGTAGAGGTCTTTTACAATGAAATGCACTGTGTATATAAGCTCTATATTGAGCCTGTTCTTATTTCTTCTGGCATGGAAAATTTTCCCCGTTTTATCTCAATATGTTGTTCTTGGTAAAAGCTCATGAGCTGCCTCAAAATATAAAGGTTCATTTCAGACTGCTCTGGTATTGCTGTTTTAGGAATGGATCTGCTGTGTATATAAGGTGCCAACATATTCCAGTGGTTTTGCCATGCACATTTCTCCATTTAATCTCAACTTACTCTAATAGAAGCATCATGCTTTTTACGATTACATAATTTCAAAAGTATTATGGAATCCAGACAGCACCGATATCAAAGCCTCTTGGGCCTTTGTGTTTTATTGCGCGCAGTGTGGGCACATGGCGTGCGTGGCGGTCGTAAGCTCACCTATGATTGTAGCTGCCCCTGTGAGTTGATGCCCTGCCTGCCTAATTGGATGCCAGCTTCACACAAACGGGATGCTTTATCTCATGAGCACCTGACATGAGAACCCTAACCCACTCATGCCTCCTGAACATTTCCTTAACTCACTAATGCGTAATAGTTACTCCAGATGGCCTGAAGCATCAAAGGTATAGTCCTTAACCCTTATGCTGCTGCTGGCTAATTTCGCCAACACAAAATGGTGCAAAAAACCTGAAAAATGACTGAAACCCTGGCACATGGGTACTTATCTGAGAGTACTCTGTGAGAGCTACCTAATGAATACCAACATGACAGGGTGAGATGGTTTTCAAAGGTTTTTGTGTCTGTGTGCTTTTGACAAAAGTAGCCTCAGCATTGGAGGGGTTAAACCTTATATGCTGCTGGTGGCTAATTTCGCCAATACAAAATGATGCAAAAAACCTGAAAAATGACTGAAACCCTGGCATATGGGTACTCATCTGAGAGTACTCAGCAATAGGTTCCCAATGAATACCAACATGACAGTTAAGATGGTTTTTCCAAAAAATTTGCATCCTTGTGCTTCAGATAAAAGTAGCCTCAGCATTGGAAGGGTTAACCCATTAATGCTTGACAGTTTCTCCAGATGGCCTGAAGCATGAAAGGTATAAGATTATTATTATTATTATTATTATTATTATTATTATTATTATTATTATTATTATTATCATTATTATTATTATTATTATTATTATTATTATTATTATTATTATTATTATTATTATCATTATTATTATTATTATTATTATTATTATTATTATTATCATCATTATTATTATTATTATTATTATCATCATTATCATTATTATTATTAGATATTGTCTTCTGGACCTATGACACTATAACTTTGAAAGTGATTTCAAGATTTCATCAAATTGTCTGGCTGACGACTGAGTATAAATGGGTTAACAAGTATCGTCTGTACTAATCATAACTTTGCAGAGAACTTTGAAAGGAAGTATTTCTTTCTTAAATGATTGACGGAGATTATTAGGTTAGGTTCTGATCAACCTAACTCCCTCCTTGTTTTTTGAATAACGCTATGGTGTCATAAACTTTACCAAAATAAATGTGACATTTCTTTGGGAGTACTGAGATCAGTGAGGTTATCCATTCAATCCTAAAGCATGAAAGTGTCTTGACTAGTTGGATAATACTTTTACAGAGCATATTTCTGAATGTATTTAATCTATCAATACTTACAGTAGCCAAAGCAGCTTGGCAATTTTGGTGAAATCTCTAAGGTGATAGCACATTTAGAAAAAACATTTCAAGGAGAAATGTCAATAAAACGCTAGCAAAACTTATCCTTCCAATATTTTCATAGTATCATAGATACGACAACAATTTCTGAAGTGTTACTGGGTTAAAGGAGAAATGTTAATCAGAACCTTCAAATATTAATAACTGATGGAAACTACACAAATAATTCCAAAGTTATTTTAAAAAGTATCATTGGATCAGAAACCTGACTTTTCATAGAGACCTCCAGATATGAACGGTTTAACCAGCATTCATGCTCATTCAGTGTTCCACTAGAAACGTTGACGAGATGCTGTGATACATACACCTGTGTACACTGTTAGTGTACATTGTACAGCCAGCACCAGCCCTCATACATGCTGTACAGCCCTACTTTGCATGCCGCAGGTTGCGTGGATGTCTGGATGGTGTAGGGATGTAATTGGTTGCCAGCTTCGCACAAAGGTGCTGTTTTGTTTGCTGTTCACTTGGCGTGATCACCTGGACTCAGCTTTTAAAAGCGTATCGCTTTGGCGCATCTCAATCGCTTTCTGCTGATAAATGAGACACCAGCTTTGTCGTGATGCGTGTTCCGATGTGGGTGTTCCAATTCTTGGAGCGTTTTTTCCACCTTGCACACTGCATACGTTTAGTATCAGCCATGCATTGCCAGTTTAACCCATCCATGCCTGTAGCACAAAAGGACTGACTATTTTAGTTAGTATATTTGTGAGCAGAGCATTTTTCAGAAAATGTTTAAGGAGAAACATTGATAACACTCTGATTTCTTTGATGTTGGAACAATATCTTTCATAAATAAATGGCCAGGTTAAGTTCTGAGCCTCAGGTTTTCTTGTTACCACACCTGTTACCTAGCTCTCAGCAAAATTAGATTCTGACTTAGTACTGGTGCACGCAGGCTAGTGCTGTAAATTCAAGACCAGTCCTCAGTATTTACATCTGGTCTCCGTAGACCTACTTAGTGAAATTGGCCCATAAAGTGTGCGAAAATTAGAAAGGGAGAGATTTCATTTTGAAACATCCTTCAGTAATGTATGGGTTTGAAAGGTGATCACTAATTCCACTTTCCTGCCAAGAAATTATGGCAGTTAAGAGGGTGCGAGGGATTTTTTCTCTTGAAGTAAGAAATATCCTTCAGTAATGTATGGGTTAAAAAGGTGATCACTAATTCCTTTATCCTGCTGAAAATTTATGGCAGTTCAGAGGGTGCGAGGTATCTTTTTAAATTTAGAAATATGGCTCAGGGATGAGTGGGTTAAAAAGGTGCATCCCCTCTGACCTACCCTCCTGCCTGGAGTTTACGGGAAGGGGAAGTGAGGGGGAGGGAGGGATTTATTTTCCTCTGTCTTCCCACTAATGGAGTCGTGGCCTTTGTCTACACACCTGCCCCGGGAAGCAGATTAGTTGACGCCTAATTTGAAATTAGTGTTGACAATGTCTGACCCTGCGAGGAGGGTTCATATGTTCAACGCAAATAGGGCCAGGCCGATTTCTTTATGTGGCGGGATCTCCCAAAAGTGGCTGCTGTTAACCCTTAACACGCTGAATTGCCTGACGGGGGCTTGTCCCTCAAACTGAGTTGTTTTTTTGCAACAAATTATGTTGCATTGCTGTTGCGCTCTCAGGGGGTTGTAAGTCTTTCCAGCCATAAAAGGCAAAATACCATCCAAAAAATCTGAAATAAAAAATACTGCCTGAAACTACTGTTCTTGTTCTCTTAAATTATGTTTGTTTTGTAGAAATTACTTTTAGAATATATTATGTCTGATCAGTGTAAACCTAAGGTTTTGTAGAGAGCATGCTGATTTTGATTTAGAATAAATGAAAAATCAGGTATTTGGAATGCATTAGCCCAACTTCAGCCTGAAATTTCTCAAGTTGTACATAAATATTTCTTTTCAAAAAGGGTATATGTAGAATGCTTATTAAAAACTGATATACATAATGAAAAATAGTGTTTGTTTCTTTGTTTTAATTAGTCATGAGCAACCCTAAAGCAAAGGGGATGCAAATAAGTCTTAGCAAGAAATGAATTCTGAGAGCGCTTCAAAAGGAATTCTAAAGGATCAACTTCCTCAATGTTAGAGCGCTATAAACAAATGAAAATAGAAAATATCAAATGTAAAATATAAATATCTAACATAATTTCAACCTCCTCAATCGATACATGTAATTTTTATTCAGAAACGATCATGTTTTGCGCCACAAATCAACGATTGAACACAAAAAGCAATGTTGATTTGTGGCCGCCATTTTGTCACTCCCAAGTTCGCCAACTTTCTGGCGCAACAACACAGAGATAAAATTCCCAGTGCAGTAAAAATATACAATAGAAAAAGAAATAAAAACATACATCGATTGCCTACCTTGTTATCCTCCTTATGATGTCTTTATTTTGTGTTGTGCCATCAGTTATAGCCTTTTTCGAAGGCTTCAAACATGATGGCCTACACGTTGTCAGGCTCTGTTTACGGCAAATTCGATTTTGAAATCCGTTGGCCGTAAGGAATGCACCTATTTCGAATCATGTCTCCATTATATTAATTGCGCAATAAACAAATACAAAATTGACATTGTTAGATAGATATGTGTCTTGGCTTTCGGGAAATATAATATTTATTACAATCCAACCACGGGAAGTATTTTTTTGGATTGTGTAAAGTGTGGCGAGATGACCGCAAAATCTGCCGTTTTCAAAATGGCGGATCTAAACATGTGCGAAGTGATTTCCTTCGCACTTGTTTTAAAACGATCGTTTCAGCAACATAACAAATTTATTTCGAAAAATAAAGTTGATATTCTTGTTCCCTGACATCCATTTAGTCTAAATATTATCTTTATTGAATTTAGGATGTCAGGAATAACGTAATATCAATCGTACAAAAAAACGGAAGTACTCTCTTCAGTGCCGACCTGCACGCTGCGAGCCGGTATCAACATCGCAAAACATTGCTTTTCGGCCGTGATTTACCTCTCATTTTATATTTAATGCATAATATTGATGTTTTTCTTTGTCAATCTGACAAAGAAAAACATATGAGAATAGGTGAGATATTTATATCACCTATTCTCAAGTTATTTCGCCAAATTCGCTGGATAACTTCCTGATTAATGGAAGTTTCCCAACATGGCGGCGGCCTGCGATTACGGTCGATTTACTTGCGGACCTGTTCGTCCATCGCTTCTCGGACAAGGTATTGAATTGTGGACCTGTCCGTCCACCGCGTGTTAAGGGTTAAGGGAGCATTCAGCAGTCAGAACTTAACCCTTATGCTGCTGGTGGCTAATACAGCCAATATAAAATGATGCAACAAAACCTGAAAAATGACTGACACCCTGGTACATAGGTACCCATCTGACAGTACTCAGCGAGAGCTTTCCAATGAATACCAACATGACAGGGTTTAGATGTTTTTCAAAAGTCTTTGCATCCTTGTGATTTGGAAAAGTAGCCTCAGCATTGGAAGGGTTAAAAAGTTACTGGCCCTGTAGGAACAGTAATACCTCGGATCTGCTGGTCCTGCAAAAATTGAACTGTTCCTACATTTTTTTCTTTTAACATTATCATTATGCGGGGAAAAATTGTTGACAAGAATGTCTCTGAAGGTTTACTGGCCCTACAGCACTAGTTGAGGCCTGAAGCCATGTTTGGGAACTTTTACTGGCCTGGGGCCAGCAGGTAGTGTGAGTGTCGAGCTCTAGTGTTAGCTTGCTGATAAAAACAATCATGGTTACAAGTTGCTCTAGAAATTGTTGTTTGGTTTTAAGACACTTTTGGTATTATTTTTTGGATTTAAGGATTTTTTTTACAAAGTACTTGATAGAAAAGTGTTGGTAATGTTCTGAATTTCTATTTTATTTTTTCCAACTTTCTCCATGCTTGGTGCTCATCCCATTTATGCTTAAGAGTTCCTCTAGAAATTGTCTTCTGGATCTGTGACACTTTTGATATTACCAACTTTTTTTGTTAAGAATGTTTTTTAAAGATATTTGATGGAGAGTTGTTGGTAATGTTCTGAATAACAATTCTTGTTCAAATATTTATCTTACTTTAATTATAACTGAGTTTGACCCATTTATGCTTAAGGGTTCTGCTAGAAATTGTCTTCTGGATCTGTGATACTTTTGACAATAAATGTGGCATCAAGAATGATTGTTTAGAAATATTTGATGGAGAGTTGTTGGAAATATTACAAAAAAACAAACATTTCTTAGTCAGATATTTTCCCAACATAGCCTATAAATGCAAGATATCATCCAGGGCACTTTTAATACTAACTCCCAAAAATGACCTGACAATTTTTATGGTGTATTTTTCAGAAAATGCCCCAAAGGAAATGTTGATCAACAACTGGAAACTCTCCTTCCAAGTATTTTGCAAATGTAAACTTTAAATCCCAGTCCCTTCTTGAAATGAAATTGATCATTTTGCAAGCATTTATGTGTGCACTGATCTCTTATGGTCAGTTAGGTTCTACACACATTTATATATGTATATGCCAGCATCAGAAGGGTTAATATGATGTGTAGGGATGGGGACCATTGAGAATTCTATGGTTCGGTTCGGTTTTCGGTTTTGCTTCTACGGTTCGGTTTTATCACGGTTTCCTAAACGGTTTTTTGGTGTTGTGAACTTTTCAGGGTCCAGCTTGGTTGAAAAGGAAAGAGATACAAATAACAGGACACATTTGCAGCCTTATTTTGGTATCAATTTATTTCAACATAAATGACTGTATAATTATTCAAAGTAGTTTCTTTCACATAGGAAATACTTTTAAAAACAATGAAATAAAGGCACTTGCAGCTTTATGGTGTACTAAGAACTTAACTCAATTAATTTCAATTTTTTAAGCATAAACTATAGGGCCATAGCAGTCATTTCCTTTCAAGTGGTATAAATACAATTTTATGTTACAATTACTAT
>OZ012699.1:13673780-13701280 GCA_963942565.1 Maea johnstoni | reverse complement strand
ATGGTGTGTTTGCTGATTGCCTGGTGACTCCTGGTGAGAAGTGAGGCTTCTAGCTGATTGTTCCTTGTTTATGACAGTCACCGATCCTGGATTACTGATCCTATCATGCCAGGCCTACATGAGTAATTGACAACTTTAAAGTGATATGTTTTAACCCTTGGTGACACAGAAAATGCGTTATGCATTAACTCTATCATATTATTAACCAAAAAGGTGATTTATGGTGCAATGAAGAAAGAACAAAAGCCTCATATATCTCATGTTAAAAATGAGGTAAAAAAGTTTTATTATGAAGACAAATACCGTCATTACATACAAGGGAAAGGTCGCTATTTTGACAAACAGAATAATTTATTGAATATTTTTTATACAACATAGTATTTATTACAACGTATCAACAATTTCAACACATTATGCTCGTCGCTATTTGTACTGTACCGTATTTTTTGACATGTGGATGGAGGAAATAAAAAAGGATTGAAAAATAAAAAATGTTTTAACCCTGTCATGTAACTGAGTCAACTATAGGAAAAAATCGATTTTACCCCTTTCTTTCTAATTATCTTTTTTTTCTCCTTTTTTTAATGTTCAGAGATATTTGATGAGGGATTGTTAAGTAGAAGTGTAATATGAACTTTCAGTCAATCTTTTTTCAAAATACTTTTTTTGCTTTGTTATCCATATGTGACAATATGTGTGAGACCTTATGTATGCTGAGGAGGTGGAGGGGTTAACCCGTTAATGCTCACAGTGGCCATAATCAGCCTCGTAATTTAGGTGAAAACTATCACTCTAAAGTATAGTTAGGAAAATATTTGAAGGAAAAATGTTAATCAGATAATAACTGACAACTCTTCTTTAAATAGTTTCTGAAATCAGTCTTCATTTCTAAGTTATTGCCAAAGTAATAGAAAATTAATTTTTAGTCTGTTCTCAATGGACATTTGACCTTGAAATATTTTTAAAAAATTGCTTTTATTAAAGAGATATCATCAAAGTTAGTCCGGCTGTCTGTATGTCACAGGCATGAATTGGTTAACCCTGTCACTACTGGTGGTTAAATTGACCAAAGCAAAATGACTCAAAAAATGCTTGAATACGACTGAAATCCTGCCACATTTGTACTCATCTTATAGCACTCGACGAGAGCTCTCCAATGATTTTTGTCATCTTGCGGTGTGGACAAATTTAGTCGCAGCATAGAAAGGGTTAAGGCAGCATGTAGAATTAAGGCTATACATGGGAGTGCGAGGGTTACACCAAATCACCACGGCGCCTATTGGAGGCAAATCTCATTGATTAGTGCTTGAATTGCAATGTCCTGTTTCACGGCGGCGGTTTTATTGTCGCTAGAAATTTGATTTCCTGCATATAGAAGATGGAGAAGCAAGATCGCGCCGAACAAGGTGCAGGATATGACATCGCACAACGTGACAAGTTAGGATTAGATTTTTCATTCCAAAACACTAATGAACTTCGTTGTTGATTGCGTCGCAGAATGCCAAAAGTTCGCCATTTTACACCCCATCAACTCCTTAACAACTGAGAGAGAATTAATGTCATGTTAACTTATTCATCCCAAAAGGCGCACCTCTTAATAGGGACAGTATATAATTTGGACTTAGGAATTTGTTGTTGTAGTTATTATTCTTATAACTGTTATTGTTATCAATATCATTATTTTATCATTATTATCATTATCCTTATAATCGTTATAATCATTGTCATTATTATTATTATTATTAGTAGTAGTAGTAGTAGTAGTAGTATTTTGATTATTATCATTATGATCATTAATATTATTATCATTATCCTTAAAATTGTTATAATTATTGTCATTATTATCATTATTATTATTATTATTATCATATTATAATTGTTATTATTATTATTATTATTATTATTATTATTATTATTATTATTGTTGTTGTTGTTGTCGTTGTTATCTTTATTACCATCATCATATTTGGTATTATGATTTATTAGTTGAGTTAAGAATGTGACATATTTATAAATGTGAAAGGTATAGATTCTGTCAATCATGATCATGTAATTTTCAGGATGGGTAGAATGAAAAATTGAAATGATTTTTCTCAATACCTTTCTAGTATCTTTAGTATAAGCAGGAGACAGCAGCTTAAACATATCCATAGAAAAGAGACCACAAGGGTGCCTATATATTACAGACTACCGTGTTATGGAGTCAGCTTCAATTAAATTCAAGGGCACCATTCATGCAGTGTATGAGGTCCATCTGAATGCCAATAGATTTGAGTGTATTTTGTTGTTAACTTGCGCAAGATGCTCACGTAGTGGGATATAGGTGTTGTCTTAATAAATACATGTTTTCATTATTGCTGTTTTGGTGAAATGAATAATGATAAATTAACAAATTTATGCCTAAGCGTTCCTCCAGAAAATTGTCCTCTGGAATTTGATCATTTTGGCACTAATTTCGGAATTGAGAATTATTTACATTGTTGTTAATGTCCTGATTATCATTTCTCCATCAGATCTTTTCCTTACTATGTTTTTGCCTCCGCGATTTCATCAAAATTTCTAGGCTGCTTTAACATTAATATAGCATATATAAGTGACAATAGATATTATTCAAATTCCAAATCCTAATGTGGAACCATAAAACTACTGTAAAAACAAAATTTGTTACATTATAAATACATTGAAATAATTTTTATTGTATTTTTTGTTTTTCAGACAAGAACATTGTGGTGTATAAAACTGACAATGGAGAAATTGAAGCACGTGACTTTGATAGAGAATCACGCATTACAATTATGGATAATGCTACCTATGTAAGTATCTATAATATTAGCAAGGCTTAGAAATATACTGTACACCATGTTAATATTGCAGCAAGTCAATTAATGCATACTCTGCACACCCACTTATTATATCAACAGGGTTTAGAAATATACTGTAAACAATGTTAATATTTAATTATTGCCTACTTTGCGCACCCTTGGAGTCTGCATTTATTAAACTGTGCATGCTTATTTGAGATCTGATCCTAATATGCTAGTAGGGTACAACATGCTGAAATGATAGCTTATCATTCAACACCAATGTTAAAGTAAAAAGCGCATCAAGGACAGCTACCTGCCAAGCACATTACTTTATATTCGCAATATTAACATGGTATACAGTAGTTGTTATAAAAAAATTACGAAAGATTACTACAAAATCGTTCTTGGATGTTTACATATACTATATACTTATAATAGATAGTGCTACATATTTATTATACCAGCAGGGTTCAAAAATATATACCCAGGAACTTTACTAGCAGAGGATTCTTGGTACCCTACCCATTACCTAACATAATTATAATGCTCAATGCTACCTATTCAAATATCAATTATAATGGCAGGGTTTTAACAATATGGAAGTTATAAGACTTTTTTCCTCATAATAGTACTTGGTACCCAATTTTTAATACATAATTACAATGGATTATGTCACCTATATAAATACATGTATTAGTTATATCAGCATGTTACAACATGATGGTTGTTTTAGGACTTTTACACCTTTAAAATATCCCGGGTACCAATATTTACGCCTTATAAAAGTAATGCTACCTATGTAAGTATTAATTGTACCAACAGGTTACATTAAATTAGGTGTTAGAATAATTTTTGCTACTTAAAAATGTCCTGGGCACCCAATACACATTTTATTATGGATAAAACTGCCCATGTATGTATCGATTGTATCAGCAGTAAAAAAAAATTATTGTAAGAAGAATTTTAGGTACTTACATGTTATGGGTACCTAATAGTTAAATCGGATAATAATGGATAGTTTAACTTATGTGAGCATTAATTGTATGAGTATATTTTTAGACATTAATAATTTTTTTATTTCACAAATTGTTATGACAAAAAGCAATACATTTGAGGCATTTGCCGTGCCTACTCAGGACTTGCTGGGATCAGAGTTACTGGTCCGAATAAGAGAAAATTCAAAATCACATGTAACAGATTACTGTGAATATCAATGCATCATGCTGCACTGTGAATAAAGTTTGTATATTATAGCAACAAGCACAAATAACATTGGTTGCGCTCTGGAAGCCCATCCTAATACGGTGGCCAAAACTCTCCTGACTATTTTGACTATTTTCCCAAAAGGGTCAATCTTTTTGAGTAGCAATGCTAATTATGTATAAAACTTTACATGATTCTTATATTGTTGTTCTTTTCCTTCTTTTCAGAAAACAAGAAATCCTACTTTTTATTATATGTCAAGTGATTTGAAATATGTATTACTAGCAAAAAATGTTGAACATGTAAGTATACCATTTACTATTGGTCCAGATTTGCTACAATTAGAATAAGGACCCAGTTGCTTAGAATATCTGAAGGTTAGGAATCCCTAAAGGGACACACAAAGTGTAAACTTTGTAATTTCAATGGTTTTCTATTCAAAATCAAGGATAGGTTTTACCTTCCAGATAAAAGAAGGGAAACTTATATAATATTCCTTATATACCTAGACCAACTCATCCCTGTAGCAGCCAAATCGCCTGTACTATTTTGTAAATATCTTTGTGCATGCACCAAGCATTTTTCAAAAAAATATTTGAAGCATCAGGACCACATATCTACAACTCTCCTTCAAATATTTTGAGAATTCACAGCAATTGAGTATTTCTTCCTCCCTGATAACAATTTCTATTCCCAGTAACCTATCCTTCGGTGCTTACTCTTCCATTATGATGTAGGCAAGTGGAATGTTTGAATGTTATAATACACACACCCATACACATATACATGTATATATATATATATATATATATATATATATATATATATATATATATATATATATATATATATATATATATATATATATATATATATATATATATGTATGTATGTATGTGTGTGGGTGTGTGTATGTATGTATGTATGTGTGTGTGTGTGTGTGTGTTAACAAAAGTATCATTGTATGCATAAGAATATAAAGTATTTTAACCTGAAGTGCACCTTTTAGTTTTGACATCTCCCTTCTTATCATATAATTTTTGTCATATATTTTTCTTTCTTTTTTCAGGTACATAGGCATTCATTTTTAGCCACGTATGAAATTTATAACGCAGTTACAAGGTAAGTCAGAAATGCTTTTAACCCTCATATTATTTAGTGCAACTTCTTGACCTGATATTCACTCAAAGAGATTTGTGTAGCGTTCAGATGCCAATTTATTAATCATAGACTATTCTGCATAGTTCAGAAATGGCAATGAAGGAAGCTTTTTTTCAGATCTTCTAATACTTCAAGTTCAGGGCATAATTATGAATTAATATATCATCTGCATGTCTTCCTTGACCTCTTTATGCCTGTGGTGCACAACAATGTTCTGCCTACTTTGGTTACATCTCTCTGATAAATGGTCATTTTGGAAAGATTTTTAAGGAAATGCCCATTATACCTCACTCACTTCAACTCATCTTGGGGCCTGCCCCGATACTTAAGTTGACTAAGAGAAGGCATTGCCACTGACTGCCCTTTGTGTCTCACCACTGCTTGGGTTTGATCCTGATCGGCCAGGGCATGTCAGAAATATCTGACTGGTATGTGGTCAGAAATACTGTGGATCGGTGGTAGAAGTCAACCACAGGTTGTACCACTGACCAGTGGTCAAACAGTGAAAATTGACACAATAACATTTGACATATTCCTGCTAATGGTCTAGTAGTGAAAAGATTATATACCTTTGATTGTAGGCTCATTTTTAAGGGTTATGACAATTTATTCATTTATTCGGTCGCTAATTCATTCATTCATATATTCATTTATTCATATTCATTCATTTATTCACTCATTCATATTCATTCGCTCATTCATTATTCATTCATCATTTATCATTTATTCTTTCATTCATCCATATATTCATTCATTCATTCATGAAATCATTCATTCATTCGTTCCTATATTAATTTTCCTGGTTTTTATACTTTGTTTGTTGTATGTTTCAGGGAGATCATCCAGTTTATTCCCCCTCAGCCCCCGGGCTATGCCTATTCATTCCTTCATTCCTTCATTCCTTCATTCCTTCATTCCTTCATTTTCTTGGTATTGATGTTTTGTTTGTTGTATGTTTCAGAGAGATCATTCAGTTGATTCCCCCTCAGCCGCCGGGTGCCAACCCGCCCGCCCACGAGGAGGACCGGGCTCTGCAGTATGCCGCCTGGGCGCCCGACGGCCTCGCTCTGGTATGATGACAGGTGTACCATACTGAAAAAACAGGAAAATTTGAGTTATTGATAATTCATACATTTAGAAAATTTAGAAAACATTGATTTGATGCCCTTTTATGTATGAAAAATAGGAAAACGTTGCATTATTAATAATTTGTATTTCATAGCATAATTGTTATTTAGTGCTATGATATTATGGAAAATTCTCGAAAACACCATTTTTGTAGTCTTTTTTTATGTATGAAAAATGAGATAATAATATTTTAGAAGATTTAGAAAACATTAGTCTGGTGCTCTTTTATGAATTAAAAACAGGAAAATTTTTGCATTATTGATAATTTGTATTTCATAGCTTATTATCATATGCATAAACGTATGGGTTAACCTGGTAGTATATAATATTACTGTCATGTGCATAAATAAATGGTTTAATTGAGGAAGTTTATAACAATCACATGCATAAATGATGAACCTACTTTTTCTTACAGCGTTCCTGAAGAATTTCTGCAAATCTTTCTGATTGGCTAAAAATTGAACAATCACAATACGTCTTGATCTCGATCACGTCCTACCTCTCCGTGCTGTTACATGTATCTGACCGGTTCTGTCTTTTCTGCTTTGTAGAGCTTTGTGTATAAGAACAACTTATACTTCCAACCAAAGCCAGACCTGACAGCCAACCAGTTAACTGTGGACGGTCAGGCTGGAAACGTCTATCACGGTATTCCAGACTGGATATATGAAGGTATGGAAGGTTCGCACAACATGGCCCAGACAGGCCTCACGCACCCGGGTAGTCTGACCATGAAAAGTGACAATCGTGAAACATGTTTTATTTGATTTCATTGAAATTCTAAGACATTTTGTGCCTCATATATATATATATATATATATATATATATATATATATATATATATATATATATATATATATATATATATATATATATATATATATATATATATATATATATATATATAGCTGATTAGGTTCTTCTGTGATACAAGTTTGTTTCATATGTGGCCTTGCACTAATATTCAGTTAAGACCAATGACAGACCCCTTTTGTGCCACATATCTGAGGTCTTCCATGGTATAGTCTTATTTCTGCCTTATAATGAAGAATTGGGTTGCCGCACACAATTTGCCCACTTGCCCTGATTGTAGAATGGTCTGAGGCCTCGCCACTGACTGCTTATTCAGACCCTCACTTAACTGCTCAGGTCCAATTCCCAGATTGGGCGTTTGAGGAAGTTGCCAGTGACTTGGAATTAGGCCAGACTTTTTGCTGGGTACTCACGTTTCTTCTTACACTCAGCTGGCTAGTCACAACCTAGCCGTGATATGGCAGAGAAGTTGGGGATACTCAAAACTTCAAATTGACCACTACTTTCTCACCAGGTGGCCTCAGAGTTCTGCTACTCCACCAAGGGAATGTCAAATAACAAATTTCTTGAAAAGTGTGGCAAGAAATTCAGTTTCTGCTGAGGAATCCAGCTGTTGGCCAATATTATGAATGGGTTTAAAACATGTCATACTAGTACCTAAAGCACTTTTGTGCTCTGGTACAAATTTGAACTTTTCAAAAACTGTGGACAATATAAAAGTACTACAAAAAAATGCTTTTAACCACAGATTTGCCACATTTTAACCACTAATAGAAAGAAACAGGACAATGTTAAATTTTAATTTCCACTGTGGTAGGCCTGGGTCAGACCCGTGGTTGACCTCTACCACCAGTCCACCAGGGGTCAGCCACAGGTCTACCACTAGGTAGCCGTATATATGTACATTTAATGTCACCTAGCTCTCATAGTATATGGTAATTATGTGGCAATTCCAAGGTTACATGGTTAGTATGTAGTAGAACATTGTAGTACCTAGGTGAGGGTCTTATCATCAGATACACATACATGTACACAGAACTACCTAGCTTCAGCCACATACATGTACACAGAACTACCTAGCTTCAGCCACATACATGTACACAGAACTACCTAGCTTCAGCCACATACATGTACACAGAACTACCTAGCTTCAGCCACATACATGTACACAGAACTACCTAGCTTCAGCCACATACATGTACACAGAACTACCTAGCTTCAGCCACATACATGTACACAGAACTACCTAGCTTCAGCCACATACATGTACACAGAACTACCTAGCTTCAGCCACATACATGTACACAGAACTACCTAGCTTCAGCCACATACATGTACACAGAACTACCTAGCTTCAGCCACATACATGTACACAGAACTACCTAGCTTCAGCCACATACATGTACACAGAACTACCTAGCTTCAGCCACATACATGTACACAGAACTACCTAGCTTCAGCCACATACATGTACACAGAACTACCTAGCTTCAGCCACATACATGTACACAGAACTACCTAGCTTCAGCCACATACATGTACACAGAACTACCTAGCTTCAGCCACATACATGTACACAGAACTACCTAGCTTCAGCCACATACATGTACACAGAACTACCTAGCTTCAGCCACATACATGTACACAGAACTACCTAGCTTCAGCCACATACATGTACACAGAACTACCTAGCTTCAGCCACATACATGTACACAGAACTACCTAGCTTCAGCCACATACATGGCACAAAATGTTACAATTTTTCATAAAGATTGTCTTCATTTCCTCTTTGAAAAAACAGTTTCCATTTGTTATTCTATATTTGGCAGAATTGCCGTAATGGTTAAAATAATCAGACTGCCGGGTGCCGAGCCAGGATGGGTTGAGAAACCTTATTTTTACTAGTGTTGTGGACGTCCATCGTAGTCATATGTCGTCGCCGCTTTTTCTCGACAAGTTCTAGCGGCGATGTCAAACTGGAGCAGTTTTCTCTCTTCTCGTTGTTTTCCACATCATCCTCCCACTTCTCACTCTTCCAAAGGTCAAGGTCGTCAAGCCAACCTTTGACCCTTGACCTCTGACCTTTGGGTCTGACCACAAAGGTCAAGGTCAGGTACTAATCATTTGACCTTTAGTCGTTAACCTTTTGCATATGATCACATGGAATCTGCATGATGCATCGTCACCTTTTCCCAATTACGAGTTGATATTTTTATCATTTTAAAGAATTTGTTCAGAGTACGTGAAATGTATCACTGTTAGACGTATTTGCTTAAACTTATTACTATCATGTTAGGATTAAACTAACCATTTTCAAATTTTAAATTCTTTTTAGAATATTAGTCATTTTTTCTTTTCCTTTTTTTTACATTTATTTTTTTTCTTTCAAACAATTTTTGTCATTTTTTCTTTCTAAGCTCATTTTATTCTGCTAATTTTGCATATTTGAGCTTTGTAAAAAAATAAATCCTTTAAAAGTCATTGTAATGTTATTTTTTTTGTTTTGTTTGATTTGTTTTTTAACCCTTCCCAGCCGCAGCAATAACCAAAGCTTTTTTCTAATATTACCACCAGTACTACTATTCCTAACATTGAGGAGAGAACACTGCTCTATGGTATACAATTGTCTATTGATATCTATTGTCTTAGTATATTTCAGTAGAGGTAAGTAGAGGAATGTCCGCCTGAATAGACTACTCAATCACATGCATGTATTTATTATGTTAACTCTTCGTACCCAATGGGCAGTCTCATTAACCCTCTCATTCCCAAACTGCTTAACCCTTCCAGTGCTGAGCCTATTTCGTCCAAAGCACAAGAACGCAAAGATGTTTGAAACATCTAAACCCTGTCATGCATAATTTTGTATTAGCCAAATTTAAGCCTCCAGCAGCATAAGGCTTTAATAAATATGATGCCTGTTCAAAAATATTCTAAAATATCAATGTGAGTTACAAGAAATGCACAATTAATGAACTTGTTTCTTATATGAAGAGCAAATATAGCTCCATCAGATTTCTTTATTATTATATTGATCTATTATTTATTTTCACCTTTATTTTTGAGATATATCAAAGGTCCTCAGGTCATAAGAGCATTGTGGGTATAGATGTATTAACCCCCTAGGTGCTAGTGCTGCATGGTTATTTTGTATAGTTTTGTATTGTTTTGTATTGTATCATGTTGTATTGTAGTGCTGTCCTCACTGAAAGCATAGTTATTGCTGACTTTTTTCTGTTCAGTAACGCCAAGAAGAGGACTTAACTTTTTTGAACCCATTCATGCCTCGATATCTCCAAGAAAAGTGACGTCTGGCAAGAATGAGTTGAAACAACATCCCTACTCACCCTCTCTTCAACAATTTGAATAATGTCAACTCTCCAGACCACACCTCCCCCCCCTTTCCTTACTCAAATACAACTTGTTAATATGTCTTACTTATTTTCCTTTTCCCCCCTTCACATAATTATGCATGTACATCATAAAGGATAGCATTGTTCTCAATGAGAGCTTACTTGGCTTCATATGTTTTTGGCAGGGGTATTTGTTGAAATTGTTTTTAAAATTTAATCAATAATTGTCTCATTCTTTCTCATTTTTTAATGTCTACCCCTTCTCCTCACTACCTCCAAGTTTGATTTTGTATATCCCTACACATATTGCCTATATTTACGGCAGAGCCCCTATTCCTTACAATGGATATTAAACTGAGGCAATTTAATTTTCCCTTTAGCATACCCCTTCCAAACCCCTCATTTTCAGTACCGCGTCCAGGAGGCAATAATGGATGATCAAGGAGGGAAAACTGCTTATGCATTGCAACACTCTATGAATTCCCTACTCCCTATCAACTCTTGTTCTCTTCCCCCCCCCCCCCCCCCTCTCTGCTTATGAACATTGCTGCATATACCTTTTTCTTGCAGATGATATTTTTGGTAGTTTTGACCCTCAATTGGAAGTCTACCTGAGATTAAACTATTACAGTAAAGACATTTAATTCCTGCACCAGTCGACCGGGCATCTGCCAGTGCCTGGTTGAACAAACGCACATGGATAACAATGTCAAAAAAAGGTTAAGCACTTCAATGACCCACATAGCTTGCAAATCAAAGCAGTTGTGAGGTCATCCCTGCATCCATGCCCAGAAAACTGTGTGTCAATTGGCTGTGCTGTCATGTATTATGCCCGCACATTTAGTGCAGGAATTAAATGTCTGAACTGTAGCTCTGCATCATGCTATAGCATACCCCCTTCCCGTCACTCCTGTCGCTGCTTCACCACCCTTTCCCAGGTATCCTGTATTGGTTATACCATATGCTAAAACAAAACCCCACCCTTCACCATTTTTTACCCTTTCCACCACCCCTTTTCTGCTTGTCCACCATGCTGCATATGCCTGTTTCTTGCAGAGGAGATTTTGGGTAGTAACGCAGCCCACTGGTGGTCTCCGGGGGCAACCTATATCTGCTATGCAACATTTAACGACACCAACGTTCCCAAAGAACAATTTCCGCTCTACGATCAGAGTGTCTACGGAAAAACTCGGGAAGTACCCTATCCAAAGGTAAGTATCATTTTTTCTATATCCATCCATTCATACATACCGAGAGTTAAGATGATAACAGTCACCACATTAATTATGATGATTAAGCTGTTAAGTAGTCATTTGTTCTATATACTTGATGAATCTGTGAAAAGTTGGACTAGCTTGTGGCTGATATATATTCCTCCCAATCCTGAAGTGAAACCTGACCCGTAAACTTTAGCACTCTTACTAGGCATCTTTCGGGAATATGATTTGATGTGATGACAACAACTATCAACACAACCAGGTTTTTCTTCTTAACACACAAGCTATGAGCTGGAGATGGATGTATTTTGTGAAGCGTTGAGGAGCTGGAGTTATTTTTGCTGTTAACCCTTCAAGACATGAAATGCTAGGGACAAATATTAATATGAAAAATATGATATTGGAAGTGATATTTTAGGAACTTTGTTATGATTTTAAATGGAAATAGAAATATAGGCAAAGGTTTACCTGAGGACATTCTTTAGAGGGGAATGTTATCAAACCATTTTTGCTTGTAGCACTTCTAAAAGGCCTGGCTTTTTAGGTAATATCTTATGTATCTTATCTAAAGCGTATTTAGAAAAAAAAGTTAATGGAGAATTGTAAATTAGACCCACAACAACCCTCTTTCAAAAATCGTTTCAAATCATGCTTTATGCATGAGTTATTATTATCATTATTATTATTATTATTATTATTATTATTATTATTATTATTATTATTATTATTATTATAATTATTATTATTATTATTATCATTATTATCATTATTATTATTATCACTATTATTATTATCATTACTATTATTATTGTTATTAGTATTATTACTATTTTCATCATCATCATCATCATCATAATAACTATCATAATTATTTTTATCATAATTATTATTATTATTATTATTATTATTATTATTATTATTATTATTATTATCATTATTATTTTCATTATGGCTATTATTATTTTTATCATTATTATTGTTATTATCATTATTATTTTTATCATTATAATTATTATTATTATCATTATGATTATTATTATTTTCATTATGAGTATTATTATTATTATCATTATGAGTATTATTATTGTTATCATCATCATCATCATTATTATCATTATAATAACTAGCATAAAGCATTAAGAACGAGGTTGATGAATGGTGTTAAAATGAAAACTATGACCTACATCTGATATTTCAAAGAATATGCTTGCAAATATATTTATAGAAAAATATTGTTACTTCAGTCAATCGAAATAGAGAGAAATAACTGCAAAGAACTGCTTGAGTCATGTTCGTGATTATAAATAGGTTCACATTGAGTCGATATGATATTGTTCTCAATAATTGAAAATAAAACGATATGATACTGCTCATTAGAAAAACAAACAGTTTTGCACCTAATCATAACTTGGCACTCAAAATCATATCTATGAAATTATGTCATAACAAATGTATGATTTGATTAACTTGCAATAGATGGCAGCACCATGCAGAGTTGTTACATGCACTGATGGGGTATAGGCAAGGACTGGAAAGTAAAAGCTCTATAGTATTTTGGGTATTTCCAATAAAGGGGGGTATTTGATCAAAGAGTCTGCTTACCAAAGGTGTTATGAAGAGAACCAGTGACAATAGTGAACGAATAGGGTGCATGCAGAGAGTTATGACTTAACCCTGGCAGGGGTCCTTATGATGACAATGGTGATGATAATCACAGTAATAATGTGAAAATAATGATAATGATGATATTAATGATAATGATAAAGTAAATAATTAAATAAGAAAATAGATATGTAAGTAAAATGATAGTGAAGCAATATCTTTAAGATTATTTTACTGAAAATGGCTGTTTCTTTTTAGTTAAACAATAATAAATTAGTGGTCAAAAACAGGATTTCTGGTTATTATGAATACCATTTTGGGTCCGTAGTCTGTGAAAATCTAGGGGTCCACAGCAAAATAAAGGGGCCCATGCCAATGAGCCATTGGGAAAGTCAGACCCTGCAAATAGGTTACTATTTAGACCGTTATTTGTGTCTCTTGTACTGATATTTTTTGTTATTTTCTCTTACAGGCTGGTGACCTGCGAGAGGGTATCCTTCCTGTGGTTACGTTAACAGTCGTCAATATCGTTAACGATGAAACTAAACCTGTCACCTTAAACCCCCCTTCTGGACTCGCAGGAAGGTAAGTAAAAAAATGAATTTTTAAGTCATTTTTATTCATTTCTTAGACATGCCAACAAGTAGAGTACAGGTATGTAAAAATATTGTTGTAAAACTAATTGATAACTTATTTCTGATTCCTCTCACAAGAGATCTCATCTCTTAATCCCTTTCATGCTACGTTTCATTACTTTGACACTGACTGCCAGCTATCTCTCACCACTGCCTTGGTTCCTTTCCCGGCTGGGGAAAATGAGATAGTTGCCAGTGATGTGGATATTTTTCCGAATATTCTGGTTTCCTCTAGCACTTAGATTTGACTAGTCAAGATTTAGCCTCAATATGACAGAAAATGATATGATAATCGAAATTCCAAATCGTAATCACATAAACAAATCAATGTTTTAATTGTCATTTTCTGACTGCCTGGTTGTGGTAGACCAATTGCAGACCATTGCAGCCATGATGCGCAATTCATATGTGAGATACATGGTGAATTATATGTTATATGGTTTAAGTATATGGTAGTCATGCGGCAAAAAAAGATTGCGATCTTATTAAGTACAAGACATGCTTAATAGTTCTTACTGAATTTGCCACCTTGATCTACGGTACTTTTTACCTCAACTTTGGAGTAATGGATGGTTTTCACATGATGGTTTGATTCTCGTTGACATTCCTTATATATTTTCACACTTTTGTCTGAAAATATATCACAAAAACTATCACACTGTATTCGTCTGCTACACACATGAATAGATATATGGCTTTCTTAAATATATAATAAAATAATCGATACTTTTGAAAATACTTCAAGAATAAAGCAAAAATAAGGTATACTTGAAGAAGAGTTTTATCTTGAAACTTTTGTTAGGATGTTATATACTTCGAAAATAACTTATATAAAACAAAATATCACAAAACATTTGAAGGAGAACAATATTTGGAGTTCTAAACAACCTTTCACTTCAACACATTTCTCAGAGAATTCCAGTGTTATTTTGGGAAAATGGGATGTTTTTTATAGTCACTATTTGACTGAAGGTATTGTTCATATTGATTGTAACAATCTGTCTTCAAATACCTTTCAATTAGTTCTCTATTTATTGAGTTATTTCCAAAGCTTTCAGACCGTGTTTGCGCTCCTGAAGCATGTATGTGTTAAATCTGTAGTCACCCATGACCCCCAATCATTTTAGTTGATCCACCTTTTTTAATTACTGTGCATTATTTTTTATGTTTTTGTTTTGTTTTGTTTTAGTAAAACGAAAATGGTCAGACCATGAGTGCACTCCTGGTGCACATGAGTTAAATATTTGGGACATCCCTGACCCCTAATTTTTTGTAATTATGCACCCTTTTAAACTACTCTGCATTGTTTTTGTTTATATTCCAGAGATCACTATATTACACATGTTACGTGGCGGGACGACAGCCATGTGGCTGTGACATGGATGAACCGCGGCCAGAACTTCTCCACAATTACTCTATGCAACGCTCAGAATGGCTACTGTCAGGTGGTAGGTGGCCAAACTCAACAACTACTCTATATACACTGTTAATTTTGTGCATATATAAGTCCTCGAGCCACTCAAATTTGTGAGCCGTGAGTGCAGCTCTAATAGATATATACCATTAACAAATGCTGGGGAGAGATCAATACAGAGGGAAGAATATCTTTTGTCTATTTTACATTTTTCAGATTTTATGCTCTTTGTTAATTTTGTAGCCATTACTTGTGGAAATGTGATATAAACATGTTAAATTCTATATTGCACAACTTCAGCACAAAGTCAACATTGAAAAAGGATCAGATCCCAGTCCCTAGTTGGTGCTATTAGCTATAATTATGCTCAATTTCTAGTAAATACATTGATAACCAAATTCAATATAGAGAAAAGGACCAAAAACCTAGTGTCTAAATCCTCAGCCAGATTCAGCAATAGTTGTTCTTTTTCTCTACTGAGTGGTGGATTTGACAGATGTGGTTGGTATGGTTATGAGACAAAGGTAGAAGGTTATAATGTATGAAAAAATCTCAAAGTTAATTGATATTCACAATTTATCCATATAAGCTACATTAGATTTCCTATCCATTTGGTTACTTAAGTAAAAACGCAATGGTTTCTTATTTCACATTTTTCCTCTTTCAGAATATGAAGGAATACAGTGGTGAGAAGTCTGGCTGGGTAGCAATGGTAAGTTTTGAAGAATTTGAATTAGTGTATTAAATTGTCCCCCTTTCTGCCATCTGGTGCTAGAAAGAGTAACTACAAAGGCCCTGCTTTAAATTTGCCTAAACGGCTAGTTTAACAGACTGTGCTATTGCATTAAATTGATCATTGAATTTGGAATTTGAAATTTTCATTTATCATCACTTTTCTGCCATATTGCTTATGCCTAAATGGCCATTTTGGCAGCTAGACTGTGCTACCTGCATCAAATTGAACATTGAATTTGAAATTTTCATTTATCATTACTTATCTGCCACATTGCTGCAGCGTGACCCCTAGGCCATGGCAGATCTCAAAAGTTCTAAAAAAGATCAAAAAGAAACAAGTCGTTGTTAAACTATAGAGTATCCCAAAACGTATGACTAACAACTCCCTTAGTGCTAACTTGTAATGAAATTGAGACTACAGGTTTAAATTGTATTTGACCAAAATCATAGACGGCAGCAAATTTTACTCAATATTTATGTGCAAGCACAATTTATTTTTCTGATTTTGTTTAGATATCCCCCAGGATGACCCCAAGACTAGAAAACTCACAAAATAGATATCTTATTTGTTTATTGTTGATATTTCATGCATATGAAATATCAAAATGTATGATAAACAAATCACTTTATGCTAACTTGTCATGAAATTAAGACAACAGGTTATATTGTATTATACCAAAATCATAGATGGTAGTAAATTTTAGTCAATATTGATGTGTTATTAATTATTATATTGATGTGCATTTTCTCATTTTTGTTAAGATATCCCACAGTATGACCCTAAGACTAGTTCACTCACAAACTCCCATTTTTCTATTGTTGATATTTGATGTGTTTCAGACGCCGCCTGTTTTTACGAAGCACATTGATCAGCATTACCCGTACTTCCTGGTCCTACCGCAGCGGGATTGGACCGACGGATACTTCAACCACATCGCCATGATCACTGCGCCTGTAAGTACGCCCTGCCACACGATAGATATATCTAACCATGCATAGAGCACCCTTACCGAAGTTTGAGGTTTATATCTAACCATGCATAGAGCACCCTTACCGAAGTTTGAGGTTTATATCTAACCATGCATAGAGCACCCTTACCGAAGTAAGCCACACAATAGATATATCTAACCATGCATAGAGCACCCTTACCGAAGTAAGCCACACAATAGATATATCTAACCATGCATAGAGCACCCTTACCGAAGTAAGCCACACGATAGATATATCTAACCATGCATAGAGCACCCTTACCGAAGTAAGCCACACAATAGATATATCTAACCATGCATAGAGCACCCTTACCGAAGTAAGCCACACAATAGATATATCTAACCATGCATAGAGCACCCTTACCGAAGTAAGCCACACAATAAATATATCTAACCATGCATAGAGCACCCTTACCGAAGTAAGCCACACAATAGATATATCTAACCATGCATAGAGCACCCTTACCGAAGTAAGCCACACAATAGATATATCTAACCATGCATAGAGCACCCTTACCGAAGTAAGCCACACAATAAATATATCTAACCATGCATAGAGCACCCTTACCGAAGTTTGAGGTTTGTAAAGTGAACCTGTTAGCAAAAAGGACATAACCAGGGTTTGACATAAGTACTAGCTCGCTTGCTCGGCAAGTGAATTTTTGAAAAAAGGGCTTTCGGGCAAGTACATTTTAGTTTTCACTTGCTCGAATGGGCAAGTTGATTTTCTAAACCCTACACATTTTTCTATGAAGAAAAATGGCACAAATACCCAGAAATATGCTAACAATGCAACAAAATTTAAAAGAAAATGGTTTTACAATCATTAAATCCATGAGAAATAATACATTCTGGCATATATTATAACTTATTTCGGGCAAGCCAGAAATTATGTCAGGCAAGTTAAAATCATAAACTACTTGCCCGGCATGTTAAGTTAGTTCTGAAACTTATGTTGATGCCTGCTAACAGAACTGTGACCATGCAAGGTCACATGCTAAATGTAGTATGTAACGCAATGTTTGTCACTAACAATTATTTTTTAGTGCTTGTGGTAATCATGATAATAATATTTCAAAAGGTTTAAGGTGTATTCAAAATCTGTTATGTTTTACCACTTACTTCTCCCCACAATGCTATTTGTGTTGTTATTTTTTCAGATATGTAATTATGTATGTATGTTTGGTTGTAAATTTTATTTATTTATATTTATTTATTTATTTTTTATTTTATTTCTATTAATATTTCTATCTCAATACTTTTTCAGACCAATTATGAAGGGGCCAAGACCTTCCTGACACATGGCAAATGGGAGGTAACAAAGGTGGTCGGCTACAGTCCCAACACAGATAGAGTGTGAGTAGTTCCTACTTTCACCACCAGGGTGCAGCACTAGCTGGTGCACTTCTGTACAGCACGATACTGTCTCAGCATGCCACAGTATGATAGGCCTTATCATCACACTGGTACCACAAAACAGCCAGGGTGCATCATCATTCATAGCACATAATCTTCCATTGTTTGTTTTTTAAAGATACAACAAAATAATATTATCTCAACTCATATAGGCCCCTGGTAATCCATTGTGGCCCTAGATTTGTTGATATTGGAAACACATACTTTACAGAGACCTTTTTGATAAAGTCCCATCAGATCATTTTTCAGATCATTTTTTTGTTTTACGGACTTATTAAATTATTTAACGATTCAAAATTAACTATGAATCATTTATACATTTCTAATTGATATTGTTCATTTTTCTTTTAGATATTTCTCATGTATTCATAACTTTGTCATTGTTCTTGAACAGTGACAAATGACTGCTTTTTTGTAATGTTTATGGCACTACATGACCTTTGCGTGCTGCTGTGCCTTCGGACCATCATTTATTCATTAATATTCCCTAGATTTAAAGCCTTAGAATCAAGAGACTAGGGATTTTTATCAGTACTCGATACAATACCAGTATTGATTTAACAAAGGTATTATATTGCCCTAAGTCTTTATCTTTAATATGTTACAAATGCCATACCTGCATTTGGAGTTTCCTTCATTAGAATTTATTTGTAGTGTTGTATTCTTTAAAAATCTGTTGTTTGAATATTTGTTCGCTCTTCTCCAGGTATTTTACGAGTCCATATACAGATCCTACAAGAAGACATTTATATAGGTATGTGAATTATGGTTACATTTCATTGTAATCCAAATGTCCTGAAAATATGTGTTATCATATGTTATATTGGGATATATGGCTATAGTTCTCAGAAGGCATAGTAGGTGGCGTCACCCATGTGCATCATCATTGAAACAATTATAAGTTGAAAACCTAAAGGCCAGGATAATTAACATGTTCAATATATATGTGGAAGTTCAACGTAATTACCCATTAACGCTCAAAGCAGCGATAAATGGCCTGACAATTATGGTGATAACTTAAGAAAAAATTTGAAGAAGAAAACATTCATTAGAATGTAATTTACAACCCTCCCTCAAATGCCTCTTGAGGTGATGAATCCTTTTGAAGTTATTCTGACAAATATCATAGAGCCAGATGACCATTTCATGAGGTTTAAAGAGGTTCACCATGGGTGTCCAACCTCCAACCATTGCATTGTAGCACCAGTGCGCAACAGAGCTGGCTTCAAAATGCCCGACAGGCCAAATTCATTAAGCACTATTAAACAGATCAAATTTTCAAAATTGCTTGCTCCAGAACTTATATACTTATGGACTTCCCTGTTCAACTGGCATTTTACTTGTGTTTATTTCAGTGTGGAGACTGGCATAAAGAAACCCAAAGTGTCGAATGAGATAGATTGTGTGACGTGCGATGTGTCCAAGGACTGCCAGTGGGTGGACGCCAAGTTCAGTGCCAGCGGGAAATACTACATCCTGGAATGCCTGGGTCCCGGCGTCCCCAACTACACGCTGAGAGCCACAGACCCGGCCAACAGCCATCTAAGTACGTATGCCACAATTATACTATAATACTACATCCTGGAATGCCTGGGTCCCGGCGTCCCCAACTACACGCTGAGAGCCACAGACCCGGCCAACAGCCATCTAAGTACGTATGCCACAATTATACTATAATACTACATCCTGGAATGCCTGGGTCCCGGCGTCCCCAACTACACGCTGAGAGCCACAGACCCGGCCAACAGCCATCTAAGTACGTATGCCACAATTATACTATAATACTACATCCTGGAATGCCTGGGTCCCGGCGTCCCCAACTACACGCTGAGAGCCACAGACCCGGCCAACAGCAATCTAAGTACGTATGCCACAATTATACTATAATACTACATCCTGGAATGCCTGGGTCCCGGCGTCCCCAACTACACGCTGAGAGCCACAGACCCGGCCAACAGCCATCTAAGTACGTATGCCACAATTATACTATAATACTACATCCTGGAATGCCTGGGTCCCGGCGTCCCCAACTACACGCTGAGAGCCACAGACCCGGCCAACAGCCATCTAAGTACGTATGCCACAATTATACTATAATACTACATCCTGGAATGCCTGGGTCCCGGCGTCCCCAACTACACACTGAGAGCCACAGACCCGGCCAACAGCAATCTAAGTACGTATGCCACAATTATACTATAATACTACATCCTGGAATGCCTGGGTCCCGGCGTCCCCAACTACACGCTGAGAGCCACAGACCCGGCCAACAGCAATCTAAGTACGTATGCCACAATTATACTATAATACTACATCCTGGAATGCCTGGGTCCCGGCGTCCCCAACTACACGCTGAGAGCCACAGACCCGGCCAACAGCAATCTAAGTACGTATGCCACAATTATACTATAATACTACATCCTGGAATGCCTGGGTCCCGGCATCCCCAACTACACGCTGAGAGCCACAGACCCCATCAATGAGCTAAGTACATATGCCACAGTTATGTATGTGATTATACTACATTTTCTTTTGAATTACTTAATGCGTGCATGTATATCACAATTTTATTGTAATCTTATACTGTATATGGCTTTAATTTGGAGTGCTAAATATTTCGCTTAACAGCTCTGCTTGATGGTATTTGTGCTATTTTAAATTTGCGCATTCAAGCACTCAAACTATAGATTTATTACTACTAGCTGCAACCCGTGCACAGCACAGGCTTATACAAAGCATCTTAGTTTTATGAGATAAGATCAGCTAACATAAGCACCCAGGGAAGAGCTCTTTATGCTCTTTCCAACGATGTGCCGGTGTTCCGGCTGGACAAACAGCACGGTAACCTAGAGTGCCAAAAAATAGGTTTTATTTAGTTAAGACTTTTTTTTTATTTAATGATTCCCCCGTAAATTCGGGACCCACAATTACGAATTTAATGTATTTGAAAAGAATATATTACCGCTTTCCTAAATTTGTTGTCTTAGATCTAGGAAATAATTGAGAAATCATCAAATGAAAACTGACATATTTTGCGGAGAATCTCAGGAAATCAAAACGTCTATTCAATGCGTTTTTATTCAGTAATTTCTCCGTGATTATTTGGCCTATAATTACATATTTAAAAAGAACACATTACAGACTTTCTAGATACATAAAATTTGTTGTCTAAAGCCCAGTAATCACGGAGTAATAATCAAACAAAAAATGACATATTTTGCTTACGATTGTAAATAATTTGTTTTTCAATGATTATTATTTTTCTGAAGTAACTAATAGTAGAAAATATCCAAAAAGTTATGTGAACTTCTAATGAAGTTAAAAATATCGAACAAAAGATCAAAGCTCTGTGTCAGGATGATCTCCCTTCCTTCCACATGAGCTTCGAGCACGCTACCGAATGAGCTAACAATGACGTCATTCTTGCAGTGGCGAAATAGAGAAAAACAATTTACGTGTCTTCATTGTTGTGTGTTGTGCGCGTGCAGGCTGAAAATGGCTGCTACGGCAGATTCAAAATTTAGCTAAAAGTTTTGCATTCACGAATTTAGGTTAACTGAGTTATTTTTTTATTTATCACAAAACTTTAGCCCCACACTAATTGGCATGCAAAGCCACAGCATCAGGCTTGCAGCCGTTTTTGAGGAGATACGGTCACAAAATTTGCAAGTAGCTATTAATATAGAGATATAGATATTTGTTTGAAGAGTGCTTATTTTTACGCTATCATGTGGTGCACGAAAATAGTGAAAACTAAATGCCTGTAAAAAATACCAGTTTTACAGTAACAACTAATCCCTGCACCACTGACCTTGTACCTTATATATACCTCCATCAAACGTGATGTGGTGTTGAGTGATCAAGATCCCTGAATAGTCAGGGCGCCACGTGCAGGCATGAATGTGTTCACACATTCATGCCTGCACGTCATCTCCGTGACAAATGCCGTCTGGACCTTTGCTACCTTTACAAATTACTTTGGGAGATAAATATAAATCATCAAAATGTATTTCTTGATGGAGAGTTGCCAAATGATGCTTTTTATCAATACATTAGCATCCCACAAAAGTCAGGTTGTTTTAGGACTTGCAATGAAGAAATGGGCCAAACATATAATTCAAATAAAGTAACCAAAAAAGTTGATTTTTCATAATTAAACATATTCTTTTCAGATATAGTTCTGCAAGGAAACAAGATTCTAGAAGAGCTTGTTGAGAAGAAAGCGTTACCCAGAAAGCTCTCCTTTGATGTGGATATAGGCGGCGGACAGAGTAAGTAAAACCATCATTTTTAACCCTTAAAATATACCTTCTGAAAAACAAACAAAAAATATATCATATGGATTTTCTAATATAAACAAAGAAAGTTTTTTTTTCAGCACATTGAAAAACAAATAAAATATTCTATCATATAGATTTTCGTATGTATCTTTAATCCTTTTTGCACCCTTTGTCTTTTAGCTGCCAAGGCACAGCTCATGATACCAGCAGAACTCAATGAAGAGCATGTCACCAAATACCCTGTACTATTCAGTGTGTAAGTATAGTTACCCTGAAATATACCCTGTACTATTCAGTGTGTAAGTATAGTTACCCTGAAATATACCCTGTACTATTTAGTGTGTAAGTAAAGATATCCTAGAATAGACTTCCTATTTAGTGTGTAAGTATAGATACCCTGAAATACCCTGTACTATTAAGTGCGTAAATATCAATACCCTGAAATACCCCAAAATACTCTTTACTATTCATTGTGCAAGTATACATGCCCTTAAATACCCTGTACTATTCAGTGTGTAAGTATAGTTACCCTGAAAAACCCTGTATTATTCAGTATGTAAGTATAGATACCTTGAAATACCCTGCACTATTTAGTATAGATACCCTGAATATATACAGTGTTCTATTCCATGTGTAAATATGAATACCCAGAAATACCCTGTACTATTCAGTGTATAATTTACTATTCCATTGTGTAAATATACGCATTTGTACATTTATTTTCATCTGTTTTCTAGTTATGGGGGCCCAGGCTCTCAGCAGGTGACGGAGAAGTTCAAGATCGGCTGGGAGACGTTTCTTGTGTCGACGCAGAAGATCCTGATTGCGTCGGTGGACGGGCGAGGTACGGGGGGCCGCGGGAACAAGTGGCTCCACAGCATCTACAGGCAGCTGGGGGGACCGGAGGTGGACGACACCATCGCGGCCGCCAGACATATTGCCGAGATGGGATTCGTCGATAACGAGAAGTTGTGTATATGGGGATGGGTGAGTCATGTTATATACGTTCAGCGGTAAAATTAGAGGGGCCATGGGAATAAACAAAACTTCACTAATAGAACATATTTTCCCTAAAAGGGGGTGACCATATTGCTAGGCAGGTGGAATACTTAGATTAATTATGGTAATGCAAGGTGGAAACTTAGGCTTAAGTTATGGTAAAACAAGGTGGAATATTTGAGGCAAATTATGGTAAACCAATGTGGAATACTGAGGAGAATTACAATAAAGCATCAGGCACCGACATAAGTACTTGCCCAGACAAGTGAATTTTTGAAAAAAGGGCCTTCGGGCAAGTACATTTTAGTTTTCACTTGCTCAAATTGGCAAGCTGATTTTCTGAACATTAAAAACATTTTATTTTAATAGTGAATTGCCCAAATAGCCAGAAATATGCAGACATTACCACAAAACTGAAAAGAAAATAGTTTTCAAATCATTAAACCCATGATAAACAACACTTGGCTTTCTGGCAAATGTTATAACTTATTTCGGGCAAGTCAAAACTTATGTCAGGCAAGTAAAAAATCATTAACTACGGCATGGTAAGTCAGTTCTGAAAATTATGTTGGTGCCTGAGCAAGGTGGAATATTTCAGGGAATTACAGTAAAGCTGAGGTATCTTATTTATCATTACAGTGGAAAGAGCACTCAGGGGCAATATAAAGTTAATGAGGTGCTGACAGTTTAACTCCTTCATGCCTGTAGCAGCCCAAACCGCCTGACTATTTTAGTGGTATCTCAATAACAAAAGCAATATTTGGGAAATATTTCAAGATGAGTTGTTCATCAGAACTCAATCAACAACTCTTACTGCAAATATTTTTCAAATTTGCTTCATGCCAAAGTTACTTTTAAAAGTATGACATGTACAGAAGACTCTTAATTTTTTTTTGTCAGTTAAATCTCCAGGCATGAAAGGGTTAAGCATTTGCTCAGTGAACAGAGGATGTGTTCCTATTGTTTTCATCCAGAATTAAATGGGCATGCAGTTGCCTCAGAATGAACAATTTTTCGAAGTATGCACATGCTCTATGAGGCTTTTAATAGCAAAACTGTGGTAAAATTGCAACACATATGTAGTGTATTGTTGAAAAATGTGAAATAATAATTGCACAACAGTGGTGTAATATTCACACAAGAGCATGTCCCAGCAGACTGAGACAAATAGCAGCTGCTTAGCAAAGCATTACAGAATAGATTGTTTTCCAATGTTCATGTTTAATTTATGCTATTTGAAACTTTTTTTGTGGGAAGTTGAAAAAAAATATCCTCTAGATGTACATCAGCACTGAAGCATAACTGTGCAAAGGAAGTAAAATGAATTGGAGTGCGACATTTAGTCTGCTATTTAAAGGTTGGATCTATTCCTGCTGATTCCTACCTCTATAGAGGTTTTTCAACATAATCCACTATCAATCAATGTTATCTGACCCTTTCATTTTGTACTATAATACAAAATTAGCATTTAATTGCTCCCTTAGGAATATTCTGTCATGCTTTGATAGGTAGCATAACCTTTTCAAGAGTTTACCATTTCCTGCCATCCACCTACAACATAACCAATCAATGTTTTGCTTTAGTTTACTTCATTTTCTTTGGAGAGATGGTTGACTTCCAATCACTGACAGTATCGACTACTCAGCAATTTCCGTAATTTCAGAAAATATGTTTCATTATAACTAATGGTATGAGGAACCCAACCTTGATATATCTGTGATAGGCTGCAGTTGCCACTGGTACTGAGGTAAAACTTGATGGACTTTGAGAACGTATTGAGGAAGTTGCTGCAGCCAAGTTAGAAATAGTTAGTTCTCATAAGAAGGGTTATTGAGAAAATGACCAAATATTTGGTAGAGAATAGCAGTATGATGAGTAAAATACTTGGGTGCTATAGAAATGCCTGCCCAATCCAATACAACCAGTAGTGGGGCAGCAGGCATGACAGCACACTAGGGGGTTGTTTGTCCCGGCAGCCAGTGGCCACATGGACAATTGCTGGCTTATGTGGAGCATGTCTATTGAGACACACTTGCTGTGTTAAATCTGTGTAATTGTTAACTAATACCTGATCAACCATGGTATACTAGTGACACACTTGCAATGTAGTAAAATACTGTGAAATAATGATTGAACAACCACCATGGTATACTTGAGACACACTTACCTAAGGTGTAATTGCGGAAAACTGTGAAATAATGATTGAACAACCACCATGGTATACTTGAGACACACTTACCTAAGGTGTAAGTGTGGAAAACTGTGAAATAATGATTGAACAACCACCATGGTATACTTGAGACACACTTACCTAAGGTGTAATTGCGGAAAACTGTGAAATGATGATTGAACAAGAATGGTATAATTGAGACACACTTGCAGTATAATTGCTAAATAAAAATTAAACAATAATGTTCTAATTTTCGCACACATTCTCCATAGTATAATTGCAGAAAAATAAATTTGCAACTATGGTATAATTGTGAAACACTTACAGTATAGTTGCAGAATAATAAATTCGCAAGCATGGTGTAATTGTGCTACACTTACAGTATAATTGCAGAATAATAAATTTGCAAAAATGGTATAATTGTGATGCACTTACAGTATATTTCCAGAATAATAAATTCGCAACCATTGTATAATTGTGATACACTTGCAGTATAATTGTGGAATATTAGTAATTACACAACTATGGAGTGTATACTTGTGACACACTTTCAATTTAATTGTGAAATAATGTGGAATAATATTTGAACAACCATGGTATAATTGCAACACACTTTCAGTGTCATATTGGAATATAGTGGCCAGATCACAGTATAACAACATCATAGCCAAAGCATAATCATAGTACAACTTAACATCAAAATGGAGGCATTTAACTTTGGCTTCACCACATTCTCACTACAGTGGCATTACCTTAGAAAAGCTATGGCATATCTATCACACACTGCCTTTAACCGTGTAATTTGTCTTTGCAGTCCTATGGAGGGTTTGTGACGGCCAGTGTTTTAGGGCGTGGCACTGGCTTGTTCAACTGTGGCATAGCCGTCGCACCAGTCACTGACTGGCGATACTATGGTGAGTCTCTCTCTCTCTCTCTCTCTCTCTCTCTCTCTCTCTCTCTCTCTCTCTCTCTCTCTCTCTCTCTCTCTCTCTCTCATCTCTCTCTCTCTCTCTCTCTCTCTCTCTCTCTCTCTCTCTCTCTCTCTTATTATTATTATTATCATTATTATTATTATCATTATCATCTGGTGTCTCATTTATCAGAACAAAGCGATTGAGATGCGCCAAAGCAATACGCTTTTAAAAGCTGAGTCCAGGTGATCACGCCAGGTGAACATCAAACAAAACAGCACCTTTGTGCGAGGCTGGCAACCAATTACATTGCAACGCCAACAAAATCTCAATGTGATCTCCGGGCATAAACGGGTCTATCATAATCTGCATGACTGAAGGTGTCAATTTTTTATGCCTACTAGTTCAGCATGGCTGAACTAGTAAACAGGCAGTTATAATTCCCCTTTCATACTGAACTTCATCCATGATAAAACAGGCAAGCCAGGTCTCGTAGGGGTGCTTAGACCGTCTGGTATAGATCATGCCCTTCAAAGACGCCGTAATAAACCATTGTTAGGATCATGAATAAGCACTATGGGTTACCTGTATATAGCTGATAGCTGACGGGCTTTGTGTTACGTAGTCCCACTACTGTATAAAAAGCCAACAGAGGCTGATTAGAATGCC
>OZ012699.1:13605303-13673580 GCA_963942565.1 Maea johnstoni | reverse complement strand
AAACAAAGGAACCTTGGCCATTGTTTTGGCTGGGATTTCGTAGGGAAAGAATGATGAAGGAACCTAAACTGCTGGTTATACAAAACATATAAATTAGTATATGTATGGTGTAGATATATCACTGATGTTATTTTTGTTTATTTTGCTTTAGACAGTGCTTATACAGAAAGATATATGAGGACTCCTAGAACAGATGATAACTATGAGGGCTACCAGGTAAGAAACGTCTATAGGGTTACAAGCTAAGAATATTTGCTGCTGGCCATTTTGCACTTATACAAATTACCATATTTAGCATGCTGCGATTTTCTGAATTGTTTATCTGGCTTATGGGGATAAAACTATTTCTATTGCAATTAATGTTTTAAAAACTCATTTGCCTAAAATATGAATGATTCTGTGCAGTCGTGAGAATTGTGTTGATTTGTGTCTCTGTTACTGCTCTAGGCTGCCTCTGTCATGAAAAAAGCTCAAGGATTTGAGGGCACAAGTTTCCTGCTCATACACGGTACTGCTGATGGTAAGTCTATCAGTGTCAGGAATTATATATATTTCCCTCATATAAAATAATACCTCTTATAAACACTAGCATGCCATTTTGTCGCCACTAGACCTGTAGGAGAGGGGATTTGCCTGCTGGGCAAGTGCTTGAAATTCTGAATTCCTGTGGCAGAAATGGATGGATGTTTCAATGTTTCCTGTTCTGACCACTGGTCAGTGATAGACACAATTGCTGGCTCAGGGCCAGGCGTCAGGTCAGGGTGGCATGCTTTGGTTAACAATTGTTGGAGACCCCAGGACTTTGGGTTCTCAAGACACTAACTTTTTGAAATCCTTCAGTCCCATTTTAGTCCTTTCCCAGAAACAATGTTGAAGTTGTAAGCTATCCTTTCACTGGAACTGTAGTAAAGGACAACTGGCGTGACAAATGGTGTTCCTCCACTGATCATATTCTTGGTTTTCCTCTGAGCGTCATCTTAAAATGTCACTTTTCTTATAGCGCGAGGGCTACAAAGGCAACTATTGTATAGCCCTACACAGTTCTCTGAAGCCTTGGGCTATGGGGCTAGTGGTTAGCTGGACCCCTGCTAGGTTTAGTAATCCCTTAGGGGAGACCAATTTTATTTGTTATCTTAATATTGACAGTTTATTGGCCAAATTAAAAAGAAATGCTGTATTGTAGATTTTATTTTTCCTTAAGTTTTTTTGATTATTATTTTGAGGTAAATTTGAACTGTTTTGCAATGATGGTTCAATCTCTATTCTCTAAACGTCTTTAGTTGAATGAATGACTCAAATTAAATCAAACAAAAATAGCGATATTTCTCTAACAAACTAAATTTTTAGAAAATATTTGAAAGAAAAAATCTTTATCAGAAACGAACTAACAACAATCCTTTGAAGGATTTTTGAGAATATTGTAGGTGCCGACGACACTTGTAGAGGATATCTCCAGGTAGGAAAGGGTTAATCTGACGGTTTTTCTGTTTCCAGATAACGTGCACTTCCAGAATTCTGCGCACCTCATGAAGGCATTGACGGAGGCCGGAGTGGAGTACAGATCTCAGGTAACCATGGGGTCCCACTTACTTGTTTTTATCATTCAGTAGTTCCATTATTTCAAAAAGGTTGTTCAGCATAGCCAGCACCGGTACAGAGCCTACATCACATGAGCTGCTCAGTTTGCCAAGATGTGGCAGAAATCCATCTTCTATCTAAAATTTGTTACTAATCACATCTGGCCTGTCTTCTAAAGGTTGATTCTTAAATCTATTTGTGTCACACCAACAGGAAAAGGCCCTTAGCAAATGGATTTTCCTCCTATAACACATGAAAAACCAGGGAATACATTACTTTCTATGTATCTTTACACCTTATCAGGCCAGTGATTATCCATGACCAAGCAGCATTAATCAGAAACTTCCATTACTGAAGTAATATCTTTGTCAGACAACTACATCTGGGTACCCTATAAGCACTAAGGGGGAAGGCTTAGCAAAGCCTGTCGAGATAAAACGTTTCTTCACCAAGTAGGTTGCTCAAAGTCGGGGATTTTGTTTTGAAGTATATGGCATACTTTCTGCCAAAGTTGCAATTGATTTTATTAATAATAATTGGAGATATGTAGGTTTTTATGAAGATAAATGGCTGCTGTAGAATGCATGCAGAGTAATGGGCTGGCTGGCAGCTCCAGCCTGGAGCTTCTTTATACCAACACTGCTGTACCAACCCTCTTAATGGAGAATGGTCTATTTGTGATTGCAGCAACCATAGAATGTTCCGATTATTTTCGGTCTAATTCACTGATTCACCAAATGCCCAAAATGTAATATTTCTCAATAAGATCTTTTTTCGAAAAAAATACTTATATATTTTTTAATTTCTTTAGGAGTATCCTTGTTGCCCTAAAATTGGTTGCATTTGGTTTTTGGTGAAATGCTATTTTTGTGAAGTTTGTCTGTAAGATTTCCCTCGTTGACCTCAAATTGTTAATGTTTAATATTTAGAAAGACATCAAATAAGTTGTGTTTGTGTGTTCACTTTTTTGCCCTTAAATCAATCATGTTTACTTATTTGCGAAATGCCTTTTTAATGATGTTTGTTTTTAAGATTTTCTCATTGCTGTAAAATTAGCTGTTTCCTTACCAAAGGAATGCCACTTTAAGTATGACACCTGAAGTTAGTCTTCTTCACTTGTTCAAAAAGTGCCCATTGAATAATGTTTTTTCTCAACAACTATCTCAGTTGCTGTGCTGTTGGTTGTGTTTAATTATTTGAGAAATGCCTTTTTAGTGATGTTTGTCTTAACGATTTTCTTTTTTGCACTAAAATAGATGATTTCCATTTAATTGACAATTTGGTATTGTTTTTTCGTTTTGTTTTGTTTTTTAATATTTTCTAGTATTGCTTACTCTTAAGATAAGTTTCAAAAATAAATTGCTGAGTTGACAACTGCTAATCAGGGGTGTCCAACTGTCGCATTGTTGTAGTAGCGTGCGACACAGGCTTCAAAACGTGCGACAGGCCTAATCCATCAAGCACTGCTTAAATCCCTAATAATCAAAGTGCATGGCCAGTCGTATAGGACGCCGTTTGTAACACCCATACTTTTGTTGACAAAAGCAACTTTGTTCAGACAGAAGTCACTTTCGTTGACTAAAGTTACTTTAGTCGAACAAAATTAACTTTTGTCGTACAAAATTAACTTTTATTGACAAAAGCAAGACAGAAGTCGCTTTTGTCAACAAAAGAAACTTTTGTAGGGCAAAAGTACTTTTGTCAAGACAAATCAACTTTTGTCAGGCAAAAGTAACTTTTGTTGGACAAAAGTCGATTTGGTCTTGACAAAAGTACTTTTGTCCAACAAAAGTTAGTTTTGACGACAAAAGTTACTTTAGTCGAGAAAAGTAAATTTTGGGGACAAAAGTTGCTTATGTCAACAAAAGTGACTTCTGCCTTGACAAATGTTCCGTCTGTCAGCAAAAGTATGGATGTTACAAACAGCGCCCCATACAGTAGAGCCTTTTATATATTCTCAAATTATTATGTTATGCAGATTGCATTAGACATGTGAGCTTCTATCATTCCATGATGTTTTCTTTTGCTTAATTGCTCAATCCATTAAGCACTTGCCAAATTATCAAACTGCATGGCCAGTAGAGCCTTTTATATATTCTCAAATGTACTATGTTATGCAGATTGCGTTAGACATGTGAACTTCTGTCATTTAATGGTGTTATCTTTTGCTTAATTGCTCAATCCATCACGTACTGCTTAACTCGCCAAAATATCAAACTGCATGGCCAATAGAGCCTTTTATATATAGCATGTGAGCTCTAATAATTTTAATGGTGTTATGATTTGCTCAATTGGGGTCTTCATTATTTATAAAAGCCTTATATAATAGTACCAACTGATGAAAAATTAGTGAACCATTTGTTGTACTAGGAATGCTGTGCTCCAGGACTGAATGTCTGTGCTCTAGGACTGATTGTCTGTGCTCCAGGACTTTTATTCTTGGACACCCCTGCTAATGCAAATTAGATTATGAAAAATATTTCTAAATATCTGAAATTTCGAAGAAAAAAAAACCATTTAGAAACATTTGTGATTTTAGGTGCATTTCTGGAAAAATACCAATATAGTAGTATTTGTGCGTTGTAGATTTACACGGATAAAGATCACACGCTGTCGGGGCCGGCCACCAGGCGCCATCTATACACGACCATGACCAGCTTCCTATTGGACAACGTGGAGTACCTGGACGAGACAGAACTACAGATGCTCAAACGACTCTCCAAGTTCGTCAAGCCCGAGGACGCATAGAAGAGTTCTTCTCACAGAGCCCTGCCTGCAGCGTAACACATCTTAACCCTTACAATGCTGAGTCTACATTCATCCAAAGCATATGGACGCAAAGATTTTTGAAATCCATCTAAACCCTGTCATGTTGGTATTCATTGGATAGCTCTTACTGAGTACTGTCAGATGGGTACCCATGTGCAAGGGTTTCAGTCATTCTACAGGGTTTTTTTGCATATTGGTCAAATTAGTTACCAGCAGCATAAGGGTTAAGGTTAGGAAGTTTTCTGTAAGGGCAAAGGTTTTCCTTAGTTTTTTCCTTAAGGTTTCCTTATGGACATTTCAACGGGGAATCTTGACCTCAAGGGTTTCGGTACTTTTAGCTGTTATATGCAACTGCGCTCTCGGAGCAAACCTCGACCCTATTTCTGCCTAGAGTGCCCTGATGGTCTGATGCATAAGCATCAATTTCTCTCATAATCTGATTCTTGGGTTTCTGATTGAGAGTTTATTCTTCATGCATCACTGTGAAGGTTTAACATTGTCTAAAAGATTCATGCTTTTATGCCGAGCATCTGTTCTGCCTAGACCACCACGGCACTTTTGGAACCAATGGGTCAACGAGGGAGAGAAGCGTAGAGACAGGGCACCAGTCATTTATTGCAGGGTTCTTTGTCTCAATTCAGTTTCACTAAAATTCAATTTTTGGTTTAGTTGATACTGACAAATTTTCTGACAGATAGCAACACAATTTTAGAAGACTCCTATAAATGCAAGACATATTTTTTTTGTGTTGCGAAGTTTCCCTGCTTGGCTTGTGGCGAACTGGTGCTCTGTATATATGTTTAAAGATGGAGCTTCCAAATGCTGAGATTTTTGTATGTACTGGTGAATGTTCCCATAAGGTTAGGGGGGATGGAGAGAAACATACATTTGTCAACCCTTCAAAAGAGTTTATTAACACAATATATTTACCTATTCTGGTGCTCCCACAGCAAGCTGGACGCATCAGCATGCTTGAGGAATATTTGTTAAATGGGAGAACCTATTTAGGGGTAATTTTGAACTCTTTTATGTTCACTGACAAATAATTATGAACGAAAAATACAGGAGTGCAGTTTTTTTAACTCTCTCATGCTCCTACAACCTAGGTAGATCTGACTACTGTTGGATTAACTCAAGAATCAATGTTTAAACCATTAATGTCTGTCCATGAAGACTGGGATGAATCAATGAATAATTGCTTATTGGTTCACTGAGGTGGGTACGGTGTCAAAAATATCTAAAAAGTAGAAGAAAAATGACAAAGCAAGTAAGATGGGTTGTAAAGATTGTCCCCAAGCTTTGTGACAAATCAAATCTCCTTTAGTATTAAAGACTGCCTTACCCCCTCCAGGCCCCTCTATATTTAGTTAACAGGATCAAAAAAACTTTTGGCAATAAGTTCCGAAATAGCAATGATATTACAATTTTTTCCCAACTAAGCCTTTGCCTGAAAGATTTCAGCAAAATTGGCTGTTGCTTTTGAATGTTTAGGGCATTAAAGAGAACTTTTGAGTGGTCTCTCTAGGTAGGTTTGACCATTTTACATTTTTTAGAAGTCGCGTTAATGTTGAGAATCATTTATGAGAAACAGTGACAATACCAGGAGTAGTATGTCTGGTCATGTAACTCAAATCATGTGACCAAGGCTGCGAGGCAAAATGGAAAGATATAGGTAAATTTTGTAGAAACTTGTCAAGTTTTCCAGGAGAAACCAGCTTCTGGAATATTTGATAAGTTATGATGAGATTTCTGATGGAGGTAACTTCCCAAAACACACGGTTGGGAACCTGTTCTTAAGGGCTGATGTGATGTCCTCGCCGTTTGCAAGCTAACAACACCTTGGCATCAGCAAACATATGTACCTCTCTGAGAACGTGAATGAGAATGCATAACTAATTTGTATCACTCATAACATTTAGTGATTTTTGACAAGTATTTAAAGAGGCATTGTTGAAACCAAACAGGATCAACCAATTTCTGTCAAGTATTTCTCAAAACCTTGCTCCAGGCATTGTATGGTTAACCCATTAATGCTTAGGAAGTCCCCTAAAAATTGTTTTCTGGATCTATGGTACTTTTGACAATATCTCTGAAATGAAGATTAATTTTGTGAAATATTTGAAGGGGAATTGTTGATAATGTTCTAATTAACATTTCTCCTTCAAATATTTTCCGAACCTCGTGTTTGTCTGCAAGATTTCATCAATATTGTCAGGCTGCATATGGACGCCGCAAGTATTAAGGGGATAAGCTGTGAGGGGTCATCCCATCCTGCACCCTGTATGTCCTGGATTTGCCAGATCCTCGGATATTCACTGTTGGATGGGTCAACCCACTCATGCTTAGAGATTTCCTCGACCATTGTCGTCTGTTGTGGTACTTTTAAAAAATGACTTTGAAATTAAGCATTTATTGGAAAAATAATTGAAGGGGATAAGTTTAGGATTTGTATTTCTCCTTCAAATATTTTCTGAAAACTACTTTTGTTTGAGAGATATCACCAAAATAATCAGGCGGCTTTAGTACCCTAGAAGTCTCGGAGTATCTTGTGTTGTCTGGAGCTATAATACTTATGAAAATACCTTCAGAATTAAACACAATATAATTAGATATTAGGAGGAGAAATATTGGCTTGGTTTTGGTTAACATTTGTACTTACAAAAAAATTCCAAAATATACATTTGTTGAAATTCGTTAACAAGATTGGCTGTTTTAAGTATTTTTTAGAAATTAAATAGAAGAGAATTGATAATCATAAAATCAATCTACATCCCATGTTGAAATCATTTAAAGTCTTTGCAATATTGCTAAATTATGTCCCAATTTATCATAGATCCAGATGACAAATTTTGTAGTAAACCTCTAGTAATTCCCCTAAGAATATGTAGGGCTGATAGAGAGGTTGCCGGATACTGTGCTTTCAGGGTATTGGTCGTTTTTTGGTAGCATGGTTTTGGGGGTGTTTTAGGGGTGTGGTTGAAGTGTGTTTTGGGAAAGTTTGTCTCTTATATGGAATCTGTGGAAAATGACCTTCATGGAAGATCAGAGGTCAAAGGTCAAGGTCGTGTGATTGAAGGCAGAGGAACAATCTGGGCTTTGTCTGTGTCCTACAGAGCCTGGGTTTGCTAACTCTGCGTGTGTGGGTTTTAACAGGTGGGCAGAATCATGTGTTCCCATTAGATATGCTGCATCTTACTGTCTCTGCAGGCTACCTCCTACAAAGATACACTATCATTATAGGATGCTATCGCGGCAGATGTACTGTCTCTGCAGATGTACTGTCTCTGCAGGCTACCTCCTACAAAGATACACTATCATTATAGGATGCTATCGCTGCAGGTGTACAGTCTCTGTAGATGTGCTGTTCTAAAGGCTTCTATCTCTGTAGATAGACTGTCTCTGCGAGATGTCATTTCTGCAGATGTGCTGTATCTACAGACTGCACTCTCTGCATATGAGCTGTCTCTAAGGGCCACCATTTCTGCAGGGATGCCTTCTCTGCAGGCTTCTGTTGCTGCAGATGTACTGAATCTACAGTTGCTTTGCCTCTGCTGATGTGCGGTCTCTGCTGCCAGCTCAAGGTCTACAGGCCGCAGCCATTGCCAGGACCAGCATGCTACTGATGAACGTGCCCACTTCAGCAATGAGGTAATGAGGAAGATATGTCTCTCTGATTGCCAGGATTTGAGACACGTATACATTTAGACATGTCTCTCAGTTTGCAAGGCTTTGAGACACATATACACAGAAAGACATGTCTCTCAGTTTGCCAGGTCCTGGTATGCAGTCAACTCAGAGATAAGAAGAGCAGCTTAGCTTTCACAGTTTGCCAGACTGTGAGCTAAGACAGAAGAGTTGGAACAGACTTATCTGATGTTGCCTCACACCTTAATAGTTTGCTGACAATTAATTGCCGTGTCATAGGAGCCCTTTGCCTGTTCCTGGGAAATAGAGTGGTTTTGATGAGATACTATACTAGTAGTTGTGGAACGAGAATGCTAATTTAAATCTGTCTTTTAGTTTGCCAGGCTTGAAGACAGTTAGAAATGCCTCTCACATTTTAAGTCAATGAAATTCATAAGGCTCTTAGATTTCCATAGACTATTGATCAGCAGTGTGTTTATGTCTGTATGTGTGTGTGTGTGTGTGTGTGTGCATATATATATATATATATATATATATATATATATATATATATATATATATATATATATATATATATATATATATATATATACACACACACACATTCATTCAAATTCATAAAACGTATGATGACGTGGTTCCTATCCACACCAGCAGGTGTCAGCCTTTTGTGCGATTTGATAATTGCAGTTTCCTTTCATTATGACCAATGTAGGGAAACCGCCCTGCTGGTGCGAGTGGATCGGTAGAGGGAACACCCAAGACAAGCAACTGGTCCACTGTATCCTCCCAAGGGGGCAGTCAGTGTGGTGGAGCACGCTGCTGTGCTGTAGGACGAGCTGTGGCAGGAACCCAGCAGCTGGTTTCAGGACCGAGGTTTGGAGAATGACACCAGGCATGGAGGTGTGACCGTTAGGTTGCACACTAAGAGTCAGCATGCCAACTTAACTATGACAGAGCAACCAAAGTTCAGGAGAAGAGCTGCAATGGCTTGGATGGCTGTGCCATGGGGGCATCCCCCACCTAAGGCATAATAGGGCAGTTGTGCTCTATATCAATTCCTCCTTATAGTGAGACAGAGCACGAGGTTGGTAGTGCACTGTATGATTCCCTCCTTATATAGAGAGACAGAGCACCAGGTTGGTAGTGCACTGTATGATTCCCTCCTTATAGAGAGACAGAGCACCAAGGCAGTAGTGCTCTGTATGGCTTCCTCCTTATAGAGAGACAGAGCACCAGGTTGGTAGTGCACTAGCTGTATAACTTCCTCCTTATAGAGAAACAGAGCATCAGGTTGGTAGTGCACTGTATTACGTCCTCCTTATAGAGAGACAGAGCATCAGGGATGATATTGCTCATCTGTTCAAAGCACTGTTTAGAGATAGTTTGGAGTAGGACTACATCTAACTACCATTTTGCTTGGTATCACAAGCCCGTTAAGCAATTCATGAAATTTCAATGACCTTGACCTTTTTCTGATATTCACTGACGTTAGCGATTGAAGAGACTGTTCCTCAGATGAGATGGTTTAGATTCAGCCAAAGGTTTTCCATTCAAGATGTATGCATTTGTGTAAGACATCCCTACTTCCCTGTGGTATTCTGCTTCTCAATCCTGCAACGTGGGGAAAATGGGATTTATGGCAGACATCCTTTATCCACTATGGTATTCTGCTTCTCAATCCTGCAACGTGGGGAAAATGGGATTTATGGCAGACATCCTTTATCCACTGTGGTATTCTGCTTCTCAATCCTGCAACATGGGGAAAATGGGATTTATGGCAGACATCCTTTATCCACTGTGGTATTCTGCTTCTCAATCCTGCAACATGGGGAAAATGGGATTTATGGCAGACATCCTTTATCCACTGTGGTATTCTGCTTCTCAATCCTGCAACATGGGGAAAATGGGATTTATGGCAGACATCCTTTATCCACTGTGGTATTCTGCTTCTCAATCCTGTAACATGGGGAAAATGGGATATAGAGAAATAGTTAATTCTGCTAATCAGTCCTGCAACTAAGGATCTGTGCATAGCCATTTGTTTAAACTCTGCTCATTTGTAAATATTAATTGTCAGTCTTTACTTCTTTAAGGATTGCAATTACTGTATAAAGTGATATTTGATATTTTTTGCGTTTTAACAAACTTTTTCAACTTTTTGCACCATCCATTTCATGCACTGTTTAATCTTAATCCCTTCCATGAGATCACCTCTGTATCCTTAATCCCTAATCCTTAATCCAGAGGTGTGTCAGTAAGTGGTGTGTTATTTGTGTTAATCCTAATAGATGACATGCATAAGTTTTTATGATCAATGCTTTCTCTAGAACCATTTACCTAAAGGTATACAGTATTTCTCAAAGAAAGTACACATTGCAAGTCTGCTCCCAAGCATTTCATTTTGTGGCCTTTCATTATAGGTATTGGACACAGCAAACTATCATGTCTGAAATGATATATTATATTCCATACCAAAATATGGCTTATGAATATTTTCTTTTGTAATCATATTACTTTGAAAAGGGTTAAACCTTGTGTGCTTTTCTTGAGAAATATTCTACATAACCAGTCATTCTACAAGAGTTGTGACTTTGAGGTCATCACGCAAACTAAGGCTTTGACTTGTAGATGTGGAATGCAGTCATGTACCAGCAGAAATATGTATTCAGTCCGCAGCAAACTACTGCAGAAAGGTCTGATTGGTCCTCTTCTTGGCCAATGAGGTTTCAGCTATGCAGCTGCAACATTGTAGCATCTCTCTTGTCATGCAAATCAAAAGAAAATACCTAGCCAAATGAGTGAATTTTTGCCCATTGAGGTTTCTTTCTGCGAGTTATATATTTAGGAATATGACAATAAATGATGGGAACTCAGTGTGAAACACTATTTTTCAAAAGTGGTATTAGTTTTTAAAAAAATGACTTCATACAGTTAACGACTCAGGCATTATGATTACGATTGGTTTGAAGTATTTATAAGGAAAATAATATTGAATTCATATATTCAATACTAGCATATCAAGATGGGCTCTTTTCTGAACTAGTTTTGCGTGAGGAAAGTACTACTTGTTTAGCACTGAATAGGGGTAGTATATAGTCGAATTAGGAAAATTTGGTTGATACTTTTCAGATTTCTTATGCTCTCCTTTGTCAGTATCATGTACATCAGAGTAATTGTATTGTATTGGAATTTGTGTTTGCATTTGTAAAAGAATCACCAAAAAGCTTTTGATTGGAATATGAAGAACCACTTCCCTGCAGTTACTAACAGTGGTTGAATTTATGCAATCATAATCTCTAATAAATGCACCCATCTAGCAGACCCGCAGGGTACCAAGAATTTAAATGGGTTAAAGTAGAACCTTTTTCAGGTGGCATTAGTATGTGCATTTAATTAAAAGATCTAGTTGCCAAATAACCCCTTTAGATTCTTTAGGCCAAACAACGCATTTGATTCTCGAGTCCAAATAACACATTTGATTCTTTAGGCCAAATAACCCATTTGATTGTTGAGGCCAAATAACCCATTTGATTATTGAGGCCAAATAACACATTTGATTATTGATGCCAAATAACCCATTTGATTATTGAGGCCAAATAACACATTTGATTATTGAGGCCAAATAACACATTTGATTATTGAGGCCAAATAACACATTTGATTTTTGAGGCCAAATAACCCATTTGATTCTCGAGTCCAAATAACACATTTGATTATTGAGGCCAAATAACCCATTTGATTGTTGAGGCCAAATAACCCATTTGATTATTGAGGCCAAATAACCCATTTGATTATTGAGGCCAAATAACACATTTGATTATTGAGGCCAAACAAAGCATTTGATAATTAAGGCCAAATAACCCATTTGATTGTTGAGGCCAAATAACACATTTGATTATTGAGGCCAAATAACCCATTTGATTCTCGAGTCCAAATAACACATTTGATTATTGAGGCCAAATAACCCATTTGATTATTGAGGCCAAATAACACATTTGATTATTGAGGCCAAATAACCCATTTGATTTTAGAGGCCAAACAACGCATTTGATTCTAGAGCGCACACATAGTCTAAATTTGATAAGATGCAATCAAAGTTGCCCGACCATGTGTGCGCTTGAGATGAAATGTTACGATTAGTGATACTTTAATGTCTGTGAAACTGATGGCCTTTGTCAGTGGACAGTGATCATAATCAATATGATAATGAATGCGATCCATGTCCATGTTTGGCTTTGCTATAGGTGAGGGTATTTTGTCTGCCAATATTATGACCGTTGAAAAATAGGCTATCAACTTCCAGTGTCCATTCATATGCCATTGAAGGACTTTTTTGCAAGGGTCAATTTTTTTCCTATTTCTATATATTTCTTCGGCAAATCATTACCTGTTTGTATAATGTATCTTTGCATGTGGTTTTGGTTGTCCGGGCCTTGTTACTCTAACCAAAAATGTCATTGTTAGATAAAAATATTCGTGTTTGTTGAGAGTTTCAATTTTAACCCATTGATATCTAAAGTGTGCATATGGTCTGACAACTTCAAGGTTAACTTACCAAATTGGGTAGTGTTTGAAAACTAGGGATGTCATTGTTTAGAATTTTCCTTGATCACAAACTTCATGATACGAACAGATAAGAATATCTAAGTAATAGGTAAATTACTACTAATTTTCTGATCTGAAGAGAGAGGTCATTATATGCAACAAGAACTATAACCTTCAATCGAGTATTTCTCTAGATATCACTTTGTTATTGAAACATTTCAACATGTGTCAGGCCTTGTGTTTGCTCTAGTTGTAAAGGGGTTAAACTCGCCGGTACCTCAGGATTCAGGTTAGGGTATAATACAGAGCTCAGCATGTGCAGGGCTTGCCCTGATGGCAGAGTGTCTAAGGCACTGCCACTGCCTGCGTTCCAATCCCGCATGGCGTGTGAGAAAGTTGCCAGTGACTGGGGGAGAGGCAGTGTTTTTCACCTGCTACTACAGCTTCCTCCACCTCTTACAACAGTTGTTGAGCTCTGGCATTCTCCCTCTAAGATCTAGTGAAATATTCAAATAATGATTGTAGTTATAATGATGATGATGATGATGATGATGATGTTCTCCTTTTTGCTAAAGTAGCACAAGTATTTCCCTTTCGACTTTACTTGCACTGGACAGTTTTTCTATTGATACTCCCTACGTAGACTAAGCGTTTGTATGGCTACCGTTTGTCACACCTAGGTGGCGCCACTTATAAAGTAAGGATTTATGATATCTGTAAGAGTTACACATAACAAAGACAAGGTTTTTATATATATATATATATATATATATATATATATATATATATATATATATATATATATATATATATACTTACATACATACATATATATATATATAATGAAGACATTTAATTCCTGCACCAGGCAACCAGTTGTCTGCCAGAACGTCTGGTTGCCTGAGTGTCCCCGGGTAAGATAATCAGGTAGCTCACTCTTTCAATGAATTTTGGAAACTACTGCGAATATGGTTAGTTTTTTGTGGTGCCACCTAGCGTGATTCTGTGGCATATGTGTGATATATTTCTGTACATAGTTTTTTCTGTTTATTGGAGCCTCATCCATCAGCATGTTTCACCATTTTTGTACATATTGATGGATCAATAAATTATTTTTTTACAAATTACTGACAGCAGTTCTGTTTGATTTTGCATGAGAAACGCCAGCAACATCCGCCCCGGTATCAGAGTGCTATTTTTGACAAGTGCCTTGATATTAAAGCCAATTCAGATAAAACATGTTTGAAGGCACTCACCCCCAAACACGCTCCTTTAGGGCTGCCTAAGGTCAAAGTGCCTGTCGCGCACTTATGAACTTCTGTCGCAAAATAACATTTCTACCTATTAACCTGACGTAACATAAGATCAGTTAACCTCCTCCCCCGCCCCCCCCCCCTAAACTAAACATGTATATACCTTAATGTACACAGGTTTCTGATTTTCTAGCGGCTGTTTGGGGACTGAGCAATTTTGAATCTGTGGCTTTATTCTTAGAGTCTTAACTGCTCATTGTAGTGTATTGTATTGTTTATTGATCATAGCACGAGGTATGAAATCACAAATACAAAACCTATGAAAAAGAACAAACGGAAGGTATATGAATTCTAAACTAAAAGAAACAATCACTGGCACTGCACAGACACAAATCATTCTAATTATGATACAAAATAAAGCCCACGTGACAAATCAATGTCCTCGTGTACTGCTAGGTCGCTTCCAGCGTGTTTGCTATTATATCTTTCGTTTACCCTATTTCCGTCCATACCTTGTGTACGTCATATTTATTGCACAACCGGCGGTTACGCCAAAATCCATTATCACATTCGTGCCAGTGTCTGAGAATTCAATAATAGGCCTACCTGCTGTTCGGAGAAACTCGGGGCTACATGCCCGTTACATAGAGAAAGGGTACTAGCTTATACGAGTGGCTTGTTTATAGACATAAACTGAAGTAGCTTTGTTCTTACTTCAATGAAGCTTATGAAATCCACTGACCAGTTGTTACAGCATTCCACTTCGATGAATATAATATTCCAATAGTCTAACTGCTTTTAGAGCAACTCGGATCTATGTGCCCGTTACTTAAGGATATGAAGGTCGCTGTTACGGGAGGTTTATTTGTTTGACTTAAGTCGCTTTGTTCTTACTTCAATGACGACGCTTATGAAATCCACTGACTAGTTGTTACAGGCACGTAAACGTTGTGCCGTAAGAAAGGTCGCTGTTACGAGGGGTTTGTTTGACCAACGTTGCTTTGTTCATATTCAATGACGCTTACTATATGAAACCCGCTGACCAGTTGTTACAGCATTTCGCTTAGAAGGATACAATTCCAATAGTTGTTACTTGCGGTGCGCCAGGGGTTATTAAGTGCATTCCACCAGGAAGTTATTGTTGTTGATCAAGTTTATTGTCTAATCCAGATTAAAACAATCGTTACATATACATACAGGGTGAAGAATATGGCCAGCTATTTAGGCTTCTTATGGACCAAGTACAATCACAAATGCACTCAAATATTTTATACAATTTAATAAAATAATCATCATAATATGATTTACAATATAGAATCTGGTTAGCCTTAAAGTCAGATATATAAAACTTTTCACATCGAGCCAGCCAAGTTCATGTAAGGGCACGTCTAGATGATTATCTGTTTCCCATGTCCAAGGTACTGAAAATTAGGGTCGGTCGGTCGGGTAAAAAAAAAGGCAGAAGTACCTATAATAGGGTATCAAATTTCTTTATTTGTGACAGAAATGCTGCCAATGCCATGGCAAGAAGTACAAATATGTGTACATGATGTTCATGAGACACATTTCCCTCTGTATTATTCTTCAGCTTGTTCATACAGAAAATTGTGCAGATTTGAAAAATGTTGAATTCGCAGGCTCCATTATAAATAAACGATTTTTATTTATTTCATTCAAAATGCATTTCTCAGAAGAAAAAAAGCTCCTCTGGACAGGGTCGGTCGGAAAGTAAAAATATATATATATTTTTTTTAGGGTCGGGCCCAAAAATAGGGTCGGTCGGGACATGGGAAACAGATAATCAACTAGACGTGCCCTAAAACAGTATAACAGGAATTAAATAGAGAGGTTTGAAAATAACTAATTAGCATTTAGCACTTGGGACCTTCTATTTTACCTCCTGGTGGTCTTCTGCAGATCTCAATAAAACCTCTGATTGGAATATAACACCTTGGTTGCTCATCTAAGATAACACTAATAGTTGCTCGATTGAGGATTTGCCGTGTCATTATGTCGTCAGCATAATAATTAGCAGGTGCTCCCATTAGTGTATAAGTTTGTCGATCAAATCTTGTAAGCGTGAAAATGTTCTTATCGCTCGCTGTCGCATTTAGTTTGAGTATCCCAATATTTCTAACTTATGGCGCGAAAATGTGCGACATTGCGACAGCTGGGACATGCCTGTTCTTATACTCACGTTGATATATCTAAACCTAATTAAAAGCTAATGCATGTAGTACCTAATCTACCCTTTGATTGTATTATATATTATAGTTTATTGACTGTATCATGAAGACAAAGGTATATATGTTATAACATACAAAGAAATTTGAAAAGTAGGCGATTAAGAAGTACACGTAAACGTACTGTAAGAATTGATATAAACCACGGGGGGGCACTTGGGTATTAAGGGTGGCGCATACGTTCGTTATCAAAATTAAGAAATACCCCTACAGCACTGATTTCTGGCCAAAAAAGCACCCTTATTTTAATAAAAACGCTGACTTTTTCCACTAAATAAACACCCCTTCTTTTATCAAAACACTGACATTGGATGAACGGGAACACGTATTTTAACTTTAGATTTCATAATCCTCTGCGTGTTTAGCGGCAGCAAGTGGCGGCAGCAAACTCGGAAGCCCAGTCACTTCGGGAGACATTCGGCGTCAGAGTCGCGTATGTTCGTGGATTGTAAGGGGATTTTGACCCCAAACTTCGTACCTGGGTACAAAAAAGTACCCTTCTTTTACAAAATCGCGGACATGCGGAGGTCATAAAAAGACCCCTTCTTCCGCGAAATACGTAACGAAGGTGCGGCCCCCCTCTGTACCCCCCCCCCCCCCCCCCCCCCCGGGATATAAACCAAGCCATGATCATAAATGACAATACGAATAACACTAACAAATAACTGTAAACTATGAGAGATCTCATCTTATGAATACTAACTGATCGTAGTAGACAGCAAAAAGAACAGGGTTGGCTGGGATGACGACGTTCGGCGAAGGTATGCGTTAACGCGAGAAAGAGCTCATAGAGTTGATATTTGGATGACGTGTTTTTATTCGTTATCTCATTTGACCCAGATAGTCCCTTAAATAAATGATTGATGTTAACTTTTTTCACATATTTACATCTACATTATTCACTTCACTGTTGCCCGGCCTGGAACATGACCAGTCATTGTTTTGGTGATGAACATGATAGTCCAGTCAATCTAACTGATTTTGGGGCTCAACGTCAAAATAATTGCAACAGAATTTTTCTCACTCCTGTGAGTTAAGGCATAGTCTCCTGCATAATATACTGAAAGTCTACCAAAATCATCCCTTGGGAAAGGGGTCAACGGCAGCCATCTTTAAAGATGGCCGCCAATTCACTCTTCACTACTGTACTCCACACTTTCATTTTTCCCTTACACAAATTCAGTCTTAGAAACCTAAAACCAGCTTTATTTCACTTTTGACAATATGTTTGAATATTCCATGCAAAATTTGTTTCAAAAAAGTTTTAATTTTGGCTCTTTTAATTCAGAAAAAGTAGAAAAAACATGAAAATCGGCCCAATTTACTCCGAGTTGTTTATGATAGCATTAAAAACATAGGTTATTTTTGAAACTTTACTTTTTCTTCCACTTTCAGCATCCCTAAGGCTTCTTATCTGTTCATTATGGGTCCCAGTTTCCTTATAATTTGTTCATAATAGGTGTTTTTTAACGGGTTTACTATTTCAGTTCTTAATTGGCCACAACCATATCAAATATGTGTACCTCCAAACCTTATGTACTGAGGCTGAATCTTTATCTTTTAGAGTTTACACCTATGACACATTATCTGAAAAGTGTTTCACCATGGAAACCAGAGAGTAAGTTGTAGACTACACCCCTCCATCACCCCCCCCCCCCCCCCCCCCCCCCTCCGTCCCCAATTAAAAATGGAAATCTCTCCAGGGCTTGCTCTGGTTACCCAAAAGGGAGGCTCTGTTTTGAAGGTCTTGTCCTAATGGAAAAGCCCCCAGACGTCCATAGACAAAGGCTTACTAAAGAAGTCTCAAAATTAAATTTCTGCTAGTCCGTAGGTGTCCTGCTAGGGGCTGCAGACAAGGACGGTCGGCGCATGTGCACCTAACATCCTCTTCTTTTAACATATAGGGCGAATGCCCCCCTTCAGGGAATAAAATTCCAGGTCCTAGGGGAGGGCAATGCTCGCAGGTAAGTATTTATCATAAAAGAGAAATTACTTCTAATTTCCTGTTTTATTAGTAAATCCTTACCTGCTCCCATTGGAAGCAGAGTACCACCGTTTAGCATAAGCTGTGGAAAGGATCTGGAATTACTTTCTAGCCGCTGTGCCAGCCGCCACCATCACCGCTCTACTAAACCATCCCCTCATAGCAGGGAGGTCCTTCAGGTAGAAGCGTGAGAAGGTCTGAGGGCGACTCCAGGCCGCAGCATCCATAATATCCTCAAACGGTACACCTACGGTGGCCGCCCAAGTGGTAGCGACCCCTCTGGCGTCGTGAGCACGAATGCCCATCGGCTCTCTCTGCCAGTGCGACAAGTGCGAGTACGCCCCAGAGATGGCCTCCTTCACCCAACCAGCAACAGTACTCTTGGAAGCCTTCTTGTATGACTCTTTCGAGATAACGAAGAGAGCCTTCTCCGCACCCCGAAGGGGTTTGGTAAGCTTCAGATAGCACTTCAGAGCTCTGAGTGGACAATGTACCTTATCATCTGGTGAGTGCTCCTTTAAGCTCAGCAAGAACACCGAGCTAGGAGTGAAGGACAAAGACTGGTTTTTATCCAGCAAGAGGGAAGGGAGGAGACGAACTCCACCATTTTTCCATCTCAGGTGGCTAGGGTCTATCCTGCAAGAGTGGACCCAGCTCACCCGCCTAGCCGATGCTAGCTGTAAACGGAAGGCCGTCTTGATGGCCACTGACTTCAAGGGGGCCGCATGTAGGGGCTCAAACGGTGGGCCCGCCAGGTACTTAAGTACCGTCGGAAGGTCCCACCTTTCCCTTAGAGTTCTCGGCCTGGCCGCCACGACAAAGATACCCTTCAAGAGGGTAGAGAGGTTGGTGTTCGAAGACACCGTGGACCCATCCGGAAAACCCTGGTGTATAGCCGCAATAGCCGACCTATACCCTGCAAAAGTGGACGGGGTAAGGGATTCCCTTTATTCCAGATTGTCCGCAGGTTTTCCAGAAATTCCGCTACCTCCGTTAAAGGCGCTTTAACGGGGTCCACACCTCTGTCCACGCACCACTTTTGGTAGTGTCTAAGACGGGAACCATAAACCCGGCAAGTTGACTCTCGTCTGGCTCTGGCTGCCGTGTCAGCAACGTTTGCTGAAAAGCCGCAGTCAACGAAGGATTTGCGGACAGAGGCCATACAGTTAACCTCATCGCCTCTGGTTTGGGGTACCGCTTCCCTGTGACTGCGTTCTTCAGGAGATCGTCTCTCTGGGAGATTGCCCGCGGCAGATCCGTCAGCATCGACGTCAGTTGGCGGAACCACGGCTGGCTGGGCCAGAATGGGGCCACTAGTAGGATCTGGGCCGTCGGTTGAAGCCTCAACTTCCGCAACACTCTCGGGACGAGTGCTGTTGGTGGATACTCATATCCGTAGAGGCATTCCCAGTTCTGTGTCAGCGAGTTCACACCGCTCGATGACGGGGACGGCTGGATTGAGAAGAACACTGGCAGCTTGTGGTTCTTCTCTGACGCGAACAGGTCCACATGCGGGGTTGGCCAGCGTTGAAAGGTCGCTCTGGTCACCGCATTGTGGAGGGTCCACTCCGTCGGGTGACGGTGGCTCCCCCTGGACAAGGCATCCGCAAGGACGTTCTTGTCCCCGGACAGGTGGCTGGCCACAAGAAAGATGTCGTGTTGCCTGCACCATGCCCAGACATCCAGTGCCAGACGGCACAGAGACGGGGACTGGGTCCCGCCCACCTTGTTGATATAGGCAACCGTGGTGGAATTGTCGGAAATGACATCCACAGCAGTGCCCTGCAACTGAGGTAGGAAATGCTTCAGGGTTAGCCAGACCGCTTGGAGCTCGAGCCAATTGATGTGTCGCTTAGCCCAGGCTCGGAGACCAATGCCCGGAGACCACCTAGTCGCCTAGGTGGCCTCCCCACCCTTCCTTGGAGGCATCTGTTACGATCGACATAGTCGGATCTGGATGCAGGAAGGGGCGGCCAACTCGAAGATTGGCCTGTGACGTCCACCACTCTTACTCGGCGAGAGTCGCCTTGTTCGGGTGGATGCGTACGTACGGGCTGTCCACTGGTCGTGGAGCATCAGCTGGATCAACCGCATGTGGTCTACCGCCATAGGAACCAACTCCCAGAGGCTGGACAGGTGTCCTAGAAACCTCTGCCAGGTCTTCGCCGGCTGGGCAGTTCTCGCCAGCAAAGAGGCCGTTAGGCGGGTAGCCCTGAGAATCCTCCTTACGCTCGGGAACACGAGCATATTCAGAAGATCCAGGGTCAAACCCAGGAAGGCCGGGGCCTGAGTGGGGGTGAGCTGGGACTTGCCCTCATCACGATCCTTGTGAAGACTCTGGGAGCCGTCGACAGACCGAAGGGGAGCACCAGGAACTCAAAGGCTCTGCTGTTGTAAGCGAAGCGTAGGTACCTGGTATGCTCTGGCGCCACGGCCACGTGAAAGTAGGCGTTGAATGAAGGGTCATTTACTGTTAGGGATAAGATTTCATGGTCGTTGGTAGCGTCACGCAATATTAGCAGTAAAAATATACTCTTTAGTACAGTATTAAATAAATATATAAAACTGTTAGTGATAGCTAATATATATATAGCCGCCAGTATTGAAATTGCACAATGAATCCAAATGCCCGGAGAGAACGCCCTATCACTTTATAATCTAAAATGTTAAAGAGTGTGTATCCAAAAACAATTGAAAAGTGTAGATTGGAATCGATTATTATTTTATAGGAATGTAATATTTGTTTGAATTTGCTTAAACACATCTTTTCCCGGAGTCTCATCATTTTTAAGCTAATAAACCTTGATGGTGTCCTACATTCTGGCTTATCGTATGATGAATTGCTTCAAACCATTCATGCTTTAAAGTACCCTTAAAATTGACCCTTTTTATATCTAAATTCTTACCTGCTCACATTGGAAGCTTTCTCCAGGGCTTGCTCTGGTCACCCAAAAGGAAGGCTCTCATTTGGCAGTCTCTCCCTATGGAAGATCCTCGCGATAAACATAGAAGGAGGGCCATCTAAATATAGCCTTCAAAACTTAAAATAGACCGTAGTTTGCCTGATCCCCGCTAGGGGCCGCACTAAATACCAGTCGTGACGTCACGGTTGGCGCATGCGCCTTCATCCTCTTCTCTTTTGGGCGCCATTTTTGCTCTGCCGATCGGAACTCAAGCTCTCGAGAAATTCACGGTTGTTCCCTTCAGAACACGAGCTAACAGTCCAGACATACGAGCGAGTATACCACCAAACCTTTATACTATCGCTGTGACAGGTAACATTGTAAAATAACCTGTGTATCTCTGTTTTCTGTCATTGTTTTTGTCTGACCTTCGACAATGTCGTCGGACAGTGTATACAGCGTCGGTCCCACCGTGGGCCGACCAACCGTCGGGAGAAGGAGCGCGCTGCCCTGCTCGCAGGATTGCCTCCCAAACCTATGCCCGAGTGTATGGTGGACGAGACACTGGCCGGCGCCGTGTCTTTGGCAAACTATCTGACTGCAGCGATAGGCCGCATTGCGACCCGTCGGAGGTTGGAGGCTGGGTTCGACCGCCGGATCCGCTTCCTCTCACCAGTTCTCACAGAGAACAAGGGCATTGTGCCAATGATGGCTAGACTTCGACTGAGGGAACTCCCTCTGACGAAGGGCCTACTGTTTGAGGGTCAGTGGACCCCAACGGTAGAGTCTACCACCAAGACCCAGCTTCTAAGCGTCTCCCAGGCGCAGCTGGCTCGCGAGCAACTCTCCACCTCGAAATCCTCAGGGGATCGTTTTCGGATCCCCTTCAAAAAAGGAAGAGGTTCGGGAGGGAAGCCGGCCAAAAAAGGCAAAAAGGGTGGTGGCTCGAATCGATCCTCCTCCTCGTCCGAGGGCGGTAGAGGTGGTAGAGGTGCCGGCAGAGGTTGTGGTAGGGGTCGCGGTGGAGGCGCCAAAAAGGACGCCTACTCCACTTACAACACCCCGAAACCAGATCCCAAGACTGACGCAGAATAAGGAGTCTTGTCCGGTGGGGGGGGGGGGGGGGGGGGGGGGGGATTAAAATCATTCGCCCACCTGTGGCCCTTGGTCACGTCAGATCAGTTTGTCCTGCAGACTGTGACCAAGGGCTACAGGATAGAGTTTACGGGAAACCCTCCGTGAACAAAGGAGGCCCGTTTTACTCCGATTCCCCGAAATCAGGCCAGACGGCAGGACCTCGAACGAGGCCTCGAGTCGATGCTGGCAAAGCGGGCGATCAGGAAGATCCCCCTCTCAACGGACGTTCCAGGGTTCTATTCTCCGATCTTCCTGGTGGCCAAGGAGTCGGGCGGTTGGCGCCCGATCCTCAACCTGAAGGCGTTCAACAAATTCGTTAAGCCGCCACCCTTTCGGATGGAGACATTACGGACAGTGATGGACTGCCTAGGAGAAGCGCATCAGCAGAGGCTAAAGACCTCAGAACATTTGAAGGACTCCTCAATGTCCGAGACGTGGGCAGTCTCTATAGATTTAAGAGACGCCTACTTTCACGTTCCCGTGGCACCCTAACACACGAGGTTACTTCGCTTTGCCTACGACGGCAGAGCGTACAAATTCCTGGTGCTCCCATTCGGGCTCTCGACAGCACCCAGGGTGTTCACGAGAATCGTGCGAGTGATCGAGGTGTTCCTCAAGATTCAGGGTGTAGATATGCACCAATATCTCGACGACTGGCTGTTAAAAAATCAGTCAAGGTCGTTGGTGGAATGTCAAAGAGATCTCACGCTGTTTTGGGTACACAAACTAGGCTTCCTCGTAAACGAAGGAAAGTCTCAGTTAATACCCACACAGTTCTCAGCTTTTCTGGGGTCAACCCTCGATCTCATCAACATGCTCGTTTTTCCGAGTGAGAAGAGGGTTGTGAAGGTGTTGCGCTTAGCCTCCTCGCTCCTAGCGCGGGGCCCTCAGCCGGCAAAGACTTGGCAGAAGCTGTTGGGCCATCTGTCCAGTCTACGTGAGCTAGTCCCCATGGCAGTGACTCACACTCGCTTGATACAACTAATGCTCCACAGACAGTGGATGCAAGTTTCGGACAGCCCATACATCCGAATATACCCGGACCACGAGTCGGTCATGGAATTGGAGTGGTGGGCTTCACGGGCCAACCTGACCGTAGGCCGTCTGTTCCTCAGGCCAGATCCGACTATGACGATAGTTACGTCGGCCTGGGCCAAACACCACATCAACTGGCTCGAGCTCCAGGCAGTGTGGCTGACTTTGCAGCATTTCCTGCCTCAGGTACGGGGCACTGCTGTGGATGTCCTTACGGACAATTCCACCACAGTGGCCTATATCAACAAGGAGGGCGGGACTCAGTCCCCCACCTTGTGCTACTTGGCACTGGACCTATGGGCCTGGTGCAGACAACATGGAATCTACCTGGTTGCCAACCACATATCGGGGGTCAGGAACATCCTGGCAGATGCCCTGTCCAGGGGCAAACACAACCACCCTACGGAGTGGTCCCTCCACAAGACAGTGGTGCGGCTCATTTTCGAGCACTGGCCGACCCCTCATGTGGATCGCTTTGCGTCGGAAAAGAATCACAAACTTCCGGTGTTCTTCTCGGTACGCCGCTCTCAGACGTTGAGCGGGATAAACGCAAAACTGGGAGAGTCTGTACGGGTACGCGTACCCGCCGACAAACCTCATTCCGAGGGTACTGAGGAAATTGAGGCTGCAGTGGTCAGCCCGGATCCTCCTAGTAGCCCCGTTCTGGCCCAGCCAGCCGTGGTTCCGTCAGCTGACCAGCATGCTGACCGACCTCCCGCGGACGATCACTCCCAAGGACAACCTCCTGAAGAACTCGGTCACGGGGATGTTCTACCCCAAACCGGACAGGATGAGACTGGCTGTATGGCCGCTGTCCGCAAATTCTTCGTTGACCGAGGATTTTCACAGGGAGTTGCAGAGACGGCAGCCAGGGCCAGGCGAGAATCGACTTCCCGGCTTTATGATTCCCGTCTTCTCCACTACCGGCGATGGTGCTTTGTGCGAGGTGTGGGTCCCGCTGAGGCCCCCGTAGCGGAGGTCGCGGAATTCCTGAATGGCCTGCCAACGGTGGAACACAAGGGTAAACCCTTAGCTCCTTCAACCATTGCAGGATACAAATCCGCTATTGCGGCCATTCGCAGGGGATTTCCCGATGGGACAACTACGTCGTCCAACACAGATTTGTCGACCCTTATTAAGGGTTTGTTCGTGGTTTCCGCCAGACCAAGGACTCTCAATGAAACGTGGGATCTCCCGACGGTACTCAAGTACCTTGCGGGCCCTCCCTTTGAGCCGATTCATACGGCACCATTGAGGTTGGTGGCGGTCAAAACAGCTTTCCTAATACAACTGGCCTCGGCCAGGCAGGGAAGCTGGGTCCATTCTTGCAGGATAGACGCATGTCATCTGCGGTGGGAAAATGGAGGAGTTCGCCTTCTCCCATCCCTCCTATTGGACAAAAACCAGTCGGTCTCGTTCACTCCTAGCGAGGTTTTTCTCCTCAGCCTAAAGGAGTTCTCGCCAGACGACAAAGTGCACTGCCCTGTGCGGGCCCTCAAATGGTACTTGGAATTAACCAAGCCCTTTCGAGGGGGTGAAAAAGCCCTCTTCATTCGGTCAAGGGAGCCTTATACTACGGCTACCAAAAGCACAGTCGCTGGTTGAGTAAAAGAGGCTATCGCGGGGGCGTTCTCGCACCTTCCTAAGGAATGGAGGCAACGCATGGGCATCAGAGCGCACGACACCAGAGGGGTCGCCACTACTTGGGCCACAATGGCCGGAGTGCCATTTGAAGCAATTATGGATGCTGCAGCCTGGAGCCGGCCGCAAACCTTTGCGCAGTTCTATCTCAAGGATCTCCCTGCAACAAAGGGTAGATTCAGTAGAGCAGTGTTGGTTACGGCTGGCACAGCGTCTAGAAAATAAAGAACAGATCCTTCCACAGCTTTTCTAAGGCGGTGGTACTCTGCTTCCAACTTGAGCAGGTAAGAATTTAGATATAAAACAGGAAATTAGAAGTAATTTCTTTTTTATAATAAATACTTATCTGCGATCATTGCCCACCCTTCTCTATCCTCCCCTAGAATCCGTTCTTCCATGAAGGTATTATGCCAAAAATGAGAAGAGGATGAAGGCGCATGCGCCAACCGTGACGTCACGACCGGTATTTAGTGCGGACCGTAGCGGGGATCACGCAAACTACGGTATATTTTAAGTTTTGAAGGCTATATTTAGATAGCCCTCCTATGTTTATCGCGAGGATCTTCCATAGGGAGAGACTGCCAAATGAGAGCCTTCCTTTTGGGGGATAGCTTCCAATGATCGCAGGTAAGTATTTATTATAAAAAAGAAATTACTTCTAATTTCCTGATGACAATGGATTAGGGATTAAGTAGGTGTTTACAAAATATTTGAAGGAGAGTATTTGATAGTTTTTCATTTAAATTTCACCTTCCAATCGTTTTTTCCTATTATGCTTCTGCCTATAAGTTTCCGCCAATATTGGCAGGGTGCTGCTGTTCCCCGCTGCGACCAATATTGGGTTAAACATTGGTGTTACGTATTCCAAAAGTCTCAAGGGGTATACTTCAATGACGGGAGCTGGTGAGAATTCTCAATAAAAAGTTACTAGAATCTGGGAAATGAAAACAAAAGATATATTGTACATTGTATTTCACCTAATGAAAAAGCACTCAATTTTGATTATAACCTCTGTACGTTGACTTATATAGTACAGATATAATGCTTTGAGAATTAAAACATTAAAGCCTTAATGACTGTTCACCAGGGCAGTATGTGTATTTAATGTGGGCCTGAAGGCATCCTGCTCAGACCGAAGGCCCTAGGTCTGGTCAGGATGCATGAAGGCGCACATTTAATACACATACTGCCCTGGTGAACAGTTATTAAGGTTTTTATTATTGCTGCCCTGCATACGACGTTTCTTGTGGTCTAATTAATAGTATCTTGTGATATATAATGCGCAGACCAACGATAAGCTCTGGAGGGCATTATGAGGTGACATTTAATGCCCAGCGTCGCAGGGCATTATGGGGATTTAATGACCGGTCACATGGTACAAATCCTGATTGCTGATTGGACAATCCAAAGCAAGCAATAATAATGATGTTTATAGCCCTGACGATAATAACATGTTCACTGATCACAGGTATCAACACTAAAGTATAATGATTACAGGTAGATACATTTGAATATTTCTGGGGTCGTTATACCTGGAAATTTGTTATGTAGTTTTATTATACCATTGCGCAGTATATTACAAGTATTGTAATCATAACTGTAACTTATATTCGTAGCGATAGGAGCTACATTTCTCATCAATCGCTAACCCTTATAGTAGAGCAGCAGAGGGCTATCCTTTGGGATGAACCCACACATTACCAAAACGAATCATATATCATATGAAAGCTGAAGACGCTGAAACATGTTCTGTTGCGAGCCACGGAATTTACACGTTGCTATGGAAACATGGATTAGCCATAAAAGCACACTTTAACTGATATAGCACTAAAAGGAGGTTTATAAAGACGGGGGTTTTTATCATAATTCAAGGCATGCTCATATAAACAAATTTGGTATCAAAATGTATAATTCCATGTTCCTCAAAGATTATGATATGAACTATACTGAATGGTCAATTGTGAGGGGTCACAGGTAAGGTCGAATTCTCTGAAACCCATTATTTTCCATCAACATTTTTCACTTTTTTCACTTTCACTTTTTTGTAGACGCATTATCTATGTATACTTAAATGCATTTTATAAAAACAACGAGCCAATGATCCTGGAATATGAAAATGCATGACGTCATCAAACCTGCCTAACGAAAGCAGGGAGACGACACGTTACCATAGCAACAAAAATTCCCATAATACAGATATATCCTCTAGTTGTATGAAGTGGATCTCATAAATTCTGGAATGCACTACGCATCAAATTGAAATTTATTTTGCAAGTATTTAGAAAATCCACGATATAGAGATAGAGCCTATACCAGACGACTCTGTTGGGAAATACAGAGCTGAGGGGTTGAATGGGCCGAAGCCGTAGGCTGAGATTTTATATGACCAATTCAACGACCAAACCACCGGCGGATCTACGTCGGTGCTTCCGGTGACAAGTCACCGCTCAGTTCAAAAACTGGATGTTTGGCACCGGTCAAATCCGCGAGCTGATTCCTGCCTGTTCACACCACCACTTAGACGTGCAGTTTACGGGTATCATGCCCCGTATAAATTTCCTTAAAAACAACTGGAACGGGTGATTTAGGAAGGGGAAGACGGGGGGGGGGGGGGGGGGGGCACACTTCTCGTGCTTCGGAAGGCACTGCACTGTTGGTCCAGTCGGCCAAGAAGCCTTAGTAGCGCGTGTTTCTTGTAATTGATATACCGACTTTACTTTACTTTACATGTGGTGTAACTTTACAAAAAAAAACATATTGCATTAAGTTATGGCGGGTGTAATTTCATAATAGGTTAGAAATAATAGTCATAATACGGTATGTACATGCGTGTATGTATGTATGTTGTATGTATGTATGTATGTATGTACATGTGTGTATGTATGTATGCATGTATGTATGTGTGTTGTATGTATCTATGTATGATTGTATACTTGTATAGATAACTGTATGTATATAACTTGTATGTATAGATAACTGCATTTGTTCATACAAACTGAACGAAGCATACGAATAGGTATAGAAATTTGCCAGCATGAACGTGTGAATATGCATGTATATTGTGTTATTTAGTTTATTTTGAAAAAACGTAATACATAATTGCATATAGACTGACTTGTAACTGTTCGGGTAAGGTACAAGAGTCAACACACACGCTCACACAAACCTGTCCAGAATTCAAATACGATGAATTGTTATTTTCATTCCCTAGCTAGAGTACTTGATGACCAGGCGAGATGGCGTTAACCCTTCCAATGCTGAGGCTACTTTCGTCCAAACCCCCAAAACTCAAAGATTTTTGAAAAATCTTCTTTCATTGTTTGGTATTGCCCAAATTAGCCACCAGCAGTATAAGAGTTAAGGTGTTTGCCCTACCATACCAAGCCCTACCCAAGTCATGTCTGGAGTAAGCGCATGCTTTGACACTGTCAGGAGTAACGCATTAATTAAAGTACAATTTGAAAACGATTCGAAAATGTTTGTGTTTTTTTCAAAACAAAGAATTGAATACGAGTAACATTTTTTAATATGTTGTATCACGAACAAAATTTCATATAAATGTTAGAACGTGATGGGAAAGGGTTAAATACTTAAAGGTATATATAAAGCATGTAGCTCGTCAACCTGACCACTACCTACTGTTATATAGATAGATAGATAATCTTTATTTCAAGTCGGTAATGATTTTACATAGTAAAGACGAGCTACCAGGGCTCTTGGCCGACTACAAAATAACAATTCAAAATATAACATACATGGTGTAACAGCGATATAAATGATAAGTAGAGGGGAGGTAAGTTGGCACACATTAAGTATATCTAGTCTTTCAGGACATACTTTTATGATCTTGGAGTAAAATAGCAGATAATTTAAAATTCAAGAGTAAATCATTAACTTTTGAATTTTGCTTAAGTTCAAAAGGTCACAGTTGTACTCCAAACGCTTATGGGCTAACACCATCTAACGGTTGTGTGGTGGTATTAGTAATGTCTTAGTTTCCCTGTTACTTTCAGTCAGCTTAATGCTATTAAAGTATGCTCAGGTAAAAGAGGGTATTCGAGTAGGTAATGCAGGTAAGAATCCACGTAGCTAGCTTTTACAGAGTATTGCTCTCTTCAACTGGTTCAAACCTGTTCTCATACATTGTGTCGAGAAAATCCCTTTGTTGAGCGATCATCTGGATTTCCCTAACGACGCCGAATATTTCCTTTCATGAAGCAAATATAATTCCCTTGAAATCGCCGCTGGTATCGGCTAATGCGTATTCAGACGGTCAAGGATTTAAAATGTTATTTAATTCTGCATCAAGCAGGTACAATCTATCCACACCTATTGAACCTTTTCACCTCTGGAGCATACGAATGGTCTGCCACGTATGAAAATGTCTTGATTTAAGATGCAATATCTTCATATGTGTTTGACTCAAAGTTGATTCTGCTTTATTTAAGGACAACTTTTTACTAGTCACTTTATTTGAGGATGGATTTCACTTGCCACTTAAGTTGAGATTCTATGGGATAACAACCCCTCTTCATGAAATGTTTTACTTGTCACAGTATTGGGGGATGGCATATTAAAATGTGTCATGCCATGCATGTTGGCTCATAATATGCAAGTCACTTTTCCCTATTTTCCACTCCCCCGTCTCTAAGTGCTCAAAGTGTGTCTCGATATGTAGCCACACCTTCTCTTTACAGTGCGTGTCTTCAGGAGACTACCTTTTTATGTTGATAATAATGAGGTCGTTGTTGTTGTTGTTATTATCATTATTATTAATTGTTATTATTATTATTATTATTATTATTATTATCATTATTATTATTATTATTATTATTATTAGTAGTAGTAGTAGTAGTAGTAGCAGTAGTAGTAGTAGTATTACTGTTATTTTTTTATTATTATCATTATCATCATCATCATTATTATCAGTATTACTACTATTATTATTATTTCATTATTATTATTATTATTATTATTATTATTATTAGTATTGTTTATTATTATTATTATTATTATTATTATTATTATTATCATTATTATTATTATTGTTAGTATTAATATTATTATTATTATTATTATTATAGTATAGTATAGTATAGTATTTATTGACTGTATCTACAGATACAAAACATACATTCATACAATGTTCATCAAGTGGTAACAAAAATAGAGAAATAGTATATAACATGTTCTGCTGTTAATTGACATTATTATTATCATTATAAGTAGTAGTAGTAGTAGTAGTAGTAGTAGTAGTAGTAGTAGTAGTAGTAGTAGTAGTAGTAGTAGTAGTAGCAGCAGCAGCAGCAGCAGCAGCAGCAGTAGTAGTAGTAGTAGTAATACCAATCATTATTATTATTTACTAAACTTTCAACATTGTAAAATGGGTTCTATTCACTTACTGAACATAAGTGAAGATGGAAATCGCATTTAAATAAAATATTGAACGAGAATACAAGATGCTTAAGGCCAGCCAAGCTATTGCACAGCTGTTGCAGTCAACACAATACACCAAGTAAATCCTTGAAGTGGGGGATGAATTTAGCGCCAACAAACATGGACACTCAAGAGTAAGTTTGGGTGTTTGAAACACCCAAACTTACTCTTGAGTGTCGTAAAAGTTGCCATTACACTGGCGAACTGCCCATAGCTTCAACAGCTGTTTGGCAAAGCTGACCATATCAGAGTTTGTTACGAAGGTTCATTTCAAAATTGACTCGGGCAATGAATAGTTACCATTGCATATTCGTTACAGGCGGGCGGAAATGAATAGTTACCATATGCATATTCGTTACAGGAGGGTGGAAATGAATAAAGCATGATCTATTTGTGTTCACATATGAGTGACTGATAAGATGTCCTACATTCTCCATATATATATATATATATATATATATATATATATATATATATATATATATATATATATATATATATATATATATATATATATATATATATATATAAAGCATGCTCTATTTTTATTCACATGTGAGTGACTGATAAGATGTTCTACATTCTACACACACACACACACATATATATATATATATATATATATATATATATATATATATATATATATATATACATATATATATATATATATATTTATATATACATATATATACATACATACATACATACATACATACATACATACATACATACATATATACATATATATATATATATATATATATATATATATATATATATATATATATATATATATATATATATATATATATATATATATATATATATATATATATATATATATATATATATATATATATATATATACCTTCATGCGGGGGACTTCCTTCACTCATGCCTTGGCCAGTGCGGGGACCACTCGATGTTTTCCGCGAGCGTCACAGACAGTTACGGTATGTTCTATGGTCAAACCCCAGCCTACAGCTTAAGTCTAGTGTACAGCCTGTCGGTGGCCACAATCAAATGGTTTGATGGTGACACTGCCCTGGTGACCGTGCCATACACCGGGTTGTCGGTCATGGGAGGGGGAAGCAGTCCTGTCAGCAGACAAGGTTCCTTGTCCCTAAAAAATGACATCCCCTTCTGCAGGGCTATCCAAGCTGTCGCCTTGTCGCAAGATTTGGCGACAGACTCTCTAAATATGGCGATAGCGGTTTTGTGGCGACAGAAAGGCGACAAGCATAGAAGCGTAAATATGTTAGGGTGGTTTACACAGATAGTCGCCGGTTTACATATGTACCTTTGTCTGTTTGCATTCCCCTGGGATAATTTGTTTTAGCAGAAATATATGATATACAGTGTTGCCGCTATGTTTATTCTAGCCTCTCAACAGGGTGAATGTTGTCTGATTCTAAACTGAGAACACAAAATTAACACCTCAACCAATAAAGATGTCAAGGACAACTATAGGAGCGTCACATTCACTACTAACAGTATCATATTTTGCATGAATGAACCTTGAAGTGTAACCTTCCTGAAATAAAATTTTAACAGAACGGACTTCCTAAAGCAGGTTCCCACACTAAATGTGAGTAAAATGGCGCCCTCTACAATGTGATTTCAGTGAAGTGTCGTTAAGAGATGTACTACAATTTCAACTGGTCACTGACAAGTTAATATACATTTGTGAATACTAACACGGCGATATATTATGTGTATATGTTCAGGGAAAGGTTGATACATGTCAAATATGTCAAAAAGGTATTATATAGATATTAAAACTAAATAATGGTGACTTTTCCCAGTAGATGTTTGCAACTGTTTATTGTCTATCATCTGTCCCTAAACGTATTTTATATCTAAATGTATCATAATGTATTATAAAAGAACTCTAATACATAAAATATTGTCTCTGGCTTCATCATTCAGAAAGTAGTTGGTGGAAAGTATCATTACACAAGCAAAATGTGTCCCTCCAGTCCTCCACTTCCATTGGCTACACGATTCCCAGTTTTGGCTACAATGATATTGGACATGGACATTCCTGTTCTGTGCTGACCAAGCAGTGTGGTGTAGTACCAGGTATGGTAGATAGATGGCACCACCTGATCCTCCTATCTCTTAGGTATTAAGGTATCTTATTCAAACTGAATCCTGGAGAGATAAGTATAAACTAAATAGACCCCTATGGCCACCCAGAATAGTTGGTGCTTGGAAACAGAAAAAACATAACAGAAAAATACATATGACAGCCTAGAAATCTAGGCTAGCCTGTCATCTGATGAGCCGCTATCTCTCTATTGCTACCAGAGCACCAGGGACGAAGCCCTGAGCGTGTTCAAGGTAGACAAATAGTATTGCAATGAGGGCAGGTAAGTATTTAGCAATAGCAGGTAAGTATTTAGTAAAAGCAGGTAAGTATTTAGCAATAGCAGGTGAGTATTTAGCAAAAGCAGGTATGTATTTAGCAATAGCAGGTAAGTATTTAGCAAGTAAGTATTTATAAACAATTTATAACAAAACACTCAATTAATCAGTATGGATATTTGGGGGACATTCCACGTAAACACCTTAAAATCATTTGCTTGCAAAAGGTGTTTGCAAATGTAACCTGGTATACCTCCCCTATCAAATTAAGGTACTCCTAATCATGTTTCAACATGGCTGAAAATATATTACTCATGGAAATAAACCTAAATGAAAGGCAACGTAGCATTGGTGTATACATGTTTATTAACAAACAACATATTTTTCATTGGAATGCTTTGAATGAGGCGCTAAATTATTCCAAAATGCAAAACTATACTATAATGTTTATACAATAACTGGTGCCTTAATTGACAACACACTCTTTATATAAAAATGGACAAACATCATATGAAAACAACGCTAGAGGTACATACATATCAGGACATCAGTGATACACAAAAGGCAGCAGACAAGCTCGAGAGCTCCCTGGTGTTGCTCACTATTTTTGACTCGGTGATCACTCTTCCATGTTTTTATTTGCCTATTCAGTCTACGTGTATATTCAGTATACGTATATACGTGTATTGCCTGAAAGGACATCACTTTTGTCTGGTACTCGAACAAATTGCGTGATTGAAATCCAGTTAATGAAATGTTAATTAAAACCCATGGATAGATTGCCACTATTTCTTTTTTGCGGGACAAATTAGCTCAGTTGGTCAGGTGTCGGACTAGTAATCAGTAGCTCGCTGGTTCAATTCCCAGCCGGGGCACTTTGGTCTGTCCTTGGGCAAGACAGTTTGTTCCATATTCCACCCAGCTGAAAATGGGCACCTAGCATTGATAAGGCAGTGCTTAGAGCTTGTGCGCTATATGCTGCCAGATGCCGTCCCTCGGGGGATTGGAATAGTTTCCGTGTGTACAGGCCTGCTAGGGAAGGAAGGTCGTGTAAACATTTCGGTGGATACAAGACTATAAACCGAATACCTTTACCTTTACCTTTATTTCTAAATGTTAGACACTATTTTGAAAGTTGCGTGATATTTTGTTGAATCGACATCATAACGGCATGCCATATCTCCCAGCTGTACTGGTTCGAACAATTTACGCACCTAAAACATTTCTAGGTCGATATTAACGATAAACGAAATTCAAACTACTAGTTCGCCTTTTTAAGAGGTATAGTAGTGAATGTGTTATTCAGGTTCGCTGTTATTATGTGTCGACATTTCAACATCTTTTGCCACTTAAAATAGTCACCTACAAATGCAAAACCATCGCTCCCTTTGGAATGAATATGGCAATTGTGGTTATAGGCGAACTTGAAGTGCTTTGATTTCGTTCGATTTACCGCTAGAGTTACGATGAAAGCATGTACATTTGCATCTCCTATTTTATATTTCATAAATCCATGGTTGTCAGCGAGATGTTGCAGATAGGATTTGAGAAGAGGTCGACGCCATATTTCCGGTTTCGCAACGAAAAAGTTGTTGTAGATTGCTTTGCCGCCATACTTCCCACCATTAATTACTCCATAAGCATTCATGTCCACATGGGCAGGAGTTTTGTTAAGAAAGGCTTGCGAAAGAGGCCATAGATTATGCATTAATGACGCGTCACCAAACCAAGCTCTATATCCATACTCTAAGTTTTCCTTTTCCATGACATCAAATGGGTCTTCCTCCATTTTTGATGGAAAGTAAGAGTCGTCGTCAAACCTCATGATGTATTTCAGATTTCGTATAACAGGATGGCGGAAAATATCTTTAGACCAGAATCTACACATCAGTCTATAACCCATGGGTCGACCCTTAATGCCGCCATCTTTCCCAGCTTCCCATAGCTTGGCTTGCTCTAAGGTGACATTCGACATATACCTAAACAAGTCGATCTTGACGAACACGATATTCAAATCAGAGCATTTCCTTAAGTCAGCCTGCAGCGTTGCACCGAAGTCCATATCTGTGAAGATGATGACCGTGTATTTGCTGGTGTAGAAGTGCTGTATGGAGGCAAGCAGATTTTTCAGGCGATTGTATGGATGCGTGCTGTCCGCAGTCTTGGTCATGGTGACGATGGCTTTTTCTGCGGAGCCATCCTGCAGACATTTTATATCTGAACACCCTCGCCCGCCTTCCCGCAATACACGAGCCCTCACAATCGCTAGACACGATGTATAACTGAAGTCTGTCCCTCTAGTTCTCGAACTGACAATTACTAGAACGAATAAAGACACTGCAGCAGCGACGATAAAATATCCTGGCAGTTTTCTTATGCGGTAAGCCATAGCAGCACGTCTGTGATGTAGAGATTGGCAGCTCTGTCCTCAAAGCTTCAAGTCCTTGTTCAACTTGAACACGCTGAGCTTTAAATCCACCCAGCGACTGAAATGAAGCGAACACTTGCAGTTACGCAATCACTCAGCGCGCATCGATCGATAGCTACTACAGTGCCGGGCTACAGTGCCGACGTGTAATAGTGTCCTGTCCCAAATGCGTGTGCAGCCCGGGCATGATACATGACTGCACGCCCGAATGCACGGACATGGATGCGTGCATGACCACATACATTTGATTGGCTAGTTACGTGGGTCATTGATGCCCCGGGCGTATGTCTTGACATTAGCCATGAGTGTTTTTACAGCCAGACACTTGCTGACGTCCGGTCGACTGGTGCAGGAATTAAATGCCTGTATTCTAGCCTGTACGCGATTGTATGGAAAGCCGTTCTTGCAGACAAATGAATTGTCATTAATGACAATTACTTGTCGTTATTGGTAAATGAGTTGGCAATAATGGCAATTCATTTATCACTAATGACGATTCATTTTTTTTCCATTTTTCATTAATGATAAATAAGGTTATTTGTCAATAATGACAATTAATTTGTCATTATTGACAAATGAATTGTAATTATTGACAATTCATTTGTCATTAATGCCAATTCATACGGCCAACAGCCCGAAAAATCGTTCATTTTGTGATAGAAGTTTAAAAGTTGGTATATGTGAACTTCTCCGGGTGGAGATTCATATAAGATCGTGACCCCCTGGTTCTCTTTACTAGAGGTTAATGATTCAACGTCTAAAACAATCGACCAATCAGAAGCCAGCATTCTATTGATATGACTAAAAAGCAAAGCTTAAAATGCTCGCACATCTCCATGATAAGTATGCATTCCCCCTCAAATGCAGTCAAACAGTTACGACTTTGTTATCCGCATCGATCGTCATTCTTTGCTTGTACTTCACGGAAACACCTTGATATGAGCTTTATATTTGTGCAATAACCACACAGTATGAGTAGCGATGGCATAAAAATTACTACGAGTTTAATCAGTCGTAAAGTCCTCATTTCGCAATTGATTAAAACGAAGATTGATAAACAAGTAGAATGAATTGTGGCGGTTCTTACGATGTAAACCGCATTACAATTGACCTACGGAAAGGCGAGTAAAATCCAGCAATCACAAAGTTACGATTTTGTAATCCGTGACGGGATGCAGTCTCATCATGACGTCTTTCTTTGCCATATTCTGCCGATAGAGATCGCGGAAGCAATCTGCGCAGATAGCTGCGCACAACGCTAATCTCGTCCAAATGAACTTCTAGGATGGCGACACAGTCTTTCTTTCTTTCTTTCTTGAGTAGATTCGCACTATCGTATCAGTGCAACCGCCAGAGGCATGGTAGAGTTCTTAGGATTCTTCGCCTTCTTCACATGTGTCGTCTTGTTGTCTGTGTGTTTTTTGTGTATCTTTATGTTACCTATTAGGGAGGTACGTAGTGTATGCAGGGAATAGCATAATTTCCTGGCACTGGTTTCTACCTGTGTGATGGCTTTCTCAGGATTTTTGTAGTGCTCTAACATGCAGGTGGGATCTACGATGCACTTAAGCAGTAGCGGTGAGGTTGGGGTGAGTTGCTCGGCAAACTCTTCTCCTAGGTGTGCGGTGAGCTGTTTCTGTATTCGGGTAATGTGTTTCACTCTAGGTGTTTCTAGGGCTGGACATTTTAGGACGAAGTGGTGTAGGTTTTCCTGTTCCATATGACACATCAGGCACGTGGGGTCACTGTTTTTGTATTTTGCCATATCTTGCTGGAGCGTGTACCTGCCCACTAGGATCCTCGCTTTGATCTGTCCTTGAAGGATGTCGTGGCAACCTGCCTCTACTGCATTCCAGACTGGGTGCAGCGATCCTAGGGTATATGTGTATGGGTTGAGGAGACTCAGAGTTTTCTTCTCTTCCGCTTGTTGGGTTAGACGATGGGTCCAGAATGTTGCTATGGGGTCGTGGACCTGTCTTTTCCAGTGGGATTTGTAAGGTTTTTTTTCCAGGAGGTCAAAGGCACTAGCCTAGGAAGGTGGTATTTGTGTAAGGTTTTCCTTACTTTTTGAGTTCAGCTTAGAGAGTCTAGGTCTTTGAGGGCCTGCTGCCTTTGTAGGATGTCTTTTTCCTTTGCCTCTCCTAGATTAAGGATCCTTATGAATAGGTTGAGAACTTGAGAGTCTATATATGCCTCTATGGGGGTTGTACCAGTAAGGATATGGAGTGCGCAGGATGCTGTTTCTTTTGGGAGATTCTGGGTTCTTCTGAGAAGGTTTCTAAAGAAGACTTCTAATTTTTGGAGATTTTGCGATGTAATGCTGAGAACTTCCAGACCGTAGGTTAATGTCGGGATGATGTAGGACATGATGAGTTATAGAGTGGTTTTGGGATGAAGACCCTGCATTCTGTACATGCCTGCCCCTAAGAGGGCGTACGCTGATCTTTGTGCCGCTTTGATTCGGTCTTGTACTGCCTCATTTGTTTTTGTGTCGTTGGTTCTTTTTATTCCGAGGTGACTTTCGACGGTGGAATATTCTACTGTTCTAGTGTTCATTTCAATGGGTTTTGAGTCTGCTTTTCCGGTTAACATGACCTTGGATTTCGAGGAACTGTATTGATATCTTTGGATGCTGGCTTCATCTGCTGCGATGTGAGCCATAGCTTGGAGTTCTAGATGTGTGGATGATAAGAGTGCGATGTCATCTGCACAGGTGGGGGCGCCTACGTAAGTGGATCCTTTGTGTGCTCCGAGACCCGATCTTTCAAGCTTCCACAACAGTGGGTCAGTTCTGGCCTTGAAGTTCTCTGTGGACGGCAGGCCACCTTGGCGTAGCCCTTGGCCTTCCTGGAATTTCCTGGAGAGTTGGCCATCCCATTTCAGGGCTGAGGTCATTCCAGCATAGGAGTCGTTAAGGAGCATCCATAGGTCCCCTGGTATGCCCATTGCATGAAGTTGATTTAGCATGCCGTTGTGGTACACAACGTCAAAGGCTTTGGAAGCATCTAGATAGAGGGTGTAAAAGAGTTCTTTATTGTCTCCTGCTTCTGCAATCACCTCAGATAGGAGAAGAGCAGCGTTTGTGGACGAAGTTCCGGGAGTGAAGCCTCTTTGTAGAGTGTTTAAACTTGGCGCTAGTATGTCCTTCAATGGGTCGAGGAGGATCTTTTCCAGGATTTTGTTGACGACCATTGTTATCGTGATTCGTCTGTAGTTGTCTGGGTTTTTGGGTGAATTTTTATTTTTAAATACCGGAGTAATGACGCCGTGTTTCAGGGCCTGTGGAACCTGTTGTTTCTGGATTATGGTGTTGAATAGTTTGGCGAGAATGTTGGCTACTATGGGACTGGCTTTTGTGAAATGTTCGATCATCAAGCCTTCTGGGTCAGGTGCTTTTCCTCTGTTGAGAGAAGACATAGCATTCAGGACGAGTTGTGGGGTGACGGGAGGAAGTATTCTCACCGGAGAAGATCTGTAGGTCTGTTGAAGCAGCACGTTCGTATGGTCGTTCCTCTCTTTTGCTATAGGGTCATACTGTTGGAGATTTTGAGGTGTGGCCAGGTCTTCAAAGTATGTAGTTAAGTCATCTATCAGGGTTTGGCCGGTGACACTTTTGCCGTTGATTACCATTTCGTCTGGTAGATCTGTTTTTGTACCTAAGTATTTAGTCCCAAAATTGACATTATCATTATGAGCAACCCCCTGCAGAACAAAAGAACTTGATAATCTTTTGATCAACTTGACATATGGACTAAGCAAACTAAACTAAATTGGTATTGTCAGAACTATTTCATATCATAATTCAAGATATTCCGAAGCAGAATGAGGCCTCATCATTGGAAGTCATCCAATTCTTATGAATTCGAACGATTTCAAAACTTCTTCGGATAAGGGTAGGAGGAAAATACTGTCCGGCGGATGTTTACTTTTAACTTGGTCAGGAGTGCGGACGCTCATAGATGTTTATTTTGGATGCCCATCTATACCTGCGCGCTCTTTATGTATAGAAAAACTAGTGTACGTGATAGCCTGTTCACCCTCTCAACAACCCCCAGAAGAAATGTTACATGTGCCAGTAATAAAGTTTTTTTTGGATGATTTTTATCTTCCGTAAGAACATGCAAATACTGCCTAACCCTGGATTTGATTTGTACGCTAATAAAAGAAAAAAGGTTACCCCTAAGAAGCAGGTTGGACTATTTTTTGTCGTCATGAACAGTCGCAATTTGCTTCGCACTACTTTTTTTGGACGCACGTTACGCGGAAAACCCTTGTTTTGTCGGACAATTTGCAGTCCTACTGTAGAGGGCCTTTCAAATCTCACATTCACAATCGTCACTTATAAATACTGCCTTGCTTTCAGCTGCTACAGGGTCATCAAAATAGTTCTACATGTACTTCTATCAGGCAAAAATACTCATTCACAAACCAAACCTCATCATCACTGGCCATTCGCAACTAACGGTGGCATTGGTTTAAAGTTTCAAGAATCGGTAAAAACGCATAAGGAATAAATCAAACAAATATCTTAGCTTTCATGCAATTATGCATGCATGCATGCATTCATACATACATACACACATACATACATACACACATACGCACATTTTTGATGGGTGCTGTCGCCTTGTATAGGTGGGGTAAGGCAGAAATTGCTTTCCCAGGCTCCCAAAGGTGGGTTGGTCTGGTTGTATATAAATGTGCGGTGTTGTGCAGTGCTGTATATGGTCCTTCTGCGACTGAGAGAACCCTTGGAACTATTTGCGAAAAGAAGGGAGTTTCTTCCCGGTTCCAGGTTTCTATCTTTTCGCTATGTAACCTAGGCTGTTGAAAGGGATGTAAGGATCAATTTCTCCTTTAAACTACTCCTTATGATTAGACTTAACCACGAGCAATCTACGTATCTACTGTTTTTATTTAATAAATATGAGCATATAAGTAGTCTGATCATGATATCATAAGAATTTTCCCCGCTCGCTATTATTTAAAAAAAAATAATGCAATTGTTATTTCAAAATTCTCAAATGTTCCTGAGTTACGTTTCTTATCAGAAATTATTTAGAATCGATGGAAACTGGCATGGATGTAAATATGGGTTTTGTAGCACAGTTCTGCTGGATGTGTTAAGATGATTGTAAACAGTTGGCTTTGTTCGTACGTCTGGTATATTATGTAACCTTCAAAATATTGAGAATCGCTGGTTCATCAAAATATGGATGGAGGGCTCTCAAAATTGCATCGGTGGAAAAGTATGTGCTAACTGTTACGCAAACTTAAGGTGTAGTGATTACTCACTGGAGAGCGTGATTGAATCATCTTAAAGACAATTAGTATAATCTATGACCTATGATAGGCCAATTTAAAGGCTGACATGAGAAGACCCAGAATGTTCAAAAAACATTATGACATTGTTGGCACTTATTTAACAATCACCCGACAACTTGATTTCATATACAAAAATATTTGGAAAGGGGGAGGATTGCACTTTTTGGGGGGACGCCTTGTATATACATGTACGTATAGATTATCGAAGCATATCTTAAACACCAAGAGTAAGGAACCTGCTTAACTATAGATCCATAACGTTGGAACCTAAGGCTTTAATATGTAATCATTTGGGGGAAGTGAGACAAACAGTTGGAACACATATAGAAACCACTCATTTTTTGGGGCAGGCGCCTGGCCATCTCGGAAATAGGACTCTTTAAGAATGCAACTGAGACATAGAAATTGTATTCACATATCTTTAATATATAGCCATACATATCAACACATTTTGTTTTTAATATATACAAGTATATATATATATATATATATATATATATATATATATATATATATATATATATATATATATATATATATATATATATATATATATATATATATACATATATATATACATATATATATATACATATATATATAAATACATATATATATATATATATATATACATATATATATATATATATATATATATATATATATATATATACACATATATATATGTATATATATATATACATAAATATATATATAGAGATATATATGTATATATATATGTATATATATATATACATATATATACATATATATATATATATATATATATATATATATATATATAAATATATATATATATATATATATATATATATATATATATATATATATATATATATATATATATATATATATATATATATATATGCATATATACATACATACATATGCATTGTAGTTTGACACCGGTTTTTAGCATTACTTATCAATAATAGCAGTGAAAATATACTCTTTAGTACAGTATTGAATAAATATATAAAACTGTTAGTGATAGCTATTATATGTATACGATATTATATAATAATTCAAATCACGATTGTACCAGCTTTGTGGAAGCTTCACAAATAGTAAAGGTGTTTTTCAAAACCAACGATTGAGATTTCGCATTAGTATCCAATGACACATTTTATAATTATTCTCCCAATTGTGGAAGATGGTAGATATTCTATCAAAACTGAAGATAGTGTTAGCGATCGATGAGAAATGCAGCTCCTATGGCTACGAATTTAAGTTACAATTATAATTACAATACTTGTAATATACTGCGCAATGGTATAATAAAACTACATAACAAAGTTTCAGATATAACGACCCCAGAGATATTCCAATGTATCTACCTGTAATCATTACATTTTAGTGCTGATACCTGTAATCAGTGAAAATCTTATTATCGTCAGGGCTATAAACATCAATGTTTTAATCAGTAAAGCATTATATCTGTACTATATAAGTCAACGTACAGAGGTTATAATCAAAATTGTGTGCTTTTTCATCAGGTGAAATACAATGTACAACATATCCTTTGTTTTTATTACCCAGATTCTAGTAACTTATTTTTGAAAATTCTCACCGGCTCTCGTCATTTTAAAAAGTGTAGCACCTGCGACTTTTGGAATACGTAACACCAATGTTTAACCCAATATTGGTCGCAGCGGCGAACAGCTGCAGACTGTCAATATTGGCGGAAACCTATAGACAAAAGCACATTAGGAAAAAACGATTGGAAGGAGAAATTTAAATGAGAACACTACCAAATACTATCCTTCAAATATTTTGTAAACACCTGCTTCATCCCAAATTTATTTTCATAGGGTCAATTTTAAGGGTACTTAAAGCATGAATGTTTTGAAGCAAGCCGTTACACGTTAAACCAGAATGTAGGAAACCATTTATTAGCATAAGAATGATGCGAGGCCAGGAAAACATGTCTTTTAACAAATTTAAAACAAGTTTTACATTATTACTTATTAATAATCCAGTCCAATCTACTTTTGCAAATGTTATTGAATACACACTCTTTCTTAACACCTTAGAATATAAAAATAAGGCGTTCTCTCTTGCACGGGAAGTTGGATGCATCGTGCAATTTCATTGCTCTCTCAAAATGATACGATTGGGCAGTTTTTTTCCAGATATTCCTGTTCCCTCCACCGTTAATCACTGAAAGGTCACAATCTAATCTAGAATAACATACTGTGGCAGTTAAACTCAATTTACTCGTTCTTGATTTGTTGGTTCTAATGCTGCTTCCTCTTTGAATAGGCGGTGTACCAGATCTCGGCGAGGCAGGCGGCTGCATGGAAGCGGTAAAACATCATTATTGGCAAGCACGCATGCGTCATGAGCGACCATGGGATGGCGCCAAAAAACTTTTCAGGGAAACTCTGCATTTCCGCTTCCTTCAGCTGAAAAGTCTTGAAAAGCCACATTGCAATGTTCGCAATTACGAGAAAGGTGATGGCGGAACGGCCTGGACGAGTCTGCAGAAGGACTTTCCTCCCGGCATAGCGCCGCAGAGCGTCGATGATAAAGATCGTCTGCGACACAACAAGCACGAACGAAGTGATGGAATTGACAATGGATAGAGTGTAGAATATACTCTGCTGTCCGATGATCAGCATGCAGATGGCAGCATAGCCGGTGAAGCAATCGAAGAGAAAAGAACCGAGGAGACCCAAAATCAAAAGTAGGTCATCCAGATTGAGCTCCACATTGTCAATGCTGAAATGACGCAGTTGGTACATGCCGACAAAGACGGCAAAGGACAAAACCAAACTGCTTGTGATGTCTGACACGTAGTAGGCTACTTTAGCCCCTTCATATTGCGCTTCGTTCCGTAGTTCGTTAAAGAATAATATAATACTTATGATTATCCCAGCCAATAAAAGCACCCCGAAAAACAGGCCAGTGTGGGCCTTGTTGAAGTCCACTCCAACTTGTGATGGGAGCTGAGCATTGAAGTCGCCATCATCCGGGTCATCTTCTTCCTCTGTGGTTCGCAGCTGTTTACGACGAATGGCGTGTGAAAATAGTTCATACAAGATGGCCGCTGCTGTGAGGCTGTACTCGAACACGAAGGGAAAGAGGTATGGGACCGCTAGATAAAACAAATTGTTCTTGTAGCAATCGCTGCCGATGTCTGCAGATGGTGCTAAAATGAAAGAAAAACATTGGGAATGATAGTCGCAGAAAAATATAAATAGATCGACATTTCCCCTGAAGTAGATGGTACCATATTATTGGGCGGAGTTTGTCTATAGGACCCCCTATGGAGCCTGTACATGACCCAATGAAGCTCCACTTTCAAGATCTCCATTAGACATTTATTTGGATAAATGGCAAGTTGTGGGTAACTCCTCAAAATTCAAGTTGTGCACCTAAAATTCTCAATGGTTTCTCGTGTCTCCGGGGACCAAAACAATGCAGTTGTGAGAATAGATTCCATTGAACAATTCCACAATTCAGCAGGACAAGGCTTACAAATCAATAGGAATAAATCGTGTGAAAGCATTCAACAGAGTTCCTGTTTCAATGCATTGTAATGTTTCGTGGCTATTGGAAACCAGTTCCATAGTATATAGACTGAAAATGCTGCCTTGTCTACAATATTACATTTGGAGCACATAGTCATACCGTAAAACATTATTTATTTATGGGGGTGTCCAATTATTGCAACAACGTGCGTCAGCTGCCAAAATCTTTAATCACTATTGAACTCGACTTCGCAGACCTTAGCCGGTTGAAGCAGTAACAAATACTTCACCTATGTACATGTATACACCAAATTCTCAAAACGGTTGCATTTAAGAAGGTGTACACCTCACATACCTATTCCATCTACTGCTAATTAGAAAAAAATAGGCTAAAACTGGGACGAACGGACAGACATCCGGTTCTTCAAAACTTTACTAGTTCATATGCAGATAGATATATCCAGTTGAGTGAGTTACACCAGGTATATATATATATATATATATATATATATATATATATATATATATATATATATATATATATATATACTGTAGAACACGAAATTTCCGCGTGTGTTTATATATAGCGTACATAGCGTCTGGTGCCGCTTCGCTATATATAAAAACGCTGTACTTTTGTATTTTCTTTTAGCCACTGGTGGCGCTGACGTCAATTTTCGTTTTAGTGGTGGCTGCTAGATCGCGCCACTAGTAAACCTAATAGAAGATACGTAGACCTGCTGAAACCCTAGCGCCACTAGTACAAACATGAAGCATACGTAGCCCTTCTTGAACCATTATTTTTTTGTGTTTTTCTGGCCTAAATTCATTTTGATAAAAGTGTTTAAAATCTAGCTTTAAATGATGTTAAAAGTTACAGTATTTAAAAGTCACAGTCCAGGTTGACAGAAGCCAGAATACTGGGTGAGTGTTGCACATAGCAAGTCCATCTGGTTGCTTCACTCTGGCAGCATTAGATTAAGAGCTCAGTATTCTGGCTTCTGTCAACCTGGACTGTGACTTTTATATATTGTAACTTTTAACATCATTTAAAGCTACATTTAAAACACTTTTATCAAAATGAATTTAGATTGAGAAGACTGCCAAATGATAACTGTAATGTGCCAAAGTGAATTTGGAATTTAGTTTGAGAAGACTGGTGAGATAAAATGATATGACACAGATCGAGTCAATGACTGAGAATGATGTCAACAAAGAAAACTTGTAGTTGATGTTTGCAGAGGGCGACGGTCAACTATCATCCCCCCCCCCCCCCCCCTTCAACTGTCCCGGTCCGGCAGAAAAAGTATATACGGGCGCCCCCTTTTGAGAGAATGCTCAATCAAACTGCTGCCTAGCAAGCATTCACTGCTCCTACTAGTATTAGTTTGTCTTTTTTGCGACAGATGGCGCTGTCAGCGGCGGCGGCTACGGTAAAGAGACGCTAATATAAAGATACGCTATGATGCAAAACTCCTCAATTCGCTATACTTGGGACACGCGTGAATTTCGTGTTCTACAGTATATATATATATATATATATATATATATATATATATATATATATATATATATATATATATATATATATATATAGGTTATAATATATAGGTTATAATATAACTCTCTGGTTACACGTACAGGCGTTGTTTGAATGGCTAGCACTCGCTAATAACATGAATATGTTCGGATAGAAAGGTAGATATGGGTATACTTACGTGTGGTCGTGCTATTGTAGAGTGTGTCGCTCGGGCCATAGTCTTTATAGTGATCCACTGCCTCACGTGTCTCCTTGGCCAGAGTTCGAATCCACACCACCAGGTTCGTGGCGATCAGATGTTTGCATCCGAGCGATATTAGGGGACGATGAGTCTCCACCTCAATCTGAAGAGGTATAAAAAAAGTAGCATACTTTAAGACACCTAATAAGAAATAACAATGTGAAATTTTAACCGAAACTTTCCCATCCAGAATCGTATGCAAATCTGATGAAAATTCATTCGATCCACTCTTTATTTTTTTCTGAAATTAGGTTGATAGGTGTTTTGATAATAATGAAAATGTGTCGTGTCAACTGCCTTTCATAATCCCCTATTGCTATCAATAGGAGATCCACATTGTTGGATGCGATGTTCAATTTTCTCAGAAGTGAACCTTATATATTTGCTGATAAAGCGTTTTAAATGATAAAAAACACGTTTGATCATTTTGTAAAGAACTGATTTTATTTCCCCTATGAGAATCTCAGAAAAATTGAAAATTGAAAGTATTCTTATTAAGATCTCAGCCTCCATTAAAAGAGTATTCCTGAGTTTTTCTCCTTTTGGTATTCGCATAACTGTACCTTTTGATTGAGACTTTTGATTCCTTTCTTTCAATATAACAAATAAACAGTGGTAACCCAATTATGATGGCAGCGGCCAAACGTAGCCTGGCAATTTTGGTAAATCTTTCGGGCAAAAGCATAATATATTTCTGCAAAATTCAGGCTAAATCCTGACTTGCCAATGTGATGGTGGTCTGCTAACCCTAAGTTACTGGTAACTTTCTCATATGCTACCAAGTACCGGTACTGCTATCAGTCTACAAATAAACCAATTCCTTTCTGAATCGCCAAAAGCCGTCCGGCAGTTCCTTTTTTGTCGATAACTCTTGGAGTCTAGTTATCTTGGAAAATGTTTTAAGGAAAATGTTCATTAGCAATCAGCTTATAACTCTCCTTCAAATATTTTGAAAAAGTATGCATCATTCATTCCTTAGCTATTTTCAAAAATATCAAAGAACCAGGCGACAATTTAAAAAGGCTCGTTAATGCTTAAAAGTGCCTTTGAAAACTGCCGTCTGGATCTACGATACCTTTGATAATAATTTTGAAACTGGATAATTTTACAAAATCTTTGAAGGAGAGTTATCGGTATTATTCAGAATGATATTTCTCCATCAGATATTTTCCTAACCATGTGTTTGCCTTCAAGATTTCATCAACATTGCCAGGCTGCTTTTGGCCGCTGAGAGTATTGATGGGATGAGAACCCTGCCGCTCAGACTGGACATGCACTTACCTTACTGTGCTTGAATATGAAGAAGGTCTGCAGGATGAGGAAGAACATGTAGAAAAAGTGGTACCAGACATTCTCCGTTCTGCAGTCTGTGCTGACTGTCTGGCTCAGCCCATTCTGAATGCCCAAGGCCACGTACACGATGTTCCCAACAGCAAAAACTGAAAAGATTGAAACACAGTAGCATGGGTTAGCACTGAACTGAAAGTATTCTTGAGGAATTGGAAGGAAGTAATTGGTTTTTTAAGTAGTTTTCCATAGCTTAGGTCATATCGCGACAAAATAGAAACTTGGAACCGGAAAGAAATTCCAATCACTTTACGAATAGTTCTAAAGGGTCTTTTAGTTGCAGGAGCACCCTAAACGGCCCCCACAACGACGCGTATGTTTATAGCGACCAGGCCAACCCACACTGGGGATCCAGTGGTCTACGTTGTTAAAGAATGTGATATGCAAACACATTCGGCAAACAGTTTTTACAATTGGTATTCATATTTCGGAGGTGGTCTCCGCTAGACCCCGATTGGTGGGTTGGCCTGGTCGCTATATAAATGTGTGGCGTTGTGCTGTCTATGGTACTTCTACAAGTCCCTTGGAAGACCATGAAAGAACTTCCAGATTTCCAGATTCTGAGCTTATTTTCGCAACATTTCAGTGTTTTCTTAGATGATCAGACTGCGCATATTCAGAAAAAGATAAGCAGTTTGTAAGCCGATATATCTACTACTGCGTTTGACAATACTACTGAAGATGTGCCGACTGCACCTATTGTGAGAAATATCCGGCAATTGCATGCCGACATATCTGCTAATGCGATTGACAATACAACAAAAATTTGAATATGAAAATCAAATTTCGAATTCCGTCACTTTCTCTGCCATTTGTGACTAAGTCGGGACTAGCCAGTTGTAACTAGCAGAGGAAACCAGAGTTCCCGGCAAAAACCACGGCGTAAGCCCAGGTGAATGTTAACTTGCTCACATGCCCCAAAGGAGGACAATACGAGTGGAGACGTACCGACTGCGCCTATTCTCAGGAAGAAGCTTGTCCCCTCGTGGACGTGACCGAACATGAAGAGAGCTGGCGGTATCTCCGGCGCGTCCAGTCCCAGGTTAGCCATCGTCCTCAGCTGCACAGCCTCGTTCTCGGCTGGCGTGATCGTCACCTGAGTCTGGGAAATAGAATTGATACAAAGAAACGTACTTTAAAACAGTTTCTTTTTACAAATTACAAGCCCTGCGGGGAGTCTGCTGGCAGTTAAATTGCACTCAGAGAATGGAGTTATATTCAAAGGAAAATATGAAATATTAATATCACTGATTCTTCAGTGGCAGGGCAACCCTAGAAAAACGATGCGAAACCAATAATCTTAATCATTGGTTAATGCAGGTGGTTAATGTGGGTTAACAATCAAACATGATGCCCTGGACATGTCAAAGCTTTCACAGTAGTCAGAAAAAGGCCCTACCATCCAGGTGCATGTAATATCTGCCCAATAAAGGCATACTTTGGACGAATTTCAAATGGTGCAAATGCAAAAATAAAAACAAAACAACAACTATTGATTTATAAATTTGTAATTAACTGGAAAGTACCCGCCCTGTTATTCTCCACAAACTCTAGTCATTAAGTAAAATTTACATATTTGTTCGTAATTTCTTAATGCTACGAGTATTCTCGGGGTTAGGGTAGTGAAGGTATCGCATGCTAATGCGATCTTGCAGTTGGTAGACCCTGCTTACGCTGCCATGCAGGAACACGCTAAAACTTAAATTTGGAATTTTCATTTTTGGTCAGTTTTTCTGCCAAGTTGCTGCTAGGGCGCATGTAAGTAGGTGAGGATGATAGGGAAACCAATCGGCCGCTTGGTTTTAAGTCTAAGGCATCAATCTTTCATGCCCCAGCAGGGACCCGATTTCGGACAGGGTCGAGAGACAGCTAGCAGTCATTGGCAACGCCGTGGTCCTCACGGCAGGCCACGGTCAAGGTGGAAGGTATCGGGGCCAACCACCGACACGCCCTCACCCAAAATTAGCATTCCCTCGCGCTCCTGATCTGACGACAAATCGGGAGGGAGAACGGGAAAGCGCAACAACCATCGATTGTGCTTACCGTCAAAGGCAATGAGGCTACTTATATAGGTAGATTGGAGTACAGTAATGTGCTTGGAGTAGTTGACCAAATTAACATTTGCAAGTTATTTGATTGAATAAAACTGTTCAACTTTAACTTTATCGAAATTGTAAATAGTTTAGAATATTTCTATTGAAAGAAATGTTCATGATTTTGTCATATTACCGAATTAGGTACCTTTTACACCTCTGTGGGTGTATTTGCATATTCTTTTATCGCCGCTCATGGCTATTAATAGAGCACAGTCCCGCATTTGTCATTCGTCGACCGTGATTGGGTCACATTTTCGAAAATTATTTACTTTGCGTATGCCACGATATAAAAACACATTTGAAGTTAGTTAGTGGTATACTATTTTTATCTATCTATTAAAGTGTTGATAACTGTTGTAATGTAATACCTTTGTTGGGAAATGTTAAGAGCTGGTTCTTCATCTCAATTCAAGCATAACTAAAATGACTGGAGAAGAGTCAGCAGGAACCAGTGACTTCTCCTGAAAATGTGTTTTTAATATAGAGGGTAATAACGCCCTGTTGTGAGTATGTTGTGATTTGATGGGCATCAGCAACAGTCGGGGTCTGATGAATGAACAGATAGACAAAGAAATGTGAAGTTGTATGATTTTCGTATTTGATGATCATCGTTAACAGTAGATGTGATCGTCACGTTCCTGATAAAGAAAATAAAACAAAGAAATGTTGAGGAGGAATGGGAGGCAGATATGCATGTGTTACGAAAAGATATTGACGAATGCAATTACAGATTGGACTTTATGATTCATTTGACTATATGGTCAAATGGAAATATATGGCTATTGATTTCTGATGGAATATCATTAAGATTATCATTAACGAGTAACTACATAGTCAGACTATTACCGGTGTTGTTCCGCGTCCGTGCTTCAGTTCGATAATGTTGTCCGGTCGCAGAACTTCCGGTAAAGATGTACCACTTCCGTTTTCGAAAGCCGAATTATTTCTTCCGGTATGCACGTGAGGGGGTATCTTGCGGAAGCTCCCGGCTTCCAATTTCTCCTGCTCCTTCTTCTTCCTCTTCTGGACTAGCCTCAGCTCGTAGACGAGCATGTAGACGTAAAACGCAGAGCCCATGACGAACATAAAGGTTAGAAAACTCTGAAATACGAAATGGACAGCACTCATTATTACCCACAATAAAAATCTTCCACTCGTCTAATGGAACTGAAAACTAGTCATACCACTACGAGGCAGACGTATCCATTGGAGAAAACGTTCCCAAAGACCATTCCCAATTGGTGTTAAAATGGTGTTTGATTACATATATGGGTAAAGAACATACTTCCACCACCGCCAATAACTCGCTACGAATTTTTTCTCATTTATTAATTTTATCCAAAGTGACGGAAATAGGTTCTCCATCTAAGAAAATGATAATATGAGAACTAATCTGGTAGAAAATAATAATCTCACGTCAGTTATTTCTTTCCCATATCTCGCTCATTATGGAAGCTCTATTTCTACCACTATCTGGCACAAGAAAAAACATTCACAAATTGGCGTTGGGAATGTTTTTTACTCATATATGGAAACAATAACCATATTTTGACTACCCAATACTTTAGTTATCGCACGCCATGCCATGTGCACAGTGCTAATCACTATAGAGGAAGGAAATAAATGTTGTGTTGCCTTCCTTGGCGTCGCCAAGGCTTTCGACCTCGTGTGGGTAGATGGACTGTTCAAACAGGGCTCCCATTTTGGTATTTATGGCAAGACCTGGCACCTCTTGCACAGGTCGTAAATTTGATTTTAAATGTTGTGTTCGGATCCAGGGACATGTGTCTAAAGTGGTTCGATTTCAAGTGTGGTATCCATCGAGGTGGATACCTTTCTTTACTGAAATATAGTTTAATTAAAGAAGGCCAATGGGTTAAAGCTTTGCTCAATTTTCTGTCACCAAACTTTATTTGACCACTCATTTCTATTGCAAAGTGCATTATGTCAGAAGGGCCTGCCCTGATGGCCGAGTGGTCTAAGGTGTCGCCACTGACTTGCTCCACGGTGTCTTTAACAACTGACAGGGTTCAAACCTTGCTGGATCATGTGAGGAAGTTCCCTAGTGACTTTTGGTTAGGCGATGGTTTTCGCCGGGTAGTTCGGTTTTCCCCACAAGTCACAACTGGCAGAAAAAATGACAAAAAACGAAATTCTAAATTCGACCTCTAACAACTGGCTAGTCATGAAAAGTGGTGTTTATTGAAATTCCACAGGGTATGATTTTGTACAGTAAAATAAGCAGTCAAAAACATACAAATACCAACACTTACCGCCCCTAGTATCCCTTGCAGAGCGGTTGGGCGCAGGGCCTCAGAGAGATTGATTATTATCCCCAGCATGATGGCGAGAAGGGCATAGATGGTGCTCATCATGTTCGCCTTCTGGTACCTGCAAAATAAGACAGGGAACGTTAACCATTCATAGCAGCCTCACATACTAGTATTTGATAGAGTCTTCCAGGTAAAAGCATATTTAGGAAAATACTTGATTGAAAAATGTTAATCATAACATAATCAACAACTCTCATTCCAATACCTTGTATGATTGTTCTTAATTCCTAAGTTATTGTCAAAAGTGGTATGTAACCAGACGACAATATCTGAAGGCTCTTTTAAAGCATTAATGAGTTAAAAACAGGCAGTAGTTCAACTCCATTAATCCATAATGAAACCGAAAAAAGTCTGGCTTTTTTGACATACATGTATGATTTTTGCTGGGAGGCTTGGGTCCAGAGTTCAGTCCCAGGCCGGGCGAGTAGGGGTTCGATTCCTCTTTAAACTGAGGCAACCACCGAACATCGTCATTTCTTACTCTTTATTGTCAGTCGCCCATGTATAGTGAGAGATTTCCTATTTAGTCTACTAGCCAGCCCTATATGCCAAGTATGTGAACCTTGCAATGTTGATTCCTGCATGGTTTTATGATGGAAATGCAATGTACACACCCTAAGAACAACAAAACTGCCGGATGCTAATTTCCAAGTGTTGGGCAATTTTTTTTATCAACCTAAATACTATTTGGTGAAAATGACCTCTCAGGATTGCAAAAAATGGTCACAATTATGGGGGTAGGGGTAACATTTTTCATCATAACTTCTGTTATATTGGTTTATTTTCAACAAATGAGGCATCACCATGTATAACTTTTAATTTCGCAGGAATTAAAACCAGCCACATTCTGATTGGTCACTTGTCAAGGGTCATTTAGGGTAGACAAAGGTCAAAAAGGTCACGAGGCTGAAAACCTGCAGTATTATGATCCTGAAATAGAGGGTTTTTGGTAACATTTTTGATCATATTTCACGTTATGCATAACCAACTTCCATAAATGAAATATCCAAATGTGTAAACATTTTACCTGCACTTTTTCAAAATGCACATGTTCTGATTCATCAATACTAAGAGGTCATTTGAGGGTCAACTAAGGTCAAAAAGGTCATGTAAATGTTGTGAAAATGGGTAGAAATTGGCTGTATTGGTATAGTACAGTAGCCAGCCACCCATTTTGGGGATTCAGGTTAACCCAAGAGTTAGAAAATTTCCGTTGGTATCATGTTTTAGGCCCACACTTGGGGCATACCGCAAGGGTGGATGTAGACTTCAGAAGTGGTGCACATCTTTTTTATGGGGTCATATCTTGAATACCCCTATATATGTAAAAAGGCCCCACGTTGGTCAAAATAATATGTATAGAGGGATAGTGAAGGCACTTTAAAACACTCATAACTCTTAAACCGAACTTAAACTTAAGCTTAAACGAAACATAAGGATGAGTGTTTGGTATCAAAATGTTAGTATGAAAGAGAAGTATCTTTTGAAATACTAAACACATGACTAACTCTATCCCATGATGTAATGAAGGTCATTCAAGGTCAAAATGGCTGTCAAATCAAGAATCTGGGATTTTCCCATATTTTATAGTTTCCATTTATAAACATCTGTTTTTTTGAAGATATGTATTCCATTTCTGTAGCCACCTTTTCTGAAGGAATGCTCTTTATTAGTTGTTGAACATTTTAGAAAGTTCATTGACTAGATTGAGTTTTAAGTTCAATGTACAAAGTAGGGTACCAAGTCCACCTGGAGACCCTAAAAAGTGCCTAAAATGATACAAATTTGAAAGCAAAATGACTGTATCTTAAGTTTTACAAGTCGGAAGGGAACATATGATGCACCAAAATGTCAGGTTTAATTTTCCCCTCAATCTGGAAGATGATGGTAAAATAGTACTAAAATTAAGGGGTTGTTGAAGGTCAAATAAAGGTCAAAATGCCATTTTTTTTCTAAAAAATCTAATTATGGTGAAGTGATTGCGATGAAGTAGTTGTGTTTTGCCATTATATAATTTCCAAACCAGGTTACCACAATAATTGACAGATAAATAATCTCAAATATGGTCCAACAATACATTTTCTTCCATTTACCAGTGAAAATGAAGTAGTTTTAAGTCAATATGGAGGAGTAGAATGTGGCATTTGGCTATTCCATGCTTTAAATAAAGTGTTTGGGGACAGGTTGTGAGAAAGTGCTCGTTACGGGACCACTGTTTAGGTCATGAAAGTTGTGAGCACCAAACATTATAGGCAGTGTTTGGTATCAAAATGTTTGTTGTAAGACAATCTTTCAATTTCATGCAACGAACCTAGGGTAGGATATTCTGTTGTGAAAATAGAGGTCATTTAAGGTCACTTAACCCCAATTTCAAGATTTAAGGCATTTTGTCTTTGATTTTTCCATTTAGCAGCTTATGAAATGCTCATGGGATACATACTTTATCCTGGAAATATTTTTAGGTGAGAAATATCTTTAAAAGGGATTCTGAGACATTTCAAGACCCAGTCAGGACCAATCTGCAACATTCTGGGACCAAAATGTCTGATTATGGGTGCACTCAAATATTTAAGTAAAGCAGCAGAAAGTTGAAATAACAAATCGAGTAATATCTTATGGTATGTCAGCTTTTATTTTCAATGGGGAGAATAAGCCTTTAAACTTGCCTATTGTGTATGTCATGAAGAATATAAAGGCAGTGTAAAATATAACTGAGATTTAAGGAAAAATGAAGGTCAGATAAAGGTCGTAACGTCATTTTTCTCTAGAAAATCCAAATTTTGATGAAGAAATATTGACGAAGTAGTTCTGTTTTGTCATTACAATTAATTTCCTAACCACATCACCACAATAATTATCATACAGAATACCTTAAATATATTTTACCAATACATTTTCACCCTTTACCTGTGAAAATGAAGTAGTTTTAAGTTAATATGCAGATGTTGAATGTGCTATTGGACAATTCATGCCTATATTAAGTGTTTAATATCGAGTTGTGAGAAAATGCGAGTATGGGACCATTGTTTAGGTCATAAATGTTGTGAGCATTAATCAGTATGGCTGTGTTTGGTATCAAAATGCTTGTTGTAAGACAAACTTTCCATTTCATGCAATCAACCTAGGGTAAGGTATTCTGTTGTGATATTAGAGGCCATTCAAGGTCAAAGTGACCACAATTTTATAATTAAAGACATTTTGCCATTGAATTTTCCACTAAGCAGCTTATTTAATTCTCCTGGAATGCATATTTTATCCTGCAAATATTTTAGGTGAGGTACTTCAAGACAAAGTGTGGGTCAATCTTGAATATATAGGGGCCAAAATGACAAAACGCCTGATTACGGGTGCATCTAAATATAAGTGAATCAGCAGAAAGTTGACATAACAGATTCATGTCTTATGGTATACCGGCTTTCATTTTCACTGGGTGAAATATGCATTTTTACTTGCTTATCATGTTTTTCCCATACAGGTAAAGGTAGTGTAAAATATTACTGAGATTTAAGGAAATAATGCAGGTCAAACTGAGGTCAAAGGGTCAAATAGAGTGTTCATAACTTTGTAGCAAATATCTGTAATACTACACATGCATCTTGTTCAAATGAGTAATTTTTATTCACCTGAAAGGAATATTTGACAATCGTGAACTAAAGAAGCAGTTGGTTTACAACTCCAGGATATTTTCTAGAAGCAACTTCAGAATTGTTCTAAAAAACAAGGTCAATATTGACATTCAGTGTCATTCATGTCCCATAAACCAAACTTTATGCACAATGTTCAAAATGCTTGTTGCATTTAAAGTTTAAAGTCAGTGCAAAATATAGAAAGTGTAAAAGTTTAAGGTCAATCTATGGTCGAAAAGAGTAGTTGTGACTTTGAAGCAAATATCTCAATGCTGTTGTTACACTTGGGTAAAAAAGCCAGGGTCTTTCTTCACCTGAAAGGAATATTTTGCAATCATGAAGTGCAGGAACTGAGGTAGTTTAAAAATACATTAACATTACGAAATAAAATAAGTTGCTTTTAAGTGTATTTCGAGTTCAAGGAATAGAACGTTTTATTTTTAGCCAGGAGAAAAACCTATTGATGTTTTCTTGTGAAATAAAATATGCAGAAAAAAATAAGATAGGCGGTACTAGTATATCATCCTCAAAATCTAATCTACTGCCCAATCTAGATCATAACATGGCAGATTGGGGGACCAAAATTTCGCAGAGTTTTACAGAGGGAAATGTACCTGAAATTTTCAGATTTTGACTGCCAACTAATTTGATACTTCATGTATACCTTATCAGAAGACCTTTCAGGTAATACACTGAGTTTTTATAGGCTGAATAGTCAAATAAACGCAGGATAGAGAAAAAAAACTGGTCCAAAATAACTAACTCTATTTACTAACCTAACATATGTCTGCACCAAACATTGAGTACATTGTAAGCCTTTAGATGACAAATGTAAATTCAAAACGTTCTAAGTTACTTTGAAGTTGTTTGATGAAAGATAGGCAAAATATCATGAATTAAATTAAACAAATATGTATCACAAATTTCATATAATCTCATAAAATAAGCTAGGTATGTATCTGTCAGTGGTTCCATTTGATGATTGAAAACCATAACTGTAATGTTTAAATAGTTTGGCATTATCTAAAGCAGGGGTGTCCAACCTCAGATTTCCAGTAGCGCAATCTTGCAAGACCATTAGCGCAAGCTTTGCAGGGTGAGGGGAGTGAGAGAAGAATGTGCACCGCAGTGTGGGGTAATTAATGCACGGTACAACCACTAGAGTGACTTATAGTTCTAAAACTCTCCACCAGGGGGACACTTGTATATATAAAAGGTATTAAATCATAAAAAATGGCAATGTCTTTAAGTTCACTGTTGTTATTTCCTAGCCATAATACTGTTATATATTCTAGAATATTTTTATGGAGATTAGACAGAAGATGAAGTTATGAAGAGAAAAAAGTGGTGGGACTGCTCGATTTTTTCACTGGTGACCAGGCTCTGTTTTCATCACAGCATTAAAAATATCCAACCTATCGTGAACCGGGAGCTTGTGTGGTCCAGATGTAGTTGGGCCAACAATGGTCTAGGGTTTCAATTGAAATGAGAGTTAAAAGGAAGGGCTATTTCCTGTATCATTCACTTTATTATGTTGGAACATGAAAGGTTTGGACACGGTTATAATAGGGCCCAGACATCCTTTCCCCATCAGGGTCCAGGGCCTTCCTATTTGTAATTCACATCCATGAAGGTGGTTGATATTGATAGTATCAGATTACTGAGTGAGTATCTAACTGGGACTAATAGCAGGACTGTCATAATTCCCTCAAGAATTCCTTTCTTAAACCCTCTTTAACAGATATCCCTATCTCTCACAGTGTAAGAGACTGCAGCTGGTGTGCTGTTAATGTTGAATGGCCTCTGACCTGTGGTTTCTGAGCATGCTCAGTGAGCCTGTCTGAAAGGGTGTATAGTAGTATAGTATTTCTTTACTCTAAGTGGTGCAGATCAAATGGCTAGGTGGTGAACTGGGTAGTTCCAAAAAAGTCGCTAGGTGGTGTGGAAGTCAGCCACTTGCCCACTAGCACAAAATGGGCACTCCACTAGCACAAATGTGCTAAAATGCTAGTGTTGGACACCCCTGTAAAGTGATTTATGCATCCGCCAATCTCTTATTTCTTAAACATCTTAGGAACAGCATAACATAAGGACTATTTCCATTGAATCTGAGAAATTCTGTAGTGTTGCAATCTTTAAAATAACATTTTTAGTAACAATAGAGTAAGAAATATAGTTTTATTGACATTGTTGAAAAATCTTTTGAAAATGTGACTCAACTGAAATGGTACAAGCTATCCTTTGACCCAAGGATGGCAGTTTCTTTGGAGTGGTGTTTTTCCCACAATCAACATATCTGATTTAATATGATATATAGCTTTTATGTCAATCATGTGTTGCATTCAGGTTGCATTCATCAAGAGACACTCTGTAAGCAGGCTTATCATTATGTATTCAGGATTGGTCAAGACCACCAATAATGTAACTAAAACAATCTCTTTACTGCATAAATGTTTTTTAAGGATAAAATGTTACTTCCCAACAACGATAACGTAAAGCTTAAAAAAAGTTGTTTGTTTCCTGTAACCCTACCCTAACAAGTTTTTATTCAAAAAAATCCCTACCCTAAAGTTTTTCTGCCCTCCCAAGTCCCAATCAATGCAAAACATGCATAAAAAGCACATTTTTTACCAAAAGAATAATGCATCAAATTCTACTAACCTACCTACCCTTTTTTCTGACTGTTACAGGATACAAATAATATTTTTTCTTGGCCTATATAGTTTCCAAAATCAAAACACAAATAATTTGAAAAAACTGTATTCTTGATATGATTAATTTTGACTTTGACTGACTTACATCTTTAATAAAGGATTATTAACCCACCCCTATCCCTATGTTGACCATTGCAAATGATACATTTAGTCCAGACCAAGATTTGATACCAAACACTAAAACCCTTATTATTGGCGTATGATAATTTTTGTGGTTAAACTAACTCCTGAAATAGGGTCTTTTTCCCGATCTTTTTTTGCCAGTTTGAAATTCCAATATGGCCACCAGTTGCCATGGCAACCAATTTAGAAATGTACTAACATTTTCTATCTATGTTATGCTGCGCCCCTTTCAACTCTTGCTGTTCCACTGCCAGCTGACATAACTGTTAATATTATTGAATGGAATATGATATGCATTCATTTGTTTCATTAACAATAGCTCGTGGAGGTCATATTTTTGTGTAATAAGCTTAATCTTAAGTACAGCAGCTTGGTTATCACCTTGAAATCCCATTTAGATGCCCCCTGATGATAATATCTATTGCAGAATTAGGTTCTGCACCCCTGAAAACCTACTTATAGACACCACAATCATGTTTCTAGCTAATCTGGATGCTTAAATATGCAGAAATATAGCTTTCAGTAGTGGCCATTTTGAAATCCAATATGGCCGCCAGTTGCCATGGCAACCACTGTAAAAATGTATTCAGGTTACAATGTTCTAAATGTGGTTACTAAGTCTGTGTTTAACTATGTCAATTCGAAGAAACATAGGCCCTATTCACTAAAAGCATCTTTATCCCTTAAGTGTTCCAGATATGCATTTGTTTCATTAACAATAGCTTTGGAGGTCAAATTTTGTGTAATAAGCTTAATTTCAAGTATAACAGCTTGGTTGCGAACTTGAAATCCAATTTAAATGCCATCTGATGATAACAGCTATTTCAGAATTAAGTTCTGCACCCCTGAAAACCTACTTGTAGACACCAAGGTCCTGTTTCTAGCTATTCTGTATGCTTGAATATGCAGAAATGTAGCTTTTGGTAGTGCTTATTTCGAATTTCAATATGGCCGCCAGTTGCCATGGCAACCACTGTAAAAATGTATTCAGGTAACAATGTCGTAAATGTGTGGTTTTTAGCAGATCAAAATGTTGCACATTTTTATACACCATGTATAGAGTTTTTGTATTACTTATACAATACAGAAAAACTATCTAAAACAATGTTTTCTGAGCCTTAAATCAGCACAATATCAAGTAACATGGTCATATTTTAAAGCCGTCAAATTTTTTATCCATAGAATTTTTTATTTTTTTCAACCTCAAATATGATTCTTTACTGTCCATTTTGCCAAGAAATGCATTTTAACTGAAAAAAATATCAACTAATTTTCTGGGAAAAAATTTGTTTTCTTTGGAAATGCAAATGGCTGTAGCCGATTTTCAGCTTCGTGACCTTTTTGACCTCTGTTGACCCTAAATGACCTTTCAGAGTTGACCAATCAGAAGGTGGCTGGTCTTAAAATTTGCGGAATGAAAAGTTGCAAATGTAGATGCCTCATTTGTTGAAATTGCCCCAAAATAACTGAAGTTATGATAAAAAGTCTTACCCCCACCCCCATATTTTAACCTAATTTGGCCACCTGAGGGATTCAGTATACCATATGGTTATAGGGGTGATAAAAAAAATTGCCCAACACTTGGAGATTAGCATCCGGCAGTTTCTACCACCTGAGGATCTCTATATTGCATTTCTAACATAAAACCATGCAGGAATCAACATTGCAAGGTTCACCTTTTTGGCTAGTAGACTAATTCATTGTTCAATGAATATGAACAATGCTATCTGTGTCGTCTGCATACACACAAAAGCCCTCCTTCCTATATGTTTGAGCCACCCTAAAAAGAGGGGGTGACGAACCCTTAAAAAACATATGGCACTCGGAAATGAATGGTCTTACTGTATGATTTCTTGTTTGTGTTCCACCTCTAGTGCGCATGCCTCGCAGTTTACATTGTCTCTAGCCAGAGATCCTATAGACATGACTGACGTCACTGTATTGTAATGGGCATCGTTCCCGTCAAAACTATCAGCCACCTCAACTGCAGGTGGCGCCTCCTGGCGGTCCGGCGACAAATCATTGGCCTCCATATCTATTTCTGATCCGGTGTAATCTACAAAATATATGATATATATTGTTATCATGTGTCATATCAAGAAAATATAATCGTTGGAACAATATGTTACGTCAGATTTTATGATAAATGTCCTATCTATCCAGTACAGAGATTTAATTCCTGCACCAGTCGACTGGACGTCTGCCAATGCCTGGTTGTACAAGTACATGTACAAACACCCATGGAAAACATGTCAAAATAATAAGCAAAGTACACCAATTACCCACGTAGCATGCGAATCAAAGCTACGTTCAGATCTTCCAGATTACTTTTGAAATGCTTAAGGTGGCTTATAGGGTTAATTTCTATGACTCGGTTTTTCCTCTACCCATTTTTATCTGATAATTTAGCCTATACAAAGTATGAATTGTCCAAAAGTTCGTTCGATGAGAAATACATTTAACATCACAAAAATACCCTCACATCATGGTGAGGTCGATGGGGGGACTGACAAACAAAACATGCATGAAGTTTTCAAACGGAGCACCTATCCACAAGTATTGACCGAGGACCTATTACAGAGAAAAAAAGAAAAGGTGCATTTTTCAATTTTCAAATTCCATAAAATAAGATAAAATCAAACTTTGAAAAACTGTGATACATTTCTCTCCGAAATACCCTTGGCTCAAACTATGCCACATTCAAAGCAAATCCGTTTTGGTCATTTTCTGCTCATATGGAAGCCTATGGGAGCTTCTGTAATAGATGGTCTCTCACTCTGACTGGTGATTACATAGACATTCACAATTGGTCTGATTGAGAAAACGAGGGTATTAACATATGTAAATAAATTCTAAATAACCCCATAAGCCACCTCCAGGTGCGTCGATCCAGCACATATTTCAGGGTCAGGTAGCCAAATTGGGCTTCCAGCATGTCTAAACCACAGTCAAGGTTTCATAAAAGAAGGCTGCAATGAAATAATACAACCTCCCATATTTGGTACGTAGTTAACAAATCCTAATATGAATAAATATGGAGGGGCGGCAAAATTCAGAATTTTTCCCTTCCTATTAAAGGATAGATGGTTGCCGATCAAGTTGGGAACATGTACCCTATTAATTGCAATGCCTTCCTAAAAATTATTTGAAAAAAACTCTAAGTCATCGTCATAAGAAAAAAGCACATGTTGAGTTTCAACGGCATCCGCATAGGTTTTTTTCCTAACACCACATAATGGGATTCAGCTAATCATCCTTTTAGTATATAACCAGTGATAAGCCTTCCACCCAAGATCCCTGTTTAGCAGGATTACTGAATGGGTGACTAAAGGAAGGAAGGAAGGAATTGCTTGTCACATGACATTCAGCAGCTTAGGTCATATTGTGACGAGACACTGAGAACAGTGGAGACATTCTCTTCAAGTACAGTTCCTAGAGGTCTTTCAGTTGCCGAAGAACAATGTACAGCCCTCCACAATGCCGCACACGTATATAGCAACCAGGCTACCCCACTAATGAGGATCCAGAGAAAGTCCGATACAAGGTGATAGGAGGGGAAATGAAAGGAATGGAAAGTAGTATGAAGCTAGTGGCGCTGGGCGCAACACAGCGCAAAGGTTAGGGAGGTATGGCAGAGGAATGGATCCGTGCGCCAAAATATGTAGGCCGGCGCACGGATCCATGTCTCAAGGGGAATGGATATAGATGTATTAGGTATGAAATATGAGGAATATGGGTAGTGAGGAAAAGCAAATTAGTGATCGTGTAAATATTTAAAGCTATGTTCACCTGGGAAAAAAAGGTCTGATTTGGAAAATATTTGTTACTGAAATACCATAAAGGTGAGAATATGGGGAATTCAAAAACATTAATCAGAATTTGCCCCCCCCCCTCCCCCAATATGATACTGACCACCTCTGGGTCATGGACTATTATGATGTATTCAGTTCAAAAGCAATCTCTGTGTGTTTCTCATAACTGGGAATTTGTCATCATGCTGCAAGTGTGATCTGCTACATAAAATTAAAGTTATTTCATAATCATACTTGTATGGTTATCAATTTGCCAACACCTGTAAAATATGATAGCCCACTCCTAAACTAATAAACTAATCTGACCCCTGGTGGCCAGGATTGGAACCGCATAAAATCTCCTGATTTTGGATGGTTGAATGTTAACAGGTATGAATTATATAACTTGGTCAGAAATCTTCAGATTAGCTACTGATTTGCCAACTTTCAAAAATCATCCACAATTCCTCAAGAATAAATTCATTTTCTAGCCAAGAGCCAAGAATTTCATAATATGCTGAACATAGTAAGTATTTGATCTTGAAAGATCACACAATGTCTGGAAAGATCACACAATGTAAATGATGTTGATGACGACATTTTCAGTTCCAAAGCTATCTGCGTGTTTTTTAAAACTGTGTGAATATTATCATGCAGCAATTGTGATCTGCTAAAATTAAAGTTATCCTATTAACATATGTTTCCATGATTACCAACTCTAAAGGCCCGCTCCTTAAGCAAAAGTACTAACCTGGCCCCTCCCAGAATTGGAACTAAACAAAATGAAACCAAAAGACGTCGCAGTAACCGACTGATAAGTGATATATCCTGATTTTGGATTGTTGAATGCTGACGGGTATGCCAACGTACGTGCACAATATCAATTGAAGAATTCATAACACACACGTACCATGATTTAAGAACTTATGGCCAGTTTAGCGATATTCTCAGAATGAGGCATCTCCGTAGTTTAATAGTATGCCGTAGGTGTACGTCCTATACATATTTCGCTGTTTCGCTATGCGCGGAATTACAGTAAAGTTGTTCCCCTTTTTCGACATATTAGCTAAAAGTACACGGGCGCGAAAATATGCCAAAAATTTTCCCATATATAAGCTTCAGACAATGTTTCAATCGCACGCATGACTTGATTTTTTGGCCGCTCAGTTTCATCAATAAACTCGCTAACATAAACCGTTATTGACGACGAATTTGATATCGTCGATTCTCCCTATTATCTAGTAATATCCCATCTGGGCGAATGGGAGAATGCTGAACCTATTAAGCCCTACGGGCAGTGACGTGCTTGGGCACTTCGAATCCCGACTCGGTCCAGTGGAGAGTCCAACATGCAACCTCACGCCTGAGAGCAGTTCCCGTGGGTCACGATGACTGCTGTCTCCACATTTGGACTTCATACAATGAATTTCAAGATGCTTAGGGAGTTTTCTCTTTGCCTGACAATTTTTGATTAAAGACTTCTATACTTGATGGGACAATCTCTGATAATCCCAAGTTTCTTACAGATTATTTATCACTTGTCAAGATGCAATATGTAGTAAAGAACTGCATTTATATGAATCATATTGTACAGACAGGACAAATGTCGACGCATAGATATACATATCTTATCTAGTACGGTCAGTGTGGCACACACTTATTTTACTATTGATATGTCCATGGTTGCTTCATATATTTGATTGTATTCTATAGCAGAATGAATGAGGTGTTATTAAGATATAGAACCTTTTTCAACGGTTCACAATAAAGGACTGTTCAGTTTCTTAACGTTTATCTATCACTTGTCGAGATGCAGTATGCAGAGTCAGCTGATCCCGACAGGACACATGCTTATCCATACATATACAAATCTGGTTAGGTCGTTGTGACTCATACCAATCCTTTTATGTACAGCAGGTACATATGCACTCTCATACACACACATACTATATATATATATATATATATATATATATATATATATATATATATATATATATATATATATATATATATATATATATATATATATATATATATATATATATATATATACATATATATATACATATATATATATATAAACATACATGTTTGTGAAAGGAAACTAGTTATTAGAACAAGATGCCATATTTTCCATTTCCCAATTTCGTAAGGAAAAATAAACAGGGCATTTAAGGTCTTATGATACTTTCAGAAATTTCAGTTTAATTGATACTTTGCATGAGTAAAGAACAAAGCACAATTATCTTCAAGACAACTTTAACTCATGGGGCCAGTGAACGATTTCTGAAAAGAAAACATAATTGGTATAAGTCAGAATTGCTGAGTTTAATTTTTAAGTATCTACATGTTGCTCTCAACAAGATAGAAGACATAAAGATAATGACAGGACGTCAGGTTAGTTTTCCAAGCACAGATGGTTTAAGTTCGTGAAATATGACCTTTTTGGCAGATTTCCATAAGAATGGTACTAAAGAGTTACCTTATTGGTACCGTATTTTCCCTTTCTTATATAGGATATGGTTTAGCAAGGGAACCCAATTTTTCTCATGAAGGAGAAAGGGGTATATTCGCAACAACCTACTGCTTTACGCACACGAAATTCATAGTAACACTATAAGGAAGCAACAAATAGTGGCAAACAAGTCAAGGTTCATCTCTCAGTGAATCATTGATTTCAATAGCCAAGAAGAATATGTTCACCTATGACTATATTTACAGATGTTGCCACTGACTGCTAGCTGTCTTTCACCACTGCCTCGGTTAGAATACTCATCGAGGTATGTAAGAAAGTTGCCAGTGACGTGCAGTTACTTGGTGGTTTTGCCAGGTTCTCCTGTTTCCTCCGCCACTTACAACTGGCTAGTCACGACTCAACATCGCAGAAAGAGTGACGAAAATCAAGATTGCAAATGCAATACGTTTTTCACGGCCAGCCAGGGAGGTTAGGCCCAGAACAGATATGGGGGACTGGACAGTAAATGGCACCAGTGGCTAAGAGGTTATATATTTGACTTTAGCAAGGTTTGAGAGTCCACATTCTCTCTAGTAACCCATGTATACATTCTGCATTGATGTTATCAGAGTTCTTGACCGCTTCAATGGAATGCGACAATAGAGTGTTGCTGCATACCTTGACATTGCTTTGGCCCTCGATAAAGTGTGAATGATCCAACTTTAAACCATCTTTATAAAATCGGCATTACTGGTGTGAGGTTAAGAAGGGAAATAAACGTTTAAAATCCCTCTCGCTAAGTTGTGCATATAGAAAATAGTACAGGAGATCTGAAGAATGGACAATACTAAGCTTAACAGTTAAACCTACCAACGACATGGTCACTTGGATCGTGGCTTGCGCAGTGTCCATAGGCATAGTTGGAGATGGGTCATATGACCTTCATCCGAGAAAATGTGCTGTTCTTGTTAGGAGAGTGTGAATCTAAGCATAATGATACGACGTGGTATCTGGTTAAAACCTTTCATGTTTCTAGTACTGTTTACTAGTTTCTTCGTATCTTATTTTGCAACACTTTGTTTTGTGTTTCTGAGATGCCACGTGGATGATAAGAGAAGTTCCTCCACCTAGATGTATGCATGGAAGTGTATCAATACACGGGTTCATTGAGCCGTGCGCTTCGCGAGAATGTTGCGTGCGGACAACGAACCGCGATGACGAAACCTCGAGCTGATGAAATCAGACGTTGCCGATGACGTTCTGATGACGCATTGGTATAGTTTGCTATCTATAGAGAATACACATGAGAGCGCAGGATTCGCCGTAGAGCATTGTCTGGAAGATGAATTCGAACGTTCGATCATCGTTACTTGTTCTGCCACATCTTGACTAGCCACTTATCACTTTCTTTTTATTCAGCGTTGGAGGAAATCAGAGTACCTTAAGGGGTTTAAAGGTCATTGCATCTAAACAAAGATATTCCTTTTAGGCAAACAAGTTCGTATTTACGAGCATGTTTTTTCTTGCATATTTTTATTCAAAACTTCGCCAGGGTTGGAATGTTTATTTCAGTTCTAATATTTCACCTATGAATTTAGATAGGGGACTAATACATAAAGGATAAAGAAGATGTAGATGAAAAATAGATTTCCCAACATAAACAGTGCATGCACCTTGTAAATTGAAAATATCGTATACTGGGCTATCACTTGATGTATTTCTTATATTTATAATAATTGCGGTAATTCAAAAACGGAAGATATTTAAGCCCAACATGACGCCCCTGTATGTTAGGAATGTCGTAATTGAAACTAGGTCGACAGGTGCATGTGAAGATCGTACCCTGAAATTGGTCAACCAATAACGCACAGTCAGAAGTCGAGTGGCGTAAGTAACCAACCTATATTTAGACCCGGTATGTTGAAGGGGTCAATATTGAACACGGCTAGGCTGCTGTGATTGCTGCTGCCAAGGTTATGACCCGTATTATTTTGGCATTTTAAAAGTATTGTTATTGTTGTGCTGATGTTGCTGTTGTCGTCGTCGTCGTTGTTGTTTTTGTTGTTGTTGCCATTGATTTTTGTTGTCGCAGTCGTTGCAATTGTTTCCCAGGAAATTAGCCGTATCGTGTGTTTTCTAATTACCATTTGGTATTTGATGTTGCTGCTGTGGTTATAGCTGCTGTTATTGTAAATATGTTGTTATTGATGTTGTTTTTTCTAATACCTTTACCTTTGTTTGTGCTACAAAGGATGATAAAAATCTTTATTCTTACCTGAGTGAGCAATTGCAACTTTCCACCTATTTTCCCAGAGAAGTTACAAAAGATGTTTTCGATGACAGTCTTTTCTCTGCTTTGCCTAAACAAGTTAGGCTAACCCGCCTATGTATGACTCAGTATTGAAGAATATCAATGAGTAGTAATCGCCTCATGCGAACAGGCATTCGATTGAATGCGCATGCACAATGTTAAAAAGATCGCAGGTATAGAAAGTCCTGCTGTGCGCGTCTTTGATAACAGCTTAGGGATGTCGCACGGATCCGCACACATATTGAAATACACATACATGTATACGCACGTGCGTACATACGTGCCTCTAATGGCGTACATGTTACATACTAGTATTCGATTAAAAAAACACACACATACTGTTCATCATAAAATCACTGACATACCTATTGTGTGGGTATGGCACTTTGAGCACCTTGTCTCTGACCCCAACATCAAACAAACCCTGATGAAGTGCATTTTATAAATATAAAAAGATCATTAAAGACATTATCGGATCACGTAATATGGGCATTTGTTTTGGAAAATCCCTTCAATAAATCAGACAACGTAGATTTTCTTCGGTTGCATTTTCTACAAAGCAGCTGCATGTATTATTGATGTAATGCACAGGGAATAATCGGGTGCAAATTGGGTTTAAGCAGTAAGGATACGATCAAGGCAAGTCTTATCAGCGCTGCAGCCTTGGTGTGCTGGCTTCTTTATGATTAGGGCTATTGAAGAAACTCCTTGATCCAACAAGGCCCTTGACTGTTAAGATAGGTTTAAGTGTCTTTTGCTACAATAGGACATGTGTCTGTTTTGTTGGAGAAGCCCTTCTCCTAATCACGTCCATGTCATCCAAAGAACTTGAACAATGAAGACAAATCTAAATTGGAGAAACCGATTGTCAGAACTTATATGTTACCACCACTTCGAGATATGATATTTGTGATCAAGTTGTTCAGTTGATATTTAGAGGTAGCTTTATTGATAGCAGGGTCATCTGATGGAACAAATGGAATGTGAGAGAAGAAAGAGAAAGTCAGTTGGGGACTGGCAGTTGATGCGTTCCGCCCTGTAACTCTCTGTGCTATTAAGTTACGTTCGGAGTAACCCACCCATGTTTTATTTGTACGAAAAATCCAAGTGCCTAATACTGAGTGTGAAAAGTAATGGAGCATATAGAACTTAAAAAAAAATCCAACTATAATTATTCCACTACTATAAATGGAGGAAGGAAAGGTATTAATGTTTAAAAAAATTTCAACAGTATGGGCCATATTGCAATCAGACACCAGAACCAGATTGAAATTCCCTTCTGTTTGTATAGTTCCAGAGAGGTCTTTCAGTTGCAGATGCACCATCGTATAGACAGCCCTCCTTCAATATACCATGCCATAAAATTGAATATATTCTTCTAGGCTAAAACACTCTATTCCAACGGAAATTCGAAACTACTTTTTGTAGAGTAATGGTGCTCATGTTACTTGGTGTCTATGGGATTGCAGCCAGGTTTAGGAATAGCAGGAAACACCGCCAGCTTTTGGGTACTTCAGGCGACATCTGGGGTTACTTAAAACAAGTGGGTTTCCACCTTAAGAGACTCCCACAGAGGTAAATCCTACTTCACGTAAAGCACGCATTGCATTGAGGTGGCTTATATAGGGCTAATGTGTGTATGTATGGTCATTTTTGCATTTTTACATATCTTAAGACCTACACGTTTATCCTCATAATCAAAACAACTGTGACTGACGAGGCTGTCAATGAGCCGAGTAAGAGAACCTTGCATAGGCTTACACATAAACAGAAACCTTTTGGCTCTTTCCTTCACATTGAATTTCACCAAAATAGGGTCGCTTCAAACAAGCATTTCGGTTACCAAGTGTTGACAGATTTGCTTAAAATGTGCAATATAAATACATGTAGCTAAGAGTTTCGGAGGGA
>OZ012699.1:13580303-13600303 GCA_963942565.1 Maea johnstoni | reverse complement strand
ATTATGCATGCCCTAATAGCCACCGACAACGTATCAGGCAACATTGATCGAAAACACACGAGCTGTGGGGTCGTGTGTGTTTGTGGTGGGGGGTATCATCTCCTTACAAACCCCCCACCAATGACTACAGTATCTCTCCGGTCTGGACCACTCACCAATGTTTATCTTTAGATGAGCGCCCACTCCCCATCCCCAGGTGGATTTTCCTGGAAGAGCCAAAAACATATCGCGGAAAATCATTAGAAACGGTTGATTGAACACTGTTTCTATTCCTCTTGTTGCGCGCGCATTTAGGCCTGGTATGGCAAGCGATTACCGCCAACCGTCGCGCGTGACGGATCACGTGTGAACAGTCCGTTATTACTCGCAAAATGCAATACCTCCCAGGCGTGTGGGTCGGACAGACCAACCAGAATGCCTGTATAATCATTAAAAATTCAATTGTCATTCTTTCACGTGAAAGTTTTGCATTTGTAAAGTTATAAATTTTGAATGGAGTAAAAACTATCTAGAAGAAATTTGATATGATTCCCTCCCTATTGATCTCTCCTCCACATTGTGAAATTTTAAGATCATCGGTCCATAAGTGTTGATATAAGCTCCGTTTGAAATCACTATGCATGTTTGTTTTTTGGGATTTTTCAGTTCCTACCCCAACCGTCATACATCCTGCTGTGAGGGTACTTTTGTGATGTTTAATGTATTCCTCCTCCGAAGATCTTTCAGGCAATATATCTACTTTGTGCAGGCTAAATTGTCAAATAATAGCAGTGTAAAGGAAAAACTGAGTCCCAGAAATAAACCCCACAAGCTACCCTAAGAGCAGAAAGGCTAGTGACCGAACAATCGATATCGGGTCCTCTTTGTTCATCCATTCATCAGATTCCGGGAAAAGCACCGTCCATTCATCCAAACAAAGCCTTTTTCAAGACAATTGGTGAGAGTAATGAACGAGGGTAACGACCGAGGGTGAGAAACCCAAAACAATTTGTTATATCACAAAGATTGTTGATGGAAGAAACAAAGAATTTGTTTTTTTACGTCGCTTCAACAGCTTTGATAAATCGTGACGAGATAGAAACCCGGAATTGAAAATAGATTCCCTACCATTCACGAATAACTCCGAGGGGTCTTTCAGTTGCAGAAGTACAAAAGACAGCCCTCCACAACGCCACACATTGTTATAGCGACCAACCAAGCTGCAAACTCACGCTTGGGAGTTGACTATCGTAACCACTAGGCCACAGCGGAGACCTACAACTTTCCTTGAGTGGGGAAACAGATGTCAATATATTTCAGTGGTAACATGCTACAATGAGAGACAGCGAGCCGACAATGGCAAGTCATCGGACCACAGGGCTATCGGGGCGGGCTTCGCCGATATCCTTTTTTGGAATCTTAGACGGCACATGAACGTATATCTACAAGTACCTACCTTCGCCATGGCATGCAACCTGGATCTGCGTTAAATCAGCTATTTTTTCATCGGGTGCGACAGACTTCCTGAAGTTAGGACAAAAAGCTACTCTCGGGTTTTCCCAAATTTTCGCAAATTGTGCTGAGTCAGCATTTACTGTAGAGCGTCCCGGTGCGAAGGAGTATGATGAATTGGCAGCTTCGGGAGTTGAAGAGACCGCTGTACGAAATGAAGGGTTGGTTAACGAGTACTGTGAAGATTCAATATTTGAACAATCTTTTCCTGGTATTGCCGAACTCTGTGACTGTGGAATTGTTAATGGGGCATTTGAAGATTTTAAAGTAGAAGTCTCTGAATTTACACAACATGTGGCGTTAGACAAAGTCACGGAATGGGCAGATAAAAATGGCGAACTTGAATATCCGAGAGCAATATTAGAGAAGTGTTGACACTGAGTATTTGTGCACGCAGTAGAGCACGCCGTGGCAGTGTTTTCATGTGCACGGTTTACTAAATTCGACGAGCCTGTGGGTGTAGGAAATGCCGAACTGGTCGACCGAAGGCCACAACTTGTCGAGAATTGTTGGCCTGACATTGGTAATCCCGACTCCCCGGGTGTTGAATGTTGTTGCTGCGCTCGAATTCTGTCGGGGTTTGGCACGTTGTGTGCAGTGTCGTGCATCGGTGTAGTTTGGTTCTCTGGGAAAGGCGGCTGTGATCGTACTAACCCTGAAGCTGACATCGATGCATTCTGACCAGCTCTACCTCTAGGGAAACAGGGGGTTAATAAGATTCCCGGGTGCCCAGCATTTAATAAAGAAACTCCAGGCATCGGCGCAGGCGCAGTAGGCGTCGATGGAGTAGACGGGGACATTGGAGCTAAAAGCGCGAAATTGGAATTTTCATAAGTACCGAACGAGGTCTGCAGGTTTGCTGGTTCAGTGTAATGTGTAGGCGGCCCAGAAATCGGTACAGCTAGAAGAGAAGTAGGAATGGTAGAATAGGTGGGGTGTTCGAGGATATTGAGGCGGGATACAACGTTTGACATCTGATTTTGGATGTTAGTAAGAATAGGTTCTAGTCGATCAGTCCCTGTATGATCTGCTGGAAGTTCACGTCGACATTTCCTTCCTGTGGGCGGCCTATGGGTAGAACCGCATTTTCGACAGAAATATTGTCTATCCGACATGTCTAAATCCGATTGTTGTGAATTGTAAGGCGAAAAATCTGAGATATACTATGGCATTGTCTCCCAATGTTAGCTTTCGTAGTTATCCTGCTAGAATCCAATACAGGTTGTTTAAATCCGAATGAAATTGCGCTGCAGCGGCTGTTGGCAACGAGCCGAAGTGAAATGTACGTGCAACAATGCCCTCTTGCATTGCTAAGTGCATCACGTGACAACACAGCCATGGCATCACACCGCATTGTTGTGACTTTCCATTCTGACTCCCATGATAACAAACAATGAGTCTATTGTTGCTCGATTTTTGGATTCCCATTGTTGATAATATTCCGGTTCTATGACCATGTTTCGTTTACATTGTGCTTGACCTGTTTTGGGGTATAGGGATTAAGATTGGGTAGATGGCCTTGTGATGATTTATAGCTGAGGCCTGAATGTCCATTGGACATTCTGAACGAAGCTATACATCAACACAAGGTCATCTGCCCAATCTTAATAACTATTATAGCACGCCAGAATTTACAAAGTCTATCGATACTCTTCAATAACTTATGATTTGATGAAGTACCAGTAAGGGGCTTGGCAGCTATCTTATTTAGTCGTCTGCTTGGAGTCAGAGCCAGAGCATCATGGGAGCGTTTTTTAGGCATAATTCTTTTTTCATCATCCTTTTTCTGAGTTTGTTTATGGGTTCAATGTATGGATCATATATAGTAAACTACAAACAAGTCCTCATTTTAGAAAATTTACATTCATTTATATACTTTTATTTAATTTTTCTGCCCGAATGTTTCGTTGCCATAGCAACAGGCACTGCGCAGAATCCCAGCCTTAAGGCATTGCGCAGAATCCCGGCCTAGGGCCTCCTTTTACTTGGCATAGTCAAACTATAATGTTGGGACAATGCCACACCCACGTGCTATAATTGGTAACTAATGTATAAGTTGCAATGCTGTCGAATCCGAGCGGATCTATTTCAGGTTGCAGCGTGTTTCCCTCTACTTGGCAGCCATATCATAGTTTTTTATAAGAAAAGAATAAAATAGACAGAGATAATCAATTGATGTCAAAACAATTAGATGAAATGTATATGTATGTATGAATGTATGTATGTATGTATGTATGTGTGTATGTATGTATGTATGTATGTATGTTTTTTTATTGTCTGTAATTGTAGTTATAAAAGCATACTAGTATTAGATCGCGTACGTGAACGCACGCGCGCCACTGTTTTTCAGCATCATCTACATAGCTCCCAGTATACATGCTTGCACCACGAGTAAAATATTGCAGCTATGTTCAGAGCTTCGCACGTCGTCGAAGCCATGCTTCATCATATTAGGATATTGTTATGCTAAAACAGTCTGTTGTAAAGCATGAAGCCGGTAGTTTCAGATCGTGTTAAGATACTTATATCTAGATCTGGTACACATACATGTGTACAATCTACTATTTAGTCAATGTAAATGTAAAAAAACGATGCTTGCAATATAAAAGTTAAACTCAAATGATAAATTTGGTAGTAACTTATTGCCTCAGAAATGTGGATCTTGAAATAAAAGGATATTGAAATACTTAAAAACTTTCAGAATTACGCTGGGAGAGGAGTACAACGTTTCCCTTTCAGATCTCCCAATGAGACGGGCGGTTTAGGGTGAATCAGATTAGAAATATTTATTCATATCAAGAAAATACTTTTTGGGAGAACAATAGCAGTTTTAGACGAGAATAGCATGTATAGAAAGATCTTTACTCTCAGAGCCAATTAATTTAATGAAAATATCGAGGTTGGATATAAAAACCCGTGTTTAATATTTTAATAATCTCCATCCTTTTTGGGCTATATAACGAAGTGATGAGACTTATAAATGGTCTAAGGATATATATTTAAAAAGACTGGAAAAATCTTGTCTTTATTTAAAGCGACCTTTAAGGTACAGATAATGATGGGGATTGTTAATTATTTAATTATTTCATGATGGCATGTTGCTAATATACTACCAACCAAGACAAGGTTTTGCGAAGTCATGGCAAAAATAGTGTGTAATGCATCTTGTTTGAAAGCTGACGATGTACGGCTTAAATCAGAACCAGCAATTAGAAAAATATGTAACTTATGCAATGATTATGCTGTCGAAGATGCAAAACATGTTATTTTACGATGTCCCTATTTTGACACAACAAGAAAAGAAATGTTAAAGCGACTTGTAGATGCAGACTTTGTTTAGTGCATGAATCCCTGTGAGAACCCCGGGACTATTTTTGAAGCCTTTGTAGGGCAAGCCAATATTAAGTTTATGTGCATAGCTAGCAAGTATATTTAACAAATGTACAATGAGACCTTAAAAATTAGAGAATGCATAGGATAGAATGCATTTGTTTATGTCTCTTTCTATAAAAAAAAATCTCCAGTAGTTGTATGTCATCTGCTGTTAAATCTTGTCCTATGAATTTTTTAGCCTATAGGTTTAAAGTAACCATAAAAACCGATTTCGGTTAGTATTTGTTATGTAAATGATGCTGCCTATATTCCTATGTCAGGATACTTACGAATACTATTATATATCATCATAGACTTGGGATGACAACACACAATGTACATATTTCTTTTGTTCCTATTGTATCAATGTTGCATTATGTTGTATCTTTTTGATGTACCTTCATTTAACCCATACAATACTTTTGCTTGTATTAGTATGATTTTATAAGTCAGCTTGCAGTCAATAAACATACAATACAATACAATACAACTGGTGAAAAACATCGTTGGGAATCAAATATGTATGCATATTTAAATAATGTGTGATCTTTTTTTTAAATTTGAACTATGTTTGTCTTTATTCCACACTGCATATCTATAGTGTTGACGATACATACAACTTCGAGCTCCCATTATATATCAAGTGTGATCTTGATAGCATATAATTTGCAACATTTCCAATTGTTTGGCTTTTTATATTACAATAAAGTAACAATGAAATATTAGCCATATTTTCAATTGTTTTATAGTAATCCAATTAGTTGAAAAATGTAACAATCATCTATTTTGAATATCACCTTTATTTAACTGCGGATCCCCGTCTTTGCATCCAACAAATACGAAAGTCCTATAACCCTTATATCCAACTTTTGCAATGATGCTTCTATTTGTGATACGGTATGATTTTGTAAAGATGTCCTGTCCAGCTAATAAACATACTATTACATTGTTGCATCTTTCCCACTATATCCTTAAGATAATTTCAAATCCGTGTTCGGCCGATTTAAGCTGCATTTACCGGTAGATATACGTAACCCACTGTACACAAATGCATGCCTTTTTAACATTTACAAAGAATAAGGATTTCCACGCTAGTGACTAGTTAAATGGTTTAAGTAAAGGGCACAATACAAGATCGTATTATGCAAGTTTTGAAAGAGGCAGTCTCAATTGGAGAAGAAGGACTGTGCATTAGCAGTGAATCCCATACCCACAAAAGCGGGTGGTCGTTTGGTAGCTGTATATAAATGTGCAGCGTTGAAGAGGACTATCTATAGTATTTATGCAATTGAAAGACCACTTGGAACTACTCGCGAAGAGTATAGGACATTTCTTCTCAGTTTCGGTTTCTATTTCGTCGTGATATGATAGCAGCTGTTGGAAGCGACGTAAAAAGCTATTTCTTCCTTCCTTCTCATACCCATTCTTTGTCGGCCACTCTTGATTGCTTTTAGAGAGTCCGGCAATCGCTATATGATCAATTGCATATTTGTTGTATATTTATTGACTGTATCAATGGGAATACAAAAGTATACATCTCAACATAAGACAAAAAAAATAACAAACACGAACGAACAAAACTGTGATATAAAATTCAGATAACATGCCAAGCACTCCACACAGTGTTGGCCGTGGCTGTGACAACCTGCCACTCCACCTTAACAGGATGCAGAGAGGTGTCAGTTCGTGAATTGGGGGAACCATAGTCAAAATAGACTGGGAAATGCATTATATCAAAGATAAGGCAAACTCCAACTATTTCCATGATTTTTGAATAAATTCTTTGCATGATCAACCCATGTGTTGCAGCTGATCTCGACCATTCACCGCTACATATTTAATATCAACTTTGGTTCTTAACTTCTCCGAATTTTAAATCTATCCATTGGTTGTACATTTCACTTGGTTTCATTATCGCAATGATGTTATAATTATCATAAGCATTATTATTACGAGTAGTATTATCATTATTATTATAATTATCATTATTATTATTATTATTATTATTATTATTATTATTATTATTATTATTATTGGTAGTAGTAGTAGTAGTAGTAGTAGTAGTAGTAGTAGTAGTAGTAGTAGTAGTAGTAATATCATTATTATCATTATTATTATAATTACTATTGTTGTTGTTGTTGCTTTTATTCATTATTCTACATGACTAATAGAAAGTTGCCGAAATGGCCATTTAATGGGTGTCTTTATCTTATTGGATTATTGGATGGTTTTACAACACCAAGATCGCTAATAGAATGAAAATCTCTTTAATTATAATAATAAAATACTCAAAGTTGGTAGAGAGACCCCCTTATATTCCGCCAAACCTAATGGTATGTGCACTGTATGTAGCATTATCAGGGATGAGTATTACACTAAGCACTTAAATAAGTGACCATATTTAGAATGTACAGGTCCAAAAAACAGGCTTCTCTTTTGCCTTCGCCCAATATGATCATATCATATTCCCGTGATGGAAGAGGATCATTGGACTCTTCATTCAGAATTAAAGACGTTCAAACTATCCTGTGTCAAAAGTAACCTAAATATTTATAAATGACCATCTAACCTGCATTGAAAATGTCTATGGCGTTTGCTCAATATTGAATTGAGTCTAGCGCTAGCAATTTCAAATTCTTATCACTGAGTGTTTTCCTATTCGCTTCCTGTTTTTGCGTTGCACATAAGTAGGGTAAACCCTATTCCTGACTTTGCTGGCACTGGGCCAACTATTGCGAGCCAGTGGTTGTTACCGTTTGCGCCTCAGTGATCCCATAGAAACGTTCCTATTCCTAACAGGTAATTGAATGAAAGGAGTCATACCGGGATTTGATTTGGGCATGGGAGATTGAGCAACAGTCTAGTCTCGCTTGTCACTACTGCACCCTTTAACTACCAGTGACATTTACTGACCAGACTTCCAAAGCTGTTATGGACCTAATCCTCCTAATAGACTTTGACAAGTTTGCCGCTAAAGGTATTTTTGAGAGCTATGCATTGATAACGAAAATCAATACAAAAGTAGTATATTGATTAACACTTCCAAAGACACACACGTATATAAACGTTTCAGTCCGGCATAGAACGCAGAATATGGGGCTGAACCTATCCTTTTCTTATAAGTAATGATAATAGTCTCTAAGCAAAACGTTGCCGCCTTGTCGGCGCCACTGATTGACTGCCCCAAAAAGGATTCATCAAAAGTGATCTTCAGCTGTGAATGTGTGGACTTCTTAAAGACTTTACGATACTCTATACCGGTGACACCTATTGGATATTGGACAAACTAAAATAATGTATTACAATTTAACTGACACCACTGGAAAATTGAAAAGAAATTGATTTTTGTTGAATATGTACCAATTATGCTTATACCTGCCTATTATAAATAGTATCCTAAGAGTTTTTTTTTGTTTTTGGCTACTAACAGTGATTTTCATATTCATTGAATTTAATGTTTTGACACATTTTCAGAAATAATGTGTGATAATTCATGTGCATAAAATGGGGATCCATTGCTCAACAATATCTTGTATAAGGATGGGCATATAATATGGTAATAATTGAGTAACTCTTTTCTAACATTTTCATGAAAATTTGCCCCCAAAAAGTCCAATTTCACAAACTTTGACCATCTGTGGTTCGAAAACTAACACACTGACCTGTCATTTTCTTTAAGTCTTCTTACTAAGAGCATTGTGTAGATATTGTAGACAAAAAGAAAAATAAACTAGGCAATTCTGACTTATACTTATTTTGGGTTAAAACTTGTTTCTCGAATTCCTTGATTTTGCCCAATAATTCCAATATATCAGCAGAAAAATAATTTCAACAAGGCAGAACAGTATTTCGGGTAGTGTCAGTATCTCTGAAGCGAGGAATTTAGCAAAGAAAGAAACCAATTTTGGAGAATGAGATGTTTGTGACATAAACTGAGATCTCCAAAAGTGTCGTGAGACCTTAAGCGTGAATGATAATGGCCTGTAGGGAAAGCTACATGTAATAGTTAACAGGAAATGACTGCCAGGGACAGCTACATGTGTGATGTGTCTATGCTGAATGTGTATGGTCAATACATTATGCTAACAAATGATGTCCTTCTACAAATGTGAATGTGTTTGTTTCACAAATAAGTCATATCTAAGAATATCATCTATATGGTCTCGTATATGTTGATGTAATGTTGGGAGAATGGTTAGTCATTCTTGGGCATTGGGGGAGGCAGACACGCTTTAGGCACGTGCGGTGCCCGCAGGCTGTCAGTCTCAGGCAGTCCAACCAATCAGAACACACCCAGCAGTACAGTGTCCACCCCGAGCACATCACAAGCTGACATCTCGCCACCAGCAACAGGAGCGGTCGGAGGTCGACGATACGATGAGGAGCAGGCTTCCTGCTTACTGCTTCAAAGCGAAGACTGTGTCGACACGCGGAGGCGGATTGCTACAGGAAATCTACCGATGCCGCAAAAAACGGCAGACCGAGGGAGTAATGCGACTCCCTCCGGCCACTAGGAGTTGTGATACAGGCGAGAGGGAGAGTGAGACAGGTCAGGGTCATAGGGACACACACAGCGGATACATTGTCCAACCGTGCCGCGCACCAGCGGATACATCTTGCCCTGACCCAGTACAGGGCAAACTACATTGTGACTTTGTGCGGGAGCAGCACCTGCGACACATTTTCGAAACTGTGTCAGCCACGGGAAAGTACAATTTCGCACAGGCACGCTGTCCAGTGCCTAGTGCCCTGAATATCGCGACAAGAATCATCCATCGGCAGACAATTTTGACGGCGACGTAGTGCATTATATTAATACAGAGCGAGGGCATGGCGCTCTCCTGGGTCCGTTTCGGGGCCCACCGGTCGTTGACTTTCACGCAAGTCCGCTTATGACGCGTCCGAAGAAGGACGCTGACCATCGACGTGTTATCATGGACTTGTCGTGGCCAAAAGGGGCAGTGGTCAACGACGGGATCGATACGGTCAACTACGTAGATGGCCCGGCAGGGGTCACTCTGCCCACCGCAGAGTACTTGGTGCAGAGGATACTTGAGCTGGGCAAGGGCGCCTGGCTGTACAAGACAGATCTCGCTAGGGGATACAGACAGCTAAGGGTGGACCCCATCGATTGGCCGTTTCTAGGTTTCAAGAATGGGGAGTGGTGGTACTTGGACATCTGCCCACCATTCGGCATGCGGTCCTCTGCTATGTGCATGCAGTGAACCGCGGAGGCGGTGTGTTTCATCCATGGGAAGGCAGGCTTCTACTCCCGTCCCTACCTCGATGACTTCGGGGGTGCGGAGGCGTCGCAGAGGCGGGCCATGGAGGCCTTAGCTACCCTGCAGGACATCATGCAGTACCTGGGAGTGGTCCAAGCGAAACACAAGGTGCACCAGCCGTCCCAGTGCATGATTTGGCTTGGCATCAGGTATGACACCATCACCATGGAGATGGCCATTCCGCCGGGCAAGATGAGGCAGTGGCATGAGAGGACCAGAGCTATGCATCGGCAGGTACAGTCACTGGTTGGATTATTGCAATTAGTGGCCAGTCTGTTGCCTTCGGTGGGAGTTTTCTCCAATCGTATCCTACAGTTTCTCCGGGACATACCGTCCAGGGGGTCGCACGGATTGTCGTTGGGATTCTGACAGGATCTGAAGTTTTTCCTAGACTTATTGCCCAGGTACAATGGGGTGCGGATTATTGACAAGCTGACACTCCCTTACCAGGAACTAATCGAGTTGGATGCATGCCCCACGGGATGTGGGGCAACTATTGGGGATCAGTACTATTCCGAGGTCTTTCCCCCGTGTGTGGTAGCGGAGAACCACATTATCGCTCATTTGGAACAATTGAATGTGGTGGTGGCGGTGAAGGTGTAGGGACATAGGTGGACCGGAAAGAGGGTTCGTTCGTTTGTGACAATACAAATGCATGCATTGCAATACAGTCAGGCAGGTCAAGGGACCCTTTCCTGCAGCACTGCGTGAGGGAGATTTTCTTGCTCACGGTGGAACATGACATTGACTTGGTGGCAGTGCATAAGGCAGGGGTTTTACTGGTAAGGGCAGACGCTCTTTCTAGAGCTCCCACTAGTGCAGTACATAGACAATTGGTGGACAATGATGTGGCTTTGCAGAGGGCAGAGAGAATTAGGGTGCCCCCTCAGTGTTTTGAGTTAAGGTCTGAGTTGTAAATTGACGAGTTGGGGGTAATACATGTTTTTCCTTTATTCCAGATCGCAAGAGGCTGATGGAAATGGCACGCAGCAGGAAGGAGAGGGCCTTTCGCCCGGGAACCGTGGCCAACCAAGATTCGCTTGCGCTACTTTATCTCGCGTTTTCTATTCATTTTCAGTTCAAGCCTTTTCCGGCAGACGTGCGAGTGCTTTTGTGTTTTGCCGAATTAACCCTTCATACTTTTACAGCTACCAAGTCGGTCACTAATGCGCTCTCAGCGGTTAAGAGAGTGCACTTAGACTTGGGGTTTGAGGTTGCTGCCTTCAAGGCCACGGCCTTGGCTAGGTGGAAGAGGGCTCTGCCCCTCACGGTTCGCTGGGTGCCTCGGCAGGCACCAGCGCTTCCGTTCGACCTACTAGAGAGGTTGGGTGACAAGGTCGCGGAATATGGGCTTAAGGGCCGTGCTATGGCCGCCTTTATCGCGGTGCTTTACCATGCCATGGTACGCATTTCTTCTTTTCTCCCAGGTACTGTGGCGGGATTCGATGCTTCCAGGCATCCGACCATCGCGGACTGCAGGCGGGAGAGGTGGGGGTACTCGTTACAGGTGAAGTTTGCGAAGTTGCACCAAAGACCGGAGCAGGCTTTTTGGGTGCCCCTGCTGCCCAGGTCACAGTCCGTAGCCTGCCCAGTGACCGCCTTGCGCCTGCTGCTGAAGGGGAAGAAGGGAGGCACGTTGGTACCACTTTTCAGGCCGCGCGATTGAGGGCAGCTAGGGTGCTTACCGGTCGCCCCCCCCTTCTTGCCCACTTCTTAACTAGAACGCTTGGCATTTAAAGTTTGCCGCGAGAAGTAATTCGGTAAAGCCTCCTGCCTGGGTACTTAACAGGTTTTTACAGTGTGGGTTTTTCCCCTGCGTGGGGACATGGTTGGAGTACTTGTAAAATGGGGGTAGTGTGCTACTTTGTTGCGAGGTGGTTCGAGTGCGAGGTTGGTTACATTGTATCTTTGCCTACTGCTATTCAAGGCACACTTACACGTAGCGTGTCGTTGTTACATTGTATCAGTTTGCTAAAACACGCTGCGGACCTTTTCCGATGTTTCAATGTAAATGGTCATGTTATGTACAGTTTTATTTTAGATACATTGTATCCATTGATGTAGAGTATGTATGGTCAAGACTGACCACAAGTTGACCAACAGTATTGTTAGTTTTATTTTTAGATACATTGTATCCATTGATGTAGCGAATGTATGGTCAAGACTGACCACGAGTTGACCAACAGTATTGTTTATACTAACACTATACAGTTCGACTATAAAGTTGTTGCTAGTTGTGACCATAAAATATTTGTATTCTTGTTGTGTTATTAAAATGTTATCATCAGCACTTATGCTCTCTTTGTCGTGTCTCTTCCCCCAATGTTGGGAGAATGGTAAGTCATTCTCGGGCATTGGGGGAGGCAGACACGCTTCAGGCACATGCGGTGCCCGCGGGCTGTCAGTCTCAGGCAGTCCAACCAATCAGTCAGCTGTAGCAGCACGAGCGCAGGCTGTCGGGTGCGAGCAGGGTGGGCCGAGTGCAGCAACCGGCTAATCAGACACTGAGCAGGTCGTGTGCGTGTGGGGGGATTTCAGGTCACGTAGGCTTGCGGTTACAGTAATTAGCCCTTCAGTCTTAATTCAATAAGCGTGCGCTAAACAAGCACAAGCATCGCTCACTGCTTAACTTTCCCCTCCGTGGGTCTGCAGTGCTGGAAGTTTTCCCAACCGCCCGCCCTCGGTTTTGAGGTTTATTTTTGGTAGGGTTACGCGAGAAGTAATTCAGTAAAGCCTCCTGCGCGGGGACTTAACAGGTTTTTACAGTGTGGGTTTTTCCCCTGCGTGGGGACATGGTTGGAGTACTTGTAAAATGGGTGTAGTGTGTTACTTTGTTGCGAGGTGGTTCGAGTGCGAGGTTGGTTACATTGTATCTTTGCCTACTGCTATTCAAGGCATACTTACACGTAGCGTGTCGTTGTTACATTGTATCGGTTTGCTAAAACACGCTGCGGACCTTTTCTGATGTTTCAATGTAAATGGTCATGTTATGTACAGTTTTATTTTAGATACATTGTATCCATTGATGTAGAGTATGTATGGTCAAGACTGACCACGAGTTGACCAACAGTATTGTTTATCCTAACACGAGTTGACCAACAGTATTGTTAGTTTTATTTTTAGATACATTGTATCCATTGATGTAGCAAATGTATGGTCAAGACTGACCACGAGTTGACCAACAGTATTGTTTATCCTAACACTATACAGTTCGACGATAAAGTTGTTGCTAGTTGTGACCATAAAATATTTGTATTCTTGTTGTGTTATTAAAATGTTATCATCGGCACTTATGCTCTCTTTGTCGTGTCTCTTCCCCTAATGCTGTTTGAAAAAGGATAAAACGTCGGTGAAGATCATCCACTTTATCTAAATGACCTACTTTCTGACCCCTGTTCTCAGCAATATGGGTACCTACAGTTGTCTTACTACAAATATCACTTTATTAGCTTTCTAAATAAGTCATACGTAGAATTAGAATAATGAAAGATTTATATAAATCGTTGTAATTCTGTTCAAAAAAGAGCAAAGCGCAGGCGAAAACCGTACATTTTCGCTAAGTGACCTACATTATCACCCCTGTTCTCAGCAGTGTGGGTATCTTCGTCTTACGACAAATATGAATTTATTTGATAACTTAATAAGTCATATTTAGAACTAGAATAGTGATGGTCTCCTTTATTGTGATGTAATAGCAAAATGACCTACTTTTCAACCCCTTTTTCAGCAGTAAAGGTGCCTATGGATGTTCAAATACAGACATATACTACATGTAGTATCTATTTGCTATCTAAGGTAGTAGTAGTAGTAGTAGTAGTAGTAGTAGTAGTAGTAGTAGTACTAGCAGCAGCAGCAGCAGCAGCAGCAGTAGTAGTAGTAGTAGTAGTAGTAGTAGTAGTAGTAGTAGTAGTAGTAGTATCATCCTTATCATCATCATAATATTCTATGTGGCGTGTCTATTTGCTGACAACCTTTTATGATTGGTTGTAAAGACCTTTTGTAGTATACGGTGCACACATTGACGCTGATATCTGTGGTCTCTCTATGTGGCTATTTTCTTACATTAGCCATTTTGTGTTGATAATCTTTCTGAGTATTCTATGTGTGTCCTGCATAACACACATATGTGCAAATATAGATACATTACAAGACAGCGCATCTATACCAGCAAAGATGTATGACTTAAATAAATCCTGGTCAAAAAAATATGTGTTAAGCATATATATTTGGTCAATTAAACTAGGATTACATTCGTATAACAGTAAAAAAATGTTTTGGTCACAATATAGTGTTCAATGCATGACTTTCAAAAAATAAGTAAATAACTCGTTAAAGATCTTAAAAAGATGTAAACGCTCACCTCTGAGGGGAACCAACGAACCAGGCTGCTTGTAGAAGCGCCTGTTAGCAACGTCTCTCACTATCTAACTGAAGCAACGGGTAAATGAACTCTTTTCGAACTCTCGCTGGGTATATGAACTCTCGCATATGACAGTTACAAAAGTTCTTGAAAATAGTTTAAAACCTCTCGAACCCTCTCTCTATCTGCGAAGCCTATTTGGCCTTGATGGGTGATAGTTGTTGAAATAACCCCCTTGACACACATTTGATCTTGAAAACCGTAGGAGAAACTACTTTGCACGATAGTTAGGGCAAATTAAGTTTTTGAGTCGAAATGCAACACGATTTATATGATACATTATGACTTCCATGAATCATCTTAACGCAGCTATTAGGAATACATTGAAATGTAAAAACGATTATAAACAGTTCAAGTTTTATTATTTCATGGGAAGTCTTCATAATATTTGTTTAGTAATACCTCCATCTTCCAAGTGTTTTCTGAGAAACAACTTTCACAATGTCCACACATTTGCATTCCCCTATTCACGTATACCTAAACACAAACATATAAGTATGCATGTACGTATATGTGTATGTATGTACGTATATGTATGTATGGATGTACATATAGTAAATAACCTTAAAAAGCTATTTACTATAAGTTTATACGTAATATGACTATCATCCTGTTGCGTAAACTAGACTTAATTCTGTATGCGATAACTATAGTCTTTAACAATCAATCTTGTCTTCAAGGGCCTCTAATGGGAAGGTCTCTACATGCCGATGGCCATTGATACCGTCTAGCGAACTACAGTATACATACATTATCAACAGGGATATCATTAATTTGGATTCCTTTATCGACAGGGTGCCTCTTTTTTCACCGTACCTGACTCTGGCTATAAAGCTAGCAAATTTTATCTTTCAAAATACTTTGGTCGATTTACATTCGAGACGCAAAGTGCCTCTTCAAATTAGGCATGATATTTACAATGCCACACTCATCACAGCTACGTGAAGCACCTCAAGAGCGTACTTATAATGATGGTGGAACGTACAGCCAGGATTTGAGATTTACTATTGTGTGTAAGTACCATGTGAAGATCTTTGAAGTGGATGTCCAAGTTATAGGTGTAGGCCAAAGTTTCATGGTTTAACCATATAGTGTAAATATATTGCACAAATCACCCTTGTGATCTAACAAGGGAATATCTACATACCAATTGCATTTTCCACCACCAGTAAGCTATGGCCCATCATGCGAAAGAAGACACTTCTCTCTCTCTCTCTCTTTTATCCACCATGAGTTTGTGTCAACTCTATATACTTGTTCTACAGGATTGTATGCGCCCTTCGGGTATAGATAGCAGTATTACATAACAGTTCATCTGAGACGTATGTTTTAAACCATTGAAACTCACAGCAGCCAATAGTCTGACAATCCTGATGAAATCTTCCAGGTTAAAGCATACTAATAAGGTGAATTGTTAAACATGACATTCGTAACAACTCTCAAACTAACATATTTATAAAAATATTCTCAATCCTTAGGTTATTGTCAAAAGTATCTTATATCCAGACTCCAATATCTGAATTAGTTGGTCAAAGAATTCTTTTCTCTGCCAGCTAGTTTATACCTGTAGTATGGAAAGTGGATTACTGAGCACTTAGTGCATGGGGATGGATGTCCGTCAGTGAATGCTACAAATATCCTCAGAGGGAAAGTATGACTAAAGGGAATTGCCCGGATTTTAAATGTACGAAGCCTAAATTACTTTCCCTCAAACCGGTCCGGTCCCCATTCTTTATTAACAACAGTTATGACTGTGAAAACTGTGATTGCAATTTTGCTTGAAACATAGATGGTCTACACATGGAAATCAAGTATACTAACGCACTTTTATTTGTATATTCTATATACATATATTGATATTGTTGTTACAAAAAAATCGTTTGCGACCACTGTTAAAAATTATTTACATAATAACATTTATCGTCAATTGATATCAACTACGTGTATAATGCTATTAGCGTTATCAAGAAAAAGGTGACATTATACCCATAATTGACCAGTTTCATTGTTTGCATATATACGGATATGCTTACCATAAAATTTCTACTTTTGTACAGAAGTGGCACTCACTAATAACGTTTTTATCCGTATAGTATGCTATTATTGCGAATTGTAAAATAAGACACAATACTAAAGTGCGAGGTGTTATATGATAAGACAATATCCTGCTCCTCACATTTGAATTCCACCAACATTTTCGCGTATCCTTACCATCATTTTATATTATATATTCTCTGTACCAACGTGCAATGTTTTTGGATATTACCCGGACAATTTGAACTTTTCTGCAAAATCGTTTATATGTCAACGTTATCTAAACTTGCGCATAGCTATGTTTTCAAACAAGCAGATTAAGCAGACATTCAATCATTAAATCATTGTTTATATCACATTCGCACGCTTTAAATGACGAAGCTGTCCACTTAGTCTGAAAAACGTATTTGAGCTGGTGTTTCGGCATTGCGTTTTATTTAATATATATATATATATATATATATATATATATATATATATATATATATATATATATATATATATATACATACATACTTACACCACTAAATCACTGGCATGTCTACCTTAAAGGAAGTTAGTGCAGCTACTGAATCTTTCCTACGTGGTGTTCTACAATGTAGTGTGAGGCCCACCTAACATAATCAAAACAAAATGCTATAGGAAACGTACGATCTTCAGTGTCTCCAGCATTTTGCCTGAGATAGTCGGAACCAACTATTCATGATTCAGTACGTGTCGATCATGATCACTAGCTATGCTTACGTTTTGTATAAGCTGCATACCAAATCTCGGCCAGACAGACGGCTGAATGAAACCGATAAAACATCATGATGGGCAGGCACGCATGCGTCATCAGCGTCCATGGGAGAAAGCCGAAAAACTTTTCCGGAAAACTTTCAATTTCGGCGTCTTTCAGCTGAAATGTCTTGAAAAGCCACATGGCAACGTTAGCAATGAGAAGGAACGTGATAGTCGACCGTCCGGGGCGCGTGCGCAGAAGGGACTTCCTGCCAGCATACCGACGAAGGGCATCGACGATAAAGATGGTTTGAGATACGTACTGAATGAAAGAAGTCGTTGAGTTGATTATTGATAGGACATAAAATTCATTAGGTATTCCAAGAACCAGCATGCAGATGCTGGCATAGAAGGTGAAACTATCGAAGAGGAACGAGCCGATGAGTCCAATTATCAAAAGTAGGTCATCCAAAGTGTACTCGACATTATCAATGCTGAAACGGCGCAGCTTGAAAGTTGCAACGAACACCGTGACAGACAGAATGGTGCTTGCGCTTATGTCTGTTATATAATACACTTGCTTTCCGTCTGCTTGGCTGTATCGAACTTTTCCAAAGAATAATATGATGCTTATTATCACACCAACAAGGAAAAGCACTCCCAAGAACAAACCGGAATGGGATTTCTTGAAATCTAGCCCCACTTCCGCCGGAAGCCATGAATTTGCATCAGCCTCTCCCGGTTCATCCGCTTCCGGTTTGTCTACAGCGATACGTTTTCTGCCCATAGCCTTGGAAAACTGCATATACAAAATGGCCGCCACAGTGAGACTGTATTCAAACACGCAGGGGAAAAGGTAGGGCGCGGCCATGTGGAACAGGCTATTTCTGTGACAGTCAGAGTAGTTCTTCGGAATATCTGCATCTGTTAAAATAATGTTGATTTGAAAACATTAACTTCAATGCAAAACAGACTAGACTCGTCACCTTCATCAAATATGATCAAAGAAAATATAGGTGTGGGTGACATTTTTGACGAGGAAAAACTGGGCCAAAGAAATAATCCCATAAGCTATCCTATTCATATAAATCAATATTCGTATCGCAATAAAGTTTAGTTATTATTATTATTATTTCCATCTCTATGATAATCACTATAATTATGATAATGCTGATGCTGGTTTTGCCATCATTATCTCTATTTTCCAGTCGTATAATTACATTGAGCGAAAGTAGTCCCGTTTAGGCTCTCGCCATAATGTTCCCCAGAGGAGGAGTGTGAATGAAGGGCCACGTGTTCCAGGGTCTCCTTCACCAGGGTCCGCATCCACACCACCAGATTGGTTGCAATCAGATGTTTGTAGCCAAAAGCCAGTAATGGACGGTGAGTGTCGATTTCAATCTGAAACAAACGAACTATATACTAGTATATATATATATATATATATATATATATATATATATATATATATATATATATATATATATATATATATATACATATATATACATATATATATATATATATATATATATATATATATATATATATGTATATATATGTATATATATATATATATATATATATATTATATATATATATATATATATACATATGCAAGTTTTTTTTACGTATATATATATATATAAATATATATATATATATATGAATATATATATATATATATATATATATATATATATATATATATATATATATATATATATATATTATACACATATATATATATATATATATATATATATATATATATATATATATATATATATATATATATATATATATATATATTTATTTATATACATATTATTTTTGTATCTTAAGTTCACATCGATGTATTTAGTATTGTATCTTTTTATTCCTTATACTATTTATTTGTTGGGCTGGCTAACTCGACTACCCCTATTGGTACTTGTATTTGTAATAACCCCGTAAAAGAAAGCAATAGTATACTATAGTGTCATAGAAAAAGGTGAGGAATTCCATCTAAAAGATAATGAGTTATCGTGTGACTGATTATATAGAACACTGAAATGAGGTCATGGTTAAATAAAATGCAATATTTATGTAGAATGTGCATTTGAGGAAAAAAACAAAACTTCTTCTTTGGAACATCATGAACTTACTGTATTTGAAAGATCATTAATAGTTTCACACTTGATCAAGAGGCCATCTCTTTATAGAGACCGCCTGTCATGTAAGACCAATATCATTTTATTAATTGCTTTATTTTTCCTGATATCGAGCATTACGGCCAGGCTTCCATCATTCAAATACAAACATATCTGTCATCAGAAATATTATAACAAGAAAGATATGAAACGATACACAAAAGTCAATATCAACAATATAAGCGATCAAAATCATGCAGGTAGAAATTCATTATGGTTCGGTCACTGTTTATCCACCCTACTAGTGTCCTGTCTATGCAGGTTCGACTATTGCTCTGAATTTGAATTTCGATTATTTTCACTTTTTTGCCATAATCAAGCTAGCTTGTGACTAGCCAGTTAAATTGGAAATAATTTTCTGAACCTGCATTTCCTATGACAATTAAACAACAAAATGCGCTTTTCTGGTGAATTATATGTCATTATCACCATTTCCTACAACTGAGTAGTACGTCCTTAACTTCTAAGTATGCCCCAAACTTAAAATCT
>OZ012699.1:13427803-13575303 GCA_963942565.1 Maea johnstoni | reverse complement strand
GACAAACTTTATCTAGCTCCTCAGATTCACACGAGGATGTTATCCAGCCCCTAGCAGAGCTGCGACGAGACCAAGCGATTATGAGAAGAGTAGACAGGAAGCTGAAAAAGCTTGGAGTGGTGGAAACGGACTCAGATACAGAGGATACTAGTACTGTATCTCATAAGGGCAAGAGTAAAAAATCAGGTAGGGTCCGGACTGCGGATCAGGTAATCGTAAAATATATTGACTGGCCCCATTATTATGTGTTTAGGGGTCTTGAAAAGAAGCCAGCTACCTATGATACGCTTACTGTCAATGAATTTGTGTATGGTTTTATGAAATCTATGGACAAAGTAAATGAGTCAAAACCAAAGGCAGCCATGCATGAACTTCTACGGGAGCTAATGAATGACACTAGCTACATTGGTTGGGAAAATGTCAGGGCCATCTTCGCCTCATTAATGATAGAGTTTGAAATGGATGTGCTGGACTGGGATATGATAGAAGTCATTCAAAGTAAAAGGAGACAGGAAGTGCAGAGTGTTAAAGTATCTAGTGACAATTCCATCAGAGAAAAGACCTCTCAACAAAGTATCAGATACTGTGGGCCCTTCCAAGTAGGGAAGTGCGGGGCAAAGGGGGACCATGGGTCAGAAAGGGGACAAGTCCAACATATATGTGCATATTGCCTCAAAGTCACCAAGGTAGTAGCTAGACATTCAGAGTCTGAGTGCCTTAAGAAAACTACAAAAATTTCAAAAAACGAAGAGAGGAGCCAGACCAAGAGTCAGTCTGGCTCCAGTTGAAGTATAAAAATGCACAAAATATGGGAGGGGACTCTGATCCTGAGACCTGTCAGATAGGAAACCCTTTGTCCTGCAATGCAAGAGCTAGCAACTTAGATAGAGACCCACAGTTTATTAAGAGCAGTGAGACCAGTTGGGTAGAGAGGCTAAGTGCGAGTGAAGATAAAGGACCCAAGGAGGGAATGTCAGCCTATCATAATGGAAGGTCAGTAGAAAAAGCGAGAGCTAGTACGATCCCTAGAGACTTAGATAGTGACCCACAGCTCAGTCAGAGCAAGGCTAGTGAGGCCAGTGGGATAGTGAGGCTAGGTCCTTGTGAAGGGGAACCCAGGGGAGGTCCTATCATTTGCCACAACCAAATGTTATGCCAGGAGGAACCCAGTTCTGGTCCTGGGAACTTAGACAGATACCCACAGCTCAGTAAGAGCATGGTTTGTGAGGCCAGTGGGATAAAGGGGCTAAGTGTAGGAGAAGGCAACTCCAAAAATGTTTCTTTAAGCTGTGATAACCAAGCGTCACAAGGAAAAAGCACTGGCATAGCTAGTCCTGGGACCAGCCTGGCGGGGACCCCCGTGGCAGATGGAGGGAATGTTAAGGACTGGGGGACCAGCCGCGTGGCTGAAATTTATAAAGCAGTCAAGAGTACAGGAGTCTATAACTATCAACAGGCTAGGATACCCCTCAATCATAAATTGAAAATGGATGTGTGGAGGCGGGAACTGGTTGATTATCCTGATCATGACTTGTGTGAATGGCTAGAATTTGGGTGGCCACCTAGTTTCGATGAGAATTCAGAGCTTCAGTCTTCCAATAAAAATCACAGTTCTGCTGAGCATTATCCAAGGCAGATAAAAGAATATATAGACACAGAAAGGGGTTTTGGAACCATCATAGGTCCTTTTGATCAAGCACCTTTTGAGAATTTCCACGTAAGCCCCTTAATGACAAGGCCCAAAAAAAGGGTCAGATAGTAGACGAATTATCATGGATCTCTCATGGCCACCCGGTTTCTCAGTCAATGCAGGAATTCCCTCCGATGAATACCTTAACTTACCATACAAGATGAGGTTGCCAACCTTAGACACCATGGCTGAGCGTGTGGCCAGTCTTCAGCCAGGCAGTTTCATGTTTAAAACTGACTTGAGCAGGGGGTACAAGCAGCTGCGGTTGGATCCAGGTGCTTGGCCCCTCATGGGTTTCAGTTTCCAAAATAAGTACTGTTTTGATACAAGCCCACCTTTTGGTTTGAGATCAGCTGCAGGAATGATGCAGCGCACTACAGAAGCTGTGGCATATGTGGTTGGCAAGGAAGGTATTAAGGTTTTCCCTTATATTGATGACATGGGTGGGGCTGAACAAACCCTAGAAAAAGCTACGTTTGGGTACAACAAATTAAAAGGTACGCTGAATGACTTAGGGTTGGAAGAGGCTCAGGAGAAAGCTTCACCTCCAAGCACAAGTATGGTATGGCTAGGTGTACACTTTGACACAGTTAAGCAAATCATGAGACTTCCAGAAGAAAAGGTTAAAGAGGTGTTAGATGAGGTCCACATGTGGCAGTACAAAAACACAGCGTCCAGGGTCCAACTTCAGTCTCTACTGGGGAAGTTGAATTTTGTGTGCAAAACCTGTAAACCAGCCAGAATTTTCATGAACAGAATCCTTAACTTAGTTAGGGCTACTTATCCAGAGAAACAGGTACAATTAGATCTAGAATTTAAGCAAGACCTGGCCTTTTTCCGCACTTTCCTTCCTCAGTATAATGGCATTCATGTCGTCAAAAAAGTTATGGCCAATGAGAGACTGAGCTTGGAGGTGGACGCCTGCTTGGAGGGTTGCGGAGGTCTATGCGATTGTGAAATGTATGGCAGGCTTTTTCCTAAGGAAGTTGTGAGGGCAGGACATCACATTTCAAGGTTAGAGATGCTCAATGTGGTAATTGCCTGTAAGTTGTGGAGTTCAAGGTGGGCAGGTAAATATGTAGTGATAAAATGTGACAACGAAGCCACTTGTTCAGTACTGCAGACTGGTCGTGCCAGGGACCAGTTTATGCAGCGTTGTGCAAGGGAAATATGGCTCCTCATGAGTACAGGTGATTTTGAGATCAATGCAGTGCATGTACCCGGTAAAAACATGAATAGAGCAGATGCACTTTCTCGTAGGCACACAGGTGAAAACTACAAAAAGATAGTGCGTGATCTTAAACGACAAGGAATGAAGGAGATTGGTGTGTATGATAAAATGTTTGAGTTATGTGCATTAATCTAGCTCTGTTACATATGTCTCAACTGTTTTTTATATTTGCAGTAGCAGTTTTACGGTACACTGAATTGATGACTCGGGCTCGCAGGAGACAGAGGGCAGCTTTCCGTCCGGGCACAGCAAAAAATCAGCTGACGCATATAAAAACCTATGTTGGCTTCTGTGTCAAGTTTAAGCAGCGCTTTATGGACCCGGATGAAGACACCCTCTGTGCATTTGTTGAGTTCCTTTGCTTAAGTTTAAAATCTGCGGCTTCAGTAAGAAACTACATTTCAGGAGTCAGAACTTTTCATGCCAAGTTAGGTATTGACTCTAAGGCATTAGCTAGTTATAGGTTCAAGCTTATGATGCGGGCTTCAGCTTTAACCATGCCCCAAGGTGTGAACCAAAAGTTACCGATAACAAAACAAATACTGCTTGATCTTTGCTTAAAGTGTGATAAGTTGGGAGCCTTGGGGGCAGTTTTGAAATGTCTATTCATCTTTGCCTTCCTCACTTTGCTAAGACGTTCTAATCTCCTGGTTAATTCTAGAATCAAGTTTGATTGTGCTAGAGTTTTATGCAGGGGGGATGTTCTTCTGACAGCCTCAGGACTATCGGTAGCCCTTAAAAGAACCAAGACCCTTCAGTGTGGGTCAAATTTTGGTGTTTTACCCTTGGAGGCCGCGCCTGGCAGTCCTTTCTGCCCAGTGGTGGCCTTCAAGCAGCTCAAAAGTGCACTTCCAGCCCTTTCGTCAAAGGCACCGTTGTTTATGAGGCCTGGCAGAACACCACGCCACCTGACAGCAGCTTGGGCCACTAAAATTTTGCATGGTCTTCTGGCAGGGGTAGTTACAGACCCTGGGCATTTCAGTTTACACTCTTTTAGAAGGGGAGGTGCAACCCTTGCCTTCAAGCAAGGAGTTGACTTACAAAGTATAAAGGCTTTGGGCACCTGGCGATCTGATGCCGTTTGGGCTTATCTGGAGGTTGCCCACAGGAGAGTGCAGGCGGCATCAGGTTTGAAGGCAGCCCTATTCGCTTGAGTTCAAAAATGGTCAGGACCATTAGCTGCTAGCTGCTGTATTACTAAGACAAATTTTCTACTTTTGGCTGGTCTCCTCTAGTAGTTTTAGTCTGTAGTTTTAGATAAATGTTAGTATTGTCTCTTGTAGTATTTATTGAAAGTTTGTACCTTGTGTAGTGTTGTCTATAAGTGTTTTAATATTGTATTTATTTATTTGATATAGCTTGTAATTGTGCCATTACAAAGTGTGTCATTAAAGTATTTTATGTATCTCCAGCCAGTGTTTGAGTGGTTTCTCCCCATGTGCAATGTAATGCGCAGGTCACACCCAGCATTGCAGATCATGGAGAGAACCCACTGCACATCAGGATTCGCACATACAGCTTGTGGGCTGCATAATTAGTGGCCTTTATGGGTCACTACTGCAGGCATGGCTGGGCTGCTGCTCGGACCTTCAGTGTGGGCAGTTTCTAGGTCGATGGGCCTCACTGCACTGCTGCTTCTGCAGGTTTGTCAGGACTGCCTACAAACTGGGTCACGCCTGCAGGCACTGACGTACATTGAGGGGGAGCTGCTAGGGCTTGCCTGCATGTACTGACCACACTGCTGCTTTCAATCTCCCGCTCCTTTTGGGTGTGTATAAATAGGGCTTGTGCAGGCAGGTAATTGCATTCCAGGCTGGGGAGTGGTAGTGCACACAACTTGTGGCTACAGGCTTAACCATCACCTCCCACCCACCCAACTTTGAAGATGTATTTTGATTTTATGAGTGACGTCTTGAAGGGGTAGGGCTGGTCTCCTCTAGTAGTTTTAGTCTGTAGTTTTAGATAAATGTTAGTATTGTCTCTTGTAGTATTTATTGAAAGTTTGTACCTTGTGTAGTGTTGTCTATAAGTGTTTTAATATTGTATCTATTTATTTGATATAGCTTGTAATTGTGCCATTACAAAGTGTGTCATTAAAGTATTTTATGTATCTCCAGCCAGTGTTTGAGTGGTTTCTCCCCATGACATGTGATAACAATTCTGCACAAATTACGAACAAGTAGGGAGATATGGGGTCACCTTGTCTATGGCCTCTGGATAGGTGAATCTTTTCCGACAGGTGGCCATTTTGCTCAACTCTAGAATATGAATTATGTTGTAAAAGTTTAATTGTTTTTATAATAAAACTGCCATAACCAAAATTTTTTAGACAATGTGTAATAAAATCCCATTTTATGGTGTCAAATGCTTTGGCGTAATCTATTATAACTAACATCCCAGGAATATCATTATCTTCACAGTACTTAAGTTCATGAGAAAATACTTCATTAGAGAAGCCGTCTGGCCCTGGAGCTTTATTTGTTTTACTTGTTTTAATGCTATCCTCTAATTCTATTAGTTTTATAGACTCTTCAAGTTTATGTTTAGTAGTAGCTGTTATTTTAGGGAGATTATCTAATAAATGAGAGTATCTAGTCTGTTTGTCTATTTTGTTTCCTTTTGTACTGAAGAGATCCCGATAAAAAGAAGCCTGTTCTTTTAATATTGATTTTGAATCATTAATTATCTGATTGTTATTGGTTATTAGCTCAAAGATATTTTTATTTAGGTAGTTCTTTTTTTCTAAATTTAAAAAAAATTTAGAGGGCTTTTCCCAATCTTTATAGTGTTGATACCTAGATCTTATTTGATGGCCTTTCAATTTATTTGATCTAATTTCCAGTAATTCATTATTTAGTTTTTCTAACTGATTTTTATTGCTAGTGTTATCTCCCAGATTTACATCTATTCTCTTTTTCAAGTTTGTTATCTGGTTAATTATGGTGGATTCCTGCTCTCTTTTCAACCAAGATTCATGTTTAGAAAAGTTTATGGTTTCTCCTCTAATTTGACAAAATAATGTATTTATGAATAGGTGTATTGGAATGTTTACCATGGTAATGTTTACCATGGTCATGTTTTATAAATTCTTTCGAATAAGTCGAAGGAGCATAGGTTTGTTCAGCTAAAGTTATTGTTTTTTTTATTAAGTTAATATATTCTTTAGATTTTGGTAATTAGATATATACATACATGGAGAGAGAGAGAGAGAGAGAGAGAGAGAGAGAGAGAGAGATGATAACCATTCACATTCAGCTGTTGCATTTCGTTGATGTCCTCTGGTTTGAGAGAGAGAGAGAGAGAGAGAGAGAGAGAGAGAGAGAGAGAGAGAGAGATGATAACTCACATTCAGCTGTTGCATTTCGATGATGTCCTCTGGTTTGAGGATGATCTCGGGTAATGAGTTGGACCTCCTCGCCCCGTGATTGGCATAGTGGTTGACACTAGGAATAGGTAAGGTCTTGAATACATCGCTGTTGTGAATTCTGTCTCTTTCCTCGGCCCTTCTCTTCTTTTCCCTGTCCAACCTTAGCTCGTAGAACAAGATGTACACCAGGAAAAGAGAACTCAATCCAAATAAAAAGGTCAGGAAAATCTACAATAGAAATACTATATATAGTAGATGAATATATTGCTTTTTTTGATATTTTGTTTTGATATGAATAAGACTGGTACACTTTGTATCATACGATGGGACGCTTACATATACGACTTGCAAAGATACGAATGAAGTATTACTTGATAATCCATATATTACAGTGCTGAGTATATAATTATCTGCATCATTTTATGATTATATCATGTTCAAAAACAACAAGCAATGATTTCACGTACCTTTGACTTGATAGAAATGAAAACAATTTAGCTTTAGAATACTTTGCAAATAGTCCATTTGAAAAGAACACTGGTTCTAATTGCAATACATTATAACATGGTCTAATGTAATTTATTACATATTACATAAGGAATTGGTGAGTTTCAATACACACCCTCCATTGCAATAATGTTCCATGCAACACAAAACAAGATATTCTTTCTTAAATATTACAAAGCTGCTGAACAACTTCTGAGAGTAAAACGTCTTAGATTTGAACACCTAATGATAACACATATTGCCCATTACGAGGTATTCATATCGTAGAGGTCGTTTATCGGTTTACTAGAAACAAATAGGTCTCGGGAAAATGTCTATCTCCGAAACAGAGGGTGCTCACATTACTGATTTCTCTGTACAACGACCTTCATAAACACACAGCCAGTAGTGCGTCCATTATTAGATGAGAAAAGTGCATTTTGAGATCTACGTACCGCCCCGCTAGTTCCCTGTAATGTTGTAGAACGTATCGCCTCTGATAGATTCAGTGTCAGCCCTGTCACAATGATCATCAGGCCATATACTGTGCTAATGACAGTTGCTTTTTGGTACCTGAAAATGGCAAGTATCATAATCGTTACAGGCCTCCCGAAATATTCATCTATGAAATGCAAAAGGATTGGGATGTATACTTTGATTCTATGCACAATATGATATTTTTGTATTTGTGAATACAACAGCACAAATAACTTTTTACGGATGGCGTCTATTGATAAACCTTTATTGTTAAACCTTTGTATGCGGTTTAGCTTAAAATAACTACAAATGATAATTGCGAATGGTAATTGAAATAACGCACACCGACGGTTTATGAAATTGCCTTATTTTGGACGGAGTCCTTTGCTATTATTTTTAAAGATTTACAAAAAATAAGAGTGGAAGGTTTACAAGGAACGATTTGTACACTTGATAATGTCCCGTTTTACTTTTACCTCCAAGGGCGTATGTTGATAGGTTAACGAATTACCAAAATTATAAAGTTTACACACTTGATAATGTCCTGTTTGTGCTTGTCCTCCATTACGCATGCGTCACATGATGCTGACACAGAAGGCAGAAGGGAGGCGATGGACAGAGTTGGTTCAAGTGAGACAGTACTCGCGCCATTCCCGCCAATTCCATTTCCGGTACTGTTACCTTGCATTTCATTGGCTTCCTCCACATCCCGATCATCCAATCGGCGGTTCGGGGTGCCATCTTGGCGCTCACTTATTCCATTCATCTTAAAAGAAAATTTTGTTTTCATAAAAAAATCAGAATGGCGCTTGTGGAAAGCTCACATATTGTGAAGCCATTTTTATAAAAGAAAAATATGTAATTTGCATATTCTTTTATTTAATCTCTATATTATGGAATCAATTCAAATAATCATAGCAGCACACTACTACTACTACTACTAATAATAATAATGATAATAACAATAATAATGATAATGATTACAATAATGATTATAATAATGATAATTATTATAGATAATAATGATGATGATACTGACGATAATAGTAATAATAATGATGATAACAATAATTATAATAAATGATAATAAATGATAATAATAACAATATTGATTGTAAGAAGAAGAAGAACAACAACACTAATCAATAACAATAATGACAATAATAATAGTAATAACAATAATGATAATAATGATAATGATAATAATGATGATGATAATAATGATAACAATAATAATGATAATAATAATGGTTATTATAATAATGATAATACTAATAATAATAATGATAATACTAATTGTTATATTCATTATAATGAAAGCAATATTCATGATGATATCCTCAATATTTACACTTGGATACACATATTCCGTGTTCCCTTCATTAGTCAAATAAGTTACATAATTCGTTTTGCAGTCCTTTTTGATATTTCTGCAAACATAGCGTGTTTTATTTCCTCTTGTATGTATGAAAAAATATTGAACATATAAATTGAATAGTACTTCGATGTTGGGTACACTCGGTCATTAAACATTACAGTCGGAAAGTACAAGTTTAATAAGAGTAGTTTGTATCTAGGTCTAAATAAATATCTCCCCATTTCCTAAGAAATTCCTCAGTTTTCTGATCAATCTTTGCATAATACTAGTTTATCTCATTAGTGTGAGGAGCTCTTCCCCGTCTGTCTATTTTTCATGAAGAGATGTTTTCACCATCCAAATAGTAGTAGTTAATACACCATTACCCCTTTTCGTACCTTCTCAATATCACTTATGGTTCAGTCTTTTAAGGTGGGGTTACCGTATGTACTTAACGTAATTACGTAATGCTTTATTATCATTCACACAAATTATCTATTTCTATATTGGTCCTCCTCGCAATACACTCTCTCGATGATATTCATTTAATGATCAATTCGAATACAATCTGGAAAGGCGAATCAATTTAACGTGACATAAAGAAACAACAAATCATGAAGGCTAATTAAAGATTCTTACCTTTGTAATAAAATGATAGTCCCTAAACGTCACCCTAACGGAAATGATTTGAGCTACTTGCACACGGTGGTGCATTCAGCGCTCCGAACCTTGCACCTCTGCATAGATAATAATCTGTCAAGCTTTTATACTAATAACGTGCATCCGTATTAGAATAAAGAGGTGTGGCTAACGTTGGGGAATACTTCATGTAATTCCTGGAACTGAACTTGTACAAAACACATGAATATTCATACATACATACACTACATAAATTACATACATACGTACATATAAACTGCAAATGCAGGCATACATATGTACATACATACATCGTACCTGCATACATACAAACATACATATATACATGAATACATACATACATGCATACATGCATGCATGCATACATACATACATACACGCATTCATTCATACAAACGTACAGAGAGAGAGAGAGAGAGAGAGAGAGAGAGAGAGAGAGAGAGAGAGAGAGTGCTTTAGTTCATTTTGGGTCTGTTGGTTGTTTTAGTTGTTTTTGGAGGACGGGGCGCCCTACACTCCATTCGAACCTTGTTATTGTTCAGCCAGCAGACGTGTTCAGGCTGCGTCGACATTTGTTTATATGTAAGCATTAGCGTTAATAAATTTTCTGCCCGATCCTCGACGTTACTCGTTTTTATTGCGCAAATAATGTATATCCGTTTGACAAGTTTGTCAAAACAAGGCACTTTATCAGTGATGGCTGTCAATGCTGTGCCCGGTTGCCTTTTAACCGTTGCAATACTCACAGGACCAGTGCTTTCAAGAGACTTCAGAAATGTTGCCACACAAGAAAGCAATGTGCCAGAAAATATTTGCAAAAGGGTGGAGGTTGGTTCCTTCATATTCATATCTTTACTAGCGAACCCTTTTGATTTGAAAAGCTTTAACGCTGAAAATATATGTGAATAACAATGGTGGGGAAGGTGGGGATATTTTCTCTCATATTTCGTTTTGTTTTTATCGAGTCTGCAACATAACTAGTAGACGATTGTAAGCCGTAAAAATACTATATGGTTATTGCGCGGAAATGTAATTTTATCGTGAATATATATTGGAAGTAAATCAAACCGCGGATACAATTAACGGATAGATGTAGATTGCATTACGATTTGCATGATCATTCACACATATAGCCTGATAATGCCTTCATTATCGAGTTATGCCAAATACAGTTTCGGGGAATTATTAAGTTCAAAACATACTACTTCGTAAATGTGAGCATATAAACATTCATCTATGACTCATCTGTCATTTCCTGTTTGATAAATATCTAGTGGAAATAAAGTGCATGTGAGTGACCTTTCAGTCTCTTTTGAAGCAGTCTTAAGATCTATACAGTTCTTAGAAACATAAGTATTGACAACTTTCATTTTTCATCCTAAATCCCCCAGAGAGTGTAGCTATGTAGGTTTAGGCTGGATAAGCATAGAAATATATATATATGTAAAGAAGCTTTTATTTATAAGGACAATATTGGTATTGAAACAGGATTCTATATATAGACATATTTTTATCAATCGATACATGCAGTATATAACCGACCGCCCACGTTCAAGAATGAATGTATTAGAGAGCCCGGTCTTTGATATGATGAGAATCGTTGATATGTTTGAACTGCATAATGAGGTTAATGACATGGTGCAAAGCACCAGAATGTACAGCAAACGACAATGGAGTAACATGGTATGGTCAAGAGCCTGGTTTCTTGAGAACAGGGACTGGAAGATAAGGGCCAGTCTTTTTAAAGTTTCTAAGCATATCAATGCAATACAAGAAAATGTACAAATGTTGATCTGGTGGCAAATTGGGGATATGTCACATGACAAAATGAGATGTGTTGAGACGATGGTTAAACTGGTGACTAGGTCAAGCAAGTTAAAATCAGATAACTATCTCTTCAAAAATGATCCGATTAACCGCCCGTACTGTGATCTGTGTCAGACCCATTCCTTAGAAGATGTGAAACACATTATATTACATTGCCCTGGCCTTACTGTCCAACGCAACGAAATGTTCAAGGAATTAAATAAATTAGAAATGCAGTATGGAATTAAAGTGTTGCTACCATACGAGAGTAATCTAAATTTCCTACTTGGAAAGATGCCAACAAGGTGCCCACCTGTTATGATATATGATACATGTAGGGTGATTGCCCAACACATACACCAAATGTACGCACATGTTATAAAAAACAGGGAAGGTGTAGGTTAAAGACTCTCCGGAAAGATCTGGTAGCTTAATCCACACTGACTATTCTAATTATATTAATGTATAGTTTTCCGTGAGATCCCTCAAGGGCCAAGTAGAGATATGGAACTATGGTAATGGAGGTATAATTTTCATTATCCCATGCAATGCTACCCTCCACACCATAGCGAAATAAATTTAGTGCGGTACCTCAGCTTTAAGTACGATCGAGGTGCTACAACACCCCTAGTCATACGAGTTTATGTATACACCTCGTACCTTTATTATGAAATAGCAAACCTGTATATATATGTCGCTCTATGAAAGATTTCCAAGTTAAGTTTTTCAATGGCAATGCGGTGTTGCAGCTCTGTTAAGGTAATTCCTGTAGATATTGCCTCATGCTCAATACAATATCTGCATGCCTTTGTTTTAATACGCAGATCTCTAGGTGTATCGTGCAATCAGAATATTATTTAAGTTGACAGTGATCAATGTACTTATGGTATTCTAACATAAGGCCGCTTTCTGCTACCCTGTGTATACTCACTTTCGAAACTTTTGTGACACAGAAGTAGCACTGTACCCCAACTTTAATTATGGGTAAGGCGTAAACATACAACATTGCCATGGAAATTCTTGTATAAACTATCTACATTATTAAATAGAATATTGTACCTGTATATAAGTTATTTTTGTGTTAACACGGTTGTACCGTCTATATCTATAACATGTTTGGTAACGTTACTTTACCTATGACCATACCTAAGTATGTGTTTCAGTATTTGAATTACGAGTCAATAAATATACATTAAAGTTACAACAAGGGCAGATAATCCTATTACCTGAACCCATTTATAGTATGTAATAATTTTTGTAGACGCCTGCTTAGTAGAAACTACGCATATATACTTATTGCAAATATTTAAAATTTCTTCTATTGCGTTATGTTTCTAAAACTCATTCCATAACAAACTTAGTACATAGAATTACAATAGGGGCAGACACCTTTAACATCTGAACCCATTTATATTATGTATTAACGAATTTTCTCTCTCTTTCAATTTTCATTTTGTACTATCATGTATCGTACTTTGACGCTTTTACGCGTAGTCAATAAACATACATACACATTTCGCTAAATTCAGATCATAAATTATCGAACTAGGATGTCCGTTTATCACATTTTTCGCTTTTGGAACTTCCCGGTTTGCCTTCAAATCGCAGATAAGCTCTTTAATACTGCGTAATTTGGGCTTCTCGTCAAATTCAATGGACGATTATCACTTATTATTAAACCATTGATACCCACAGCGGCCAAACGCATCTTGACAATTTTGGAGATATCATTCAGGCAAAAGCGTGATTGGAAAAATGCTTGAAGGAGAAACGTTAATCAGGACACTATCTGTAACATTCCTTCAAACGTTTTGTAAAATCATCCATAATTTCCAAAGATATAAAAAACTAAAACTAGCAAAGATCCAGATGAAAAATGTATATACGAGAGTAACTCTTAAGAAGTAATGAGTTAAAGGGATCTTAATGTTTAAAATGTATTCAAACAATAACATACCATGATAAAGTGAGTGACATTAGTGGATCATCAACAGGGATTTCAAGTCGCTCACACATGGGGCTTACACGTAATCTCACATGCAGGAAATTATCTTCATCCCGAAGATATATCCTGAGAAATCTTCCACTAGTAGACGTTGCTGTCCATGACGGTTCAACCCTTCCAATGCTAGGGAATTTTTCGTCCAAAGCACAAGAACGCGAAGATTTTTGAAAACCATCTGAACTCTGTCATGTTGGTATTCATTGGATAGCTCTCAGATGAGAACCCATGTGCTAGGGTTTCAATTATTTTCATTATATTCAGTTTTTTGCATATTCTTTATATTGGTCAAACTAGTTACCGGCAGCACAAAGAGTAACAACTCCTCATTTCATTTCAAATATTACTAGGTATGATGAGTTACATTTGTCAAACCGTGCATTAACCCTAGATGCAAAATGGTTAAAATGATAAAATACTGAAATCAAAACAACAATGAAATAAATAGGAGCAGGGATGCACGTTGGTCCTGCTTGGAATGGCATGACGTTTGTATTATTGTCACTATCTCTCTGACAGCCCTTCAATAGCATGACTAGCCTATTGTGCTTAGCGAGTTCCCGATGTCCAATATGTATAGGGTCAAAAATGGTGTCAATAATGTTGACAAATAAGATAGATAGCACATAGCTGAGATAGCCGGTGGACCTGTGAACACGGCATAATCTAATCAGCCCATGGCATATGAATGCACTGCTTTTTTATTAATGGCGCCCTATACCTGTATCATAAAATCCCTCGCGACCACACCCAATGACCTTTATTTTATTTTATTCAAGACAATGTCAACTGCAAATTTCTTTTGAAAATCTTTCTATTTCAGTGAGAATTTAAAAAGTAATCAGATAATTGGTTAAAACAATTTATCTGTTTATTTACACGTGTTTTTTATCAATGCACGCTTTAAAGTAGTCTTATTTTGCCGCCAGAATAATGAAGACGGTTGAAGCACGTATATATGTATGTTTGTATGTATGTGTGTGTATGTATGAATCCATGCATGCATGCATACATGCATGAATTTATGTATGTATGTATGTCTAAATGTATGTTTATATGTATGCATATATGTGCGTATGTGTATGTGTTTCGATTGCGGGATTACATGCCATTACACGTCAGCATATTTCCAATGAAGACGAATGGTTATATGTTCTCACCAAAAATGGCAACATTTCGATGTATAGCCTTTCCGAAGCTAAATACTAGTACCTACAAAATACAATCTTGGTCTAATATCCATAAGAACGTATTTAGCTAGTTGTGCAGGAATTCTTTTACGTCATATAGTAATAATCACATTACTATTCGCAGATCAATAAACATAATAACATATTAACAGCGCGTTTGCAATTAAACCCATTGGTACCCTTTTCTTCGAGATGTTCAGACACTAATACATATGCCATCTTAATAAACTAGGCAGGATATAACTGGGAGTCAGCAATAAGTGGCTACTGAACCAATCGAATACTATCCACTTTATCATTTGATCATTCAGCAACACACACACACACACATACATATATGTATGTATGTATGTATGTATGTATGTATGTATGTATGTATGTGTGTTTGTACATGTACATACAGAGAGAGAGAGAGAGAGAGAGAGAGAGAGAGAGAGAGAGAGAGAGAGAGAGAGAGAGAGAGATTTACATCTCCGAGATTAGGCCACTTGTGTCTCTATAGACACAAGGTGTCACTACAGAGTGTCAACGATACCTGGATAAGGTAGCTTACCTTTCGTAAATGTTCAATCGAGGAGATATTTGTTGGAAATGTAGCGTGTATTCCTTATTCCAAAGCCATTTGGCAGAAATGAACCCTTTCTGAAGTATGTCACTGCTTATATATGTACAATCTAAATTGATAGGTTTGTAACCACCAATCAAAATGCCGAAGCGGCTATGTTGCGTCCATAAAACTTTCGATAAAGAAAACCAATTGTAAGCTGTAAATGACAAAATGTAGTAAATACTCTTGTAAATGAAGTCGTCTAGTGATTTGTGAAGCCAATGGTCGACTTTGTAGCCTATCAACTTATGCCAATAGTATCGAGACTGATGTAACTTGGACCAAGGTCAATCGGCCAAAGGGTGGTCGACGTTGTTTATCAGTAGCTGGCTATTGGTCAGACTATTGACCGACAGGTTGAAATATGTTTATATTGACCTTGAATATATCAACGCAGCTGCTAGGCCGGTTGAAGCAATAGGAAATATGCAATAGTAAGAACTTAAGAAGCCGCGTAAAACTGGGGTCACTTTAATTACAGTTCTTCGTTACATCAAAGTACAGCAATTGCGGAGTAACTTGATGGGTGTTAGAATATGTACCTTTGAGCCTGTCCTGATGGCTGCGTGATCTAAGGCGTTGCCGCTGACTGCTAGATGTCTCTCACCACTGCCTACATGTAGGTTCGAATACAGTACCACCCGGTGCATGTGAAAAAGTTGCCTATGATGTATCCTTCTCGCCACGCTGTGCACTCTTTACTTAATCGTACTTAGCCCATTAATGCTTCAAAGCTCCTCTAGAAATTGTCGTCTGGGTGCTTTTGATAATCATTTAGGAGTTAACAATGATTTTACAAAATATTTGAGGGAGAGTTGATTGTTCTGATAAGCATTTCCTCTTCAAACATTAACCCAATAAAACATTCGCTTAACAGATTTCATCAAAATTGTCATGCTGCGTTTAGCTGCTGTGAGCATCAATGGGTTAAAAGGTTCCTGGTAAAACTTATATTCATCTGGTTTTATATCTTTCAATATCTCCGCTATGTTGTCATTACGATTGTTAGTTTTTGCGTTGCCTTTGAATGAACTTAAAAAGTGGACTCATAATTCTAAGAATACAATCTGTATATACAGTGTATATCATGAAGTGGTTATCGTCTTTTGGCACTTCAATATGGACCACATGGCCCTTATTGATACGTATCGAATACCTCAATTAAAAGTAAAGTTCACATTCTTCTTTCGATATTTCTAATTAAAGGTATGGCTATATAACAGAGGTCATCTAGTGGAAGGAAATAAATATATGTGTCCAAAAATGTTCAAACCTTTTATAAGAGTCAACTGAGTGCTATTGACAGCAATACTTCTATGGATCATAACGATTTTAATGTGTCTGACTTCTTGTTGATTTCCTGAAGTGACACAACTGATCTGATTTAGGGACTTCATGAACAACTATGAGACATCAAAAACTGCTATAACTGTACTAGTATAAGAAATCATGCAGAAAATACGTTTCACGTATTGAATTCTCATATCAAAATATATTATAACAAAAAAGCATTTTGACAATTGCAGTAACTCCATACTATAAGTGAAACGAATAAGAAGTAAGACATGCTATGCAAGCTTTTTTATTGTCCGCATATACATGTTTATCTTTTGATTTTTTCTGCACAAAACGAACGCATACAGAAACAATTAGTAGGAGAGAGAAGTTTTACAGTGATGGATATATTTCATGTGACTTGGAAGTCAGTTCCTAATGTACAACCTATTATGTCACTAGAATAAATCAGAACAAACAAATATTATCAAGAACCCCATTCCTTGGTAGTCATACTTTTTCAATTAAGACATTCCCGCTTTATATGGTATTTGTAAACTGTTTTCTCTTTATCAACAGACGACATGCCAATTAGACATTTACATAACATCGATGATACAAGTATGATTGATACATGAATATAAGTCACAATGTAAGGTACATTTAGATCTTAGTGATAGTTTATTCTTGATTTAAAGAGGATAATTTAATTTTATTGTAGCATAAACAGTACTGCTTTAGTTCAGCAACTATTATGTTGGTCGTCTATAACGTCTATAAGTAATACAGTCCATCACTTTGTCCATTCACCTATAATAATCATTAAAAGGGAAGTTTTGCTGTTGTAATTTAGAGTACTTGGTGTACCGTAGCGCAGATCTACCAATAGCATTTTGCTTTTGATCAAAGTAGCACAACGGAAAAGCTCTTCGATTTAGTCAAACAAATGATAGAATGGTTATACAACTTTTCTGTATATATACATGTACAGTAATAAAGCCCATGCACAATGGTATCACTCATGTCATGACATCTCTCACATGTACGATCATACTTGACACCCATATTAGATAGCAGTATGACTCTTACTGTTCCCTAATGCAAACACTTAAATCTGTATCATAGAATGCACATATAGCTCGCTACATAGTACATTCTCATAGTACATCTGTTAAAAGTCAGAAGTAGTAATCTAGGTGTCAGCGTCTGTATTCCAGATCTATGATACTAAGCAGTCTATAGGCTGGGGATGTGTTTCGTGTACATGTATATTGACATTCATCTAAATGAAGCTGGCCCCCTCACTACTGTATAACTGGTTTATTTAGTGGGCATGTTAATTTAGCTATAATAGCGCAGAGCAAATGTCCACTAAATGTATGTTTTACCTATATATGACATTGAGTGTAACTATAAAGGTAATGACAAGGTTATCTAAATGTTGCGCAACAATGTTATACTGACGCTATTGTGCTAAATATTTGGCACTCCATATTAAAGTGTAATACAGTATTAAGAAAAATCAGGGAATACTTTGGTAACCGGTAGCAAGGGAGAAAAATGGCGTCTTTAGTCGTCATCTAGATGGTAAAACAATGGGTCGCACTATAATGACCCTAACTTTTATACTAATTAACCCATAACAGTGGCTAACTAGTGACTGTAGAGTCTATTTCCTGTGGGGCATATCTATAGTGAACAAGTGCCTTTGTTTGGTATCAATGTGTTCCTCATACTCTCCGTGTCTCAATAATTGCTATAGATTGATAAGGTTTTGATCAGGTACCCTTATGGTGGCTTGTTTGATAAATTTGTGAATATAGGGACATTTTGAGATGTTTACACGTTCCATTGCACATTCATGGAATATTTCTTTGACAACAAATATTGTAAACCATAACTATGAAAGAAGTTATTGAGATATGCGTAATTTTGTAAATTTGCAAATAACGAAGACTGGACAATGGTTTTTCTTCCATATGGAAAATTCTTCCATATGGTTATTCTTCCACACATTACAATTTTACATTATCCATGTTTTGTAATATTCATCATTTCTTTGTCTCGATGTTTATTTTGTTGATATTGTTCATCTTGTCTACACAGTTATTACCAGAGACACAACTGCAAATGCCAAATCTAACCTTGGATCCACATACAAAGTAATCATGCTCCACCCACAGGGTCAAATTATTTCGCCATCTTAGTTTATCAATATTCAGTTTATCAATATGCCAAAGGCTAGATACCTCGTCAGACCAATTGAAAACATGTGTTCTGTTTCTTATATCGATTAAAAAGTGTTGGACCACTTGTTTGTGTTTCTTGCATTTAACAATAATATGTGCATACTATCTATGTTGGCCCTTTCGATATTTGTTGTTCTAAATGAACCATCAGTATAAGCATGTTGCTCTAATTTCTTACACTTACTGGGCCCCCTCCCTCCCCCGGGTATCATCAGTGTCTTCCTTATGTTTGGCATTAGCGGCAGAAAAAAATGAAAACCCACAAAGATATTAACGTTTACCTACAGTGCAGTAGACCTAATTGAGATATAATTTATATATCAAACATGCGGCAATCACATTAGCAAGACAAAGACACACACACACACGCACACGCCATACACAGATTACACCGAGAAAGACACTATGTCAATAAATTTCTGATCCTTCAACTTTAACTTCATCTACATAATTAACGGTGGAATAAAGTAACACTTGAGGGCCCTCAACCTCTTTCATGTATATTTAAGATGCTCTTCACTTTCTAAAGTTGTCATATGTGCCAGGTGCGTGGTGTTTTTCTTGATCAAGAGAAGGTCAAGTGAGGCAGTCAAGATCTTTTCAAGCTCCAATAAATATCTGTATATACCGTCGCCATTCGCTGCCTGCTATCCTGAAGCCTCTCTCTGGGGCACTGGGTCAGCCCCTTGATTGCAAGAGTTGATAAAAGCGAAGACCACCTAGGCACAAACTGATCCAATCCATGATCTATTCTTTAAAATACCAGGGAGGGCTTGTTTATATATGTTTATATATATATATATATATATATATATATATATATATATATATATATATATATATATATATATATATATATATATATATATATATATATATATATATATATATATATATATATATATATATATATACACACACACATTTATATATATATATATATATATATATATATATATATATATATATATATATATATATATATATATATATATATATATATATATATATATATATATATATACATGTATATGTACATGTACATGTATATATATATATATATATATATATATATATATATATATATATATATATATATATATATATATATATATATATATATACATGTATATATGTTTATATTTGTACATGCATACAAACATATATACATATTGTTGGAACTAAGTATTTCTCTGTGACAACTGATTTACTTCCTGACGGTTACTGGTTATATATACATATAGTAATAACTTTGCAAGTGCAATAACTTTGGACAATCTCTGAAGAACATGCAGTCACCATGAACTTGCACGTGCCTTTAGGGTGATTCCTCCGCTTGAAGAGAGGTGATACTCAGTCACCGAAAGGTAAATGTCAATATTGTTTTAAAATTAGATGTGGTACTAAAAGTAGTAAAACTTCGGGTATGGACGGATTCTTCACGCATTGCATGTTTATAAATGACTAAACATCTTAATGTACAATATGTTGGTACCAATAAACATGATATGGTAAAATTCTAACAGAATCCCAAAGATAAGTATGAATATTGTTTTTATACCAAACACCATTTTTTCGAACTTATTTTATATCACAAAGTCATATTTGCAGTCAAATAAATCCAGACAGGCTACACCCTGTGTCATCTACTAATACCAAGGGGTGCGTCTTATATACAGGTGCGTCTTATACACGCGAAATTACGGTATGCACGACCAGAAAGCACAACACAAAACTAACTTGATTATCAACAAAAAACAATGCTGGTGTTTTCCTCATTTTTTTTAATTTGTCTATCAAATGAAATGCAAAACAATGGAAGAATACATTCCATGCTCTGTGTGTATTTTCAAACCATTTATTTGATATAAGTGTTTCACAACCATTTACAGACATTATAGGATTATTTTAACCAACATTATCAGGAAGTCGATACAGTGTTTTCTCTTTTAATCGTATTATGTCAAAATGGTTCATGTGTACTAGTTAGTCTGTATATCTAATCGTTGCATTACATAAGCCTTTTGAAAACTGAAAAATTATCTTTATTGAAAGATGGTTAACAACTTTGAATTAAACACAATTATATTTCAAAACCCTCCCTTTAATACACGATTACTTAACCCTGTGCCTATCATCTAATACGTTCTGTTTTTTGTTTAGTCAGTTGGCCCTATCTATGTTTATTTGTAAAATGTTTGTTATCGCTTTTATTGTGTACAATACCAGTACAGTCAATAAACATACAACTACCGACAACTCTCCTTTATATATCTTTGTAAAATTGTTCATTGTTCCAAAATTGTTGTCAAAAAGTACCCTAATCCTAGAAAATATCTGTAGCTCTAGGAATACGACGGGGTTAATTTCTTTCAAAGATCTTTGTGTCCTTGTGTTTTGGACGAAAGTAGCCTCAACATTGGATGGGCTAATAAAGTCGGAGCATTAGTAAGCCTTGACCTTACAGTACAGCATGGTATTGTCCACCGAGCCAACAAGCATGGCGCCCTTGTAATAGTTGGCAGTTGTCGAGGCACTCAATAACTTCCCAGAATCCAACATCACTTCCCGTATTGACGTCACGTTCCCGTCCTGCATCTCCAGCCTCAGAACCTGAAATTTCACCAAAATATGAAATATTGGTCGCTTCAAACAGAATTGCTCAAAATGTAAATGTGGCGTATTAAGGTGGCTTATGTGTTGATTGTGAATAAAGGGTCATTTTGAGATTTTGACATTTGTTTAAGCCTGCAGCCCATATTCATATAAACTGCCTGTCAAGGCCATTACTGAGCAGAGTATATGAGACCAAATATCACAGCGCAGCCAAACATAGGCTTGCAGCACACAAGCAGAATAGGTGTTTGTCTCTTTCCTCTATGTTGAATTTCACCGAAACAAAATCTTTTCAAACATGCATTTTGTATATCAGATGTTAACACAATCGCATTTCCGATTGCCACAGAATTGCCCGCGCATAGGCCTAACTACTAACTACACGCGCTTGCTTCCACAGACAAACATACCTTTATACACAGCTAAGTGGGTCATGAATGAGCGTGACTAATATATATATGTTTATTAACTGTAACTTTCGTTACAAAATCATATAGTAAATACAGAAACAAAATAATCATCTTGACCACGCTGCCGGGCACGCCCGGGCAATGCGTATACCAGTCACTGGCAGGAGACAAGTTGACTGGAAGGAATGAATGGGGTTTTACGTTGCTTTCAACAACTTAGATAATATCTCGACTTGATAGAAACACGGAACCGGGAAGAAATTCCCTTCTCTTCACGAATAGTTCCAAAAGGGTCTTTCAGTTGCAGAAGGACCATAGACAGTCCTCCACAACGCCGCAAATTTCTATAGCGAAAATTACTATTTTTTTATAGAAAATTACTAGTTGACTGGTATAGGAATAAGTTATCTTAAGTGTGTTTAATACTAATAATAACATCACCTGCGACGGAGATTCTTGTTTGTCAGGATTTGCAATATGCTTCCACATTTTATGCCAAACCGGATGTGCTCCTATCCAGAGGTTCCCGGTATCCGGTTCTATGTCGATGTTATCCGGGTGCGTGCCTAGAAACACGTCCTGAAAAAACGCGGGTGAAAATTATTTTGTATATTGAAACTTATGTTAATCACATTGACAACAATGAACACTGGTAATAAAAGCAATGTGTGCATATTTCAATGTTTCCAGTTTACAAGTTTTTCATTTCATATTTGACATGCATATATGTTTCTTTTGAATTATTTTTCATTCTAAATCAAAATGACCTACTTACGTCTTTATAGTGTGTAATAATCTCTCAACCAGATTAGTTCTAAGGTAGCTTGTGCGGTCATTTTCTTTGACCCCGTTTTCCCTCTACCCTGCTTTTATTTGACAAATTAACATACACAAAACATATGTTGCCTGAAAGGTCTTCTGATGAGAAATACATTAAACATTAAAAAAGATATCGGGGTAAAAATGGAAATCCATAACGGAGCTCCCATCCACTATAATAGACCGGGGACCTTCAAATTTCACAAATCAGGAGGAAAGGGCAATCCAAAATGAAAAATATCAGTTTTTCAAATTTCTATTCCGTTCAAATTTTATATCCATTTCTTTCAGAATTTTTGTTGAAAATGCAAAATCAGTGCACTTTCAACTTTTAGATTACATAACTTTTGAATAAAACACCCAAAATGCATGTTTGAACCGACCCTGTCTTGGTGAAATTCAATATGGAGAAAGGGCCAAATTCATTCCCTGCTTGTATGTAAGCCTATAGGAGATTATGTAATAGATGATCTCTCACTCTGTCCGGTGATTGGCTAGACATTCACAAATGATAAGATTATGACGAAAATGATGTAGGCATCAACATATGTTAACATCTCAAACTGAAGAAATAACCCTATATTTACAAATTAACCCCACAAGCTACCAAGCTACCGTCAAAGTATGAAGTTTTAGACAACCAAAGCTTCATATGAAACAATACATAAATGAATAACATCTGTCCTCAGATCGTCTGTAGGAATTCAACATAGACCACGGAGAGTTGACATCTGCAACTCCTTTGGCACCAGAGCCACTTGTAGAGCCCTTTACTATAGATAGAGGGGCTGCGGTCTATCAGGGTAGAACATGAGAGAAGACAATTATGGAGAAAACCAAAGAGAGAGATTTAAGTATTACCTGGTGTAGCTCCAGTTCCCAGTTTGGCATGATTTTGAAAATTCCCATTGCTTGGGGTATCACATATGATACATACAAGTACCTAGAAAAAAATCAATTTAGGATTATGCTCTTCTAACACGGAGTCACATGTTGTCAAATCGTGTACTTTCTGTGGCTGGGGCATGGAAAAGGCCTAACCTTTATGGTTTGCCCTACACTGCTAATCTGGTCTTTAACTTGGAAAATTGCAATTATGCTCATTGGCTGAACAATATCGGAAAGCTACTGATCTGTAAAGCCTATTTTGTAGTGTTGTATTTTATTGACTGCAACTCAGATATCATCTGCATATTACTATTTCCTTTACCTATAGGTATCACTCCATCAAAATATAGCGAGGCTTCGTCACCCAAAACGTACCAATACCTGCTTTATCCTATAACTGTATTGTAGAAAAGCAGGAGAGGCAGGTCAGCTAGGGGACTCAGTTTGCAATGACAATAGAGAAATTGGTCAATAGTCTGGTGCTGCCACCTTTTGGGTGTATGAGTTATCACTCTTTCTAGACCTGTAATGCCCACTGCATGTATTCACTGTGGAACTTACTGCTGCAGATCGCATAGTCAGGGTTCATAGTAGGAGGCAGCAAACCTATTCGGCTTTGATATATCAACAATGTGGCCATTGTGTGCCAATGTGCCTTAAAACCCTCATTCATTCATTGAACCTTACTGAACAATTTATTGGTCCTCACTGTAAAGGATCTAAACTTACTTGAGATCAGGTGAGACATTCATGCCATCAGGTGAGAATAGACCTTCATAGACAATCCTGGCGTGGTTGCCGTCGTAGAAGCCCAGGCCGCCCCAGTGCAGCATGAGGTTGATCTCCAGGTCCATGATCCAGCGGTTATCACTGTTGTAGTTATTGGTCCAGTAAAAACTATCAGCACTCACGGCCACTACGTCATCAAGCCTGAAAAATCATAACCAGAGAATATGGAAGAATTTAAGTCTTTTTTTTTATTAAATATAGTGAAGAGAATGTCATCATAGCAAGTGTACATTATAAATTGAATGACAGGTCCCATTTAATGATTGCATTAAGTAAAACGTACTAGCTGTTATGGAGAAATGAGTGTCTTATTGTATATGCATGTTTCTTTTATGGAAAAAGATTTTTTTTAAGTCCGAAAGAACACATCCACTGTAAAAAGAAATACATTTTCAAAATACTTCCTACCAAATCTTGCTATTTGTTAAATAGAACCGCTAATCTATGTTACGTTAATTTGTTAAAACAAAGATGATTAACATGGTAACACATCAAAGTAACGATTATCTGCAGTCACAGCCATTTTGTCATCAACTCAGAAAGAAAGAAAATCAGGTAGAATGGTAATATTTCTTAATAGTTATGTTTACCAAATGAAGTTAGCTAGGTCGTACTTAAATTATAATTACTTCCCGTTATGTTGATGGATTTTTAATTTCGAAAGTTTAATCTTGACTATCGTTTCAGTTTTTTCACGATTCAATGCTAAATCGTGACCGGCTATCAGTCAATGTTTGGAGGAAAGCAGGCTGACCAGGGAAACCATCGCCTTACCCCAAGATGCGAGAAAATGAACGACCAGATGCCAGTTATTATATATCCTTTTATAAGATAGATTAACATGTGAAAGTCAAAACTAACCCTTGGGCATTATAAGATGTACTCATTTTAAAAATTTTGTCCAGCTTAGAAAGGTTTAGTTGGACAAATTAAATGTGTATTGTAGTATGTTTATCAACTGTAATGTCACAATTACAAAACCATACATTCAACTAAAGGAGAATAACAAAAAATACAAAGATAAGTAAGCCATAAAGCAGGCACAAAGGAAATATAAACAAATAAGGAGAACTCATAAGGAGAAGAAGGAAAAATCTAGTCCATCTTTAAACATGATCATACAGGCATGTGCCAAAGTAAGACTAAATTTAAGAAATCTCTTAATTTAGAGTGTGTCATGACTAGATATATCTAAATAGAGAAAAGTTTAACAGTAAAAAAAGAAAAATTACATAGGTATTTTACATTTCCCACACCATTCTACATAATTGACCGTATAGAGGGTCACTTTCGAAAATACAGGGATCACATACAGGTTAACATGTACACGACTTTGAGATAAGGAGGAAGAAAAGATTTCTTTAACCCACTCCTCTACTCATTAAAGCTGCCTGATACATTGCATATGCCTTCAAAATGATCCAAATGAAAATTCTCCTACTTGTCCATAAGCACTTACGACGTCATAAGTGGTGTTCTGATGCTCTTGACATGCGTCAGGGTATTGGCGTCCTGATCATACTTGAACTTCTCTATACTATCATGGTACTGTAACTGGTGCACGATAAACATAGTCACCTCCCCTGCAGCACAACAACAATACACGTGCAATAAAAATGAGGCTTATTTGTCCAGTCAACCAATTAGAGAGAGAGCTAGGCTATCACGTTTTCCATTTCCATCCTGTTATGTACGGGTTTAATTTAATTTTTTTCTTATGTTGTTATTCAATAATTTAGTTTCGCTCTCTGCCACTAGACGGCTTACATGTTTAACTTTTAAATATGGATTTTTTACAACGCTGTTGTAAAATACATTTCGGTCATTTTTTGACGTGTGAATTGAATGGAATATCACAAGTACTTCAGGATTCAACAACTATGGGATTAAAACCCTCTTTATAATGTTTACAATTGTAATTGTAATGTTTTTTGATGAAATAAGAAGGGCATATTTAAGATACAAGATAAAAAGTACAAGTTGCCTCACTATTTTGAAATAGAGCCTTGTTAGTAATATTGACGATATGTTCTCAGAATCCTGGCGACAGAGATATGTATGAAATCCTCAAAACAGACAATGCTTTGGTCTGTATACAGAATGTCTAGAATGTAGCTTTGTCCCTGGTAAATAAGTGTTAGATACGTATATTTGTGAGGATAAGTGTATGCATTTATGTATTCATGTATGTATGTAGTGTAAGCATATAATTACGTTTCAAATAGACATATGTATGCGATGTATTTATTTACGAATACGTGTATGTGCAACATACTTATGTATGAATGCGTTGTGTCTGTCAATTTCAATAAGCTATTTTACCTGTATCTTTATCAACCCACAAGCTGATGCCATGAGGTTGAAATGTGTTTGGGTCAACTCCAACTACCTTGACCTCCTTCGGAGGGTCATTAGGTTTATTAAAGTCGAAACTGAAAATCTTTCCTCTGACATCCTTGAAATAGGGAGAATCTGGGAACAGTGCTTTGAGGCCCTGCAATGAAAAAGAAAAGGTTCGATGTATAATCACTATGTACGTTTCCATATGTTTACAACAAGAAAAAAATGAATTGATAAATGTATGTTGTATACGTGTTTAATTTAATCCAACATGGCAGACCATTCTCCGCCGATAGAGGTCGCTTCACATGAATGTGAGGTGTACATGACCTCTGTCGCCAGAGAAATTGCCAGCAAACGTGTTTTTTTCAACAAAGAACATTTTTTTGGCATGTATGCCCGAAAGGGCTTCTATTTGTTTATCCTATAAAGGTAACTTCAACGACAAATTCTGAATTCCCTTGTTAAGATCTTCCTGACATTGGCCATTTTGCCCACTATTTTGGGAAATTGATCACCAATTCGTGCACGCGTATTAATTCTAATGCACATTTTTTGCGCTCAAGCGGTGTACGAGATAGCATTGCCTCCAGTATAACGAGACTCTGACGAGAGAATGCTGAAAAGCGTCAGACCACCATGGCATCTATCGGCAGTTTTTAAAAGCTACCAGCAGAATAGTATCCAGACTGGCGACATGTGAATAGAAAGTCTTCCATCCATCTTACTTTATAAGAAATTCATTTTCCTTGAAAGAAAGATGACATATTGATTTTGCTTTTAGGAATAGATCATCCGTAATAGTAGAATGTCGATTATTGACATGACTGGCTCTCCCAGCATTTGAAGATCCGTGTTGTACGCATCTGACTTTATAAGCGTAATGGATACTTACAGACGATATAAGTGCCACACCATTGGGTAGTGTCTCTATATCCTCAGAACCGAACTCTACAAATAAATGTTCAGAGTCTAAAAAGAACGACACTCAGTTCTTGTTGCATATATTATAATGAGACGAGCAAATATTTAGCTGTTGAACTTTTGCGGCCAAATTGTCATCTGAACAATCATGATTGCCCGTCTTAGAAAAAATTAAGCATATATGTAAGTGTGCATGTGTGTATATATGTGTGTTTGAGTGTGCGTGCGTGCGTTTGTATGTATGTATGTATGTGTGCGTGTAAATGTTGTATTTATACGGTACGTACATGCGTAAGTATGTATGTATTTATGAACGTTTGTAATGTATTTATGTACACGTAAGTATGTATGCTTTCATGTTCATGTGTGTATGTATTTATGTATGTATGTATGTTTGTATGTATGTATGTATGTATAATGTGTGTATGTTTGGAAAGATGGCCGTGTGGGTATATAGATAGGTGTGAATGTGTGTATTGCAATAAACGAACTGTTAATGTAAATCTTCGGTTTGTGATTAGTGATCGCGCAAACTTGTTGGCTAGGTGTACTGTCTAGCAACCTAGTTATGGCGTCATATATATTAATCATTAATGGCACTGTCAATATGATTATTAAATATGTGCATGTCAAATGCGTCAAAGATAAGTATCAAAATCTTAACATGAACTGGCTAAAAGTCAAAGAAGACGTAACTAATCTTAGGTGAGCAAAGATCACGGAACATGCATAAACATACGGCTTTCTGATGATAGAGGTTTCTTGAATATAATGATGTTGGAAAGCAAGAACAAATGCAATGCATGTACGGAATGATTTAACGTGTATGTGTTGCGTTCGCGGTCCCGGGCGTTTAGAAAAGGAAATACTTAATGCGCTGCAATTTGCAGAATATGTTAAATCAAAATGTCAACAAGCACGCTCACCCCCATTTCTGAATTGTCAAATATCACCCATCTTCAACATGTTTATTTGAGTATGTTTAAAAAACGGATCATCCATTTATTTTTACAATGATGTTGGAATTAAAACTGGTTTTACAAATTGTTCATGAAGAGTTGTTGTAAGTTTTCTGAGAACCCTTCTCCTTAAAACCGTCCCCAAATATACTTTGCCTCTAAGATTTCAATGAGATTGTCAGACTGCTTTTGGCCACTGCTAACATAAAAATGGTTTAATATAGAAACTTATCTCTACTTACGTATTTCCTTGATCACTCGACAGGGTCCCGGATGATGCTCATACACTGTCCGAAAAAGGTTATAGTGGAACCTTGAGGGGACAATAGAGCATAACGATATTGATGGTGATGACGATGATAATATGATAATGATAAAAATAATATGCAAACATGGTCGATGGACATGTGGTAATAATCGATAGAGTCACATTAAATCCTTTTTTAAATAACGCTGTTTTCAGTTGGGTCTTAAACTTTTGCATACTATTCACAGCCTTGATGTTATCTGGAGCTCATTCACTAAACAAGCATTTTTTTGTTATATCAATATGTGCTTGTCTCACGATATATACTTACACAAGTTTACAAATATGTTCTGCAATAAACCCGAGGATGACGATTAACACCGCCTGTTTCCATGACAGCATCTCTACGGCCGTATTCTCGGCTAATCTATAATAAATTGAAATACACGGGTGAAATATCAGTCATATCAGGTGCCATGGAGAGCGTGTCTGTAGAGTGTTGAAGCAACTTACACATATGCATACTCAGACACATGCACGCAAAACATATGTATGGACGCAGTTTTGTATTTGAGCGTGTGAGTGTATATATACTCAGTATATATACTAGTATATACATATATATATATATATATATATATATATATATATATATATATATATATATATATATATATATATATATATATATATATATATATATATATATATAAATATATATATATATTTATATATATATATATATATATATATATATATACTATCTATATATAAATATATAAATATATCAATCTATCTATCTATCTATGTGTATATATGTATGTGTGTGTATCTATCTATCTATCTATATCTATATCTATCTATATATATATATGTATATATATATATATATATATATATATATATATATATATATATATATATATATATATATATATATATATATATATATATATATATATATATATATATATATACAAGTGTGTGTATATGTATCTACTACTACTACTACTACTACTACGACGACGACGACGACGACATGTACTACAGCGTCGTGGAATATATGATATATAAACCAGCTCTCGTGGGTGTCATGTTTTCGTGTCAAACAGCATGTCCCACTAACCCCTGCTGCAGAGCCATAGGCTGTGTGTGCAGCCCGTGCAGCAGCAGCACTAGCATACTATCAAAACCAGACATTACGTACAGCAACGTATGCACTTCCCCTGATAACTAACTGCAAGAAATTGTCAGAGTTGAGCAATTATGATGTGTGTCGCCATGTACATGTAGCATGTAGAATAAGAAAGCAATAGCCACTACAAACCTCCAGTGGAATAGTGGTAGACAGAATTGACCTAGTATTGTATGGGCAGTCGTGGAAGTGAGACTAGGGCAATGCGATGACCTAGATTATTCTTAACGCCACCTGGTGATAAAAAACGGAATCCGCTTACAATACAGTTGAGGTGCAATGAAGTGTAAATTGGTTCAGAATCTGACACTCTTGTATGTAGATTACTAGGCCTCGGTTGAGCTGCTTTCAACTTGAATAATACAACTGTACTAACTTAATAATACAGACTACACGGTGTGTACACAGGCACCTAAAAATTCAAGACACGGAAAACGAGTGAAATCAGCTAACTTTTAAATGAAGGTTTTGAGACTTCTCATGAGGAACTATCTCCCTGAAACACTTGAGACGTTCGCTGCCTTGAACTATGATAAATGTAAGATGGAAGTTCTGTGAATTTATTCGATTTGTACTATTATGATAGTTGTGAAGTATACCATTATCTAAAGCAAATATTGCCCAACATCTGCAGAGATGTGCCGACATTTGTCAGGTGGTTAAATGTATACTAAGTAATCCAAACATGTTTCCAAACGCTGAGCCTATATCATTTAGTGAGCGACAAAATAGTGTGACGTTCGGATACTTGGCTAGCTCGGCCTCATTTTGCGTTTCAATTTACCTTCTGCATTAATCATTGATGAGTATCTAACGACACCTGTCGCAACCCATATCAACTAAATCAAGATATAGCGAATAACAAAAACAAATATTCGCACAATCTCCTTATAAATCATATTTTATTGGCGAATATTCTTTAATCTACAAAATCACGAATGTGGCTATCGACCCTTGTCGGTATTAGGAATAGATGACCTGGAATAATTCCATATATTTACAGATCATTGCGCAAGCTATCTGTGTCGTCAGCATAGACCAAATAGCCCCAGCAGGCAACATAGCAATCAGTTGGTGTGCGATACACTAGACTGCTCAGCCATGGAGGCAGCCCTATGATGCTGTATTTCACCTATTCTGAGGTGAAATACTGCAAGCAGCCATTGTGTAATACATTGGACTGCTGAGCCATAGAGGCAGCACCATGATGCTGTATTTCACCTATGCTGAGGTGAAATACTGCAAGCAACCAGTGTGCAATACATTAGACTGCTCAGCCATGGAGGCAGCCCTATGATGCTGTATTTCACCCATGCTGTGGTGAAATACATCAAGCAGCCAGTGTGCAATACATTAGACTGCTCAGCCATAGAGGCAGCCCCATGATGCTGTATTTCACCTATGCTGAGGTGAAATACAGCAAGCAACCAGTGTGTAATACATTAGACTGCTCAGCCATGGAGGCAGCCCTATGATGCTGTAGTTCACCTATGCTGAGGTGAAATACAGCAAGCAGCCAGTGTGCAATACATTATACCGCTGAGCCATGGAGGCAGGCCTATGATGCTATATTTAACCCTTACTGAGGTTAAAAACAGCAAGCAGCCAGACTGAGTGTGCAATACATTTGACTGCTCAGCCATGGAGGCAGCCCTATGATGCTGTATTTCACCTATTCTGAGCTGAAATACAGCAAGCAGCCAGTATACAATACATTAGACCACTCAGCCATGGAGGCAGCATGATAATGCTGCATTTCACCCATGCTGAGGTGAAATACTGCATGCAGCCATGTGCAATTCATTAGACTGCTCAGCCATGGAGGCAGCCCTATGATGCTGTAGTTCACCTATGCGGTGGTGAAATACAGCAAGCAGCCAGTATACAATACATTAGACCACTCAGCCATGGAGGCAGCACGATAATGCTGCATTTCACCCATGCTGAGGTGAAATACAGCAAGCAGCCATGTGCAATTCATTAGACTGCTAAGCCATAGAGGCAGCCCTATGATGCTGTATTTCACCTATGCTGAGGTGAAATACAGCAAGCAACCAGTGTGCAATACATTAGACTGCTAAGCCATAGAGGCAGCCCTATGATGCTGTATTTCACACATGCTGTGGTGAAATACAGCAAGCAGCCAGTGTGCAATACATTAGACCACTCAGCCATGGAGGCAGCCCTATGATGCTGTATTTCACCTATGCTGAGGTGAAATACAGCAAGCAGCCAGTGTGCAATACATTAGACTGCTCAGCCATAGAGGCAGCCCTATGATGCTGTATTTCACCTATGCTGAGGTGAAATACAGCAAGCAGCCAGTGTGCAATACATTAGACTGCTAAGCCATAGAGGCAGCCCTATGATGCTGTATTTCACCTATGCTGTGGTGAAATACAGCAAGCAGCCAGTGTGCAATACATTAGACTGCTAAGCCATAGAGGCAGCCCTATGATGCTGTATTTCACCTATGCTGAGGTGAAATACAGCAAGCAGCCAGTGTGCAATACATTAGACTGCTAAGCCATAGAGGCAGCCCTATGATGCTGTATTTCACCTACGCTGAGGTGAAATACAGCAAGCAGCCAGTGTGTAATACATTAGACTGCTAAGCCATAGAGGCAGCCCTATGATGCTGTATTTCACCTACGCTGAGGTGAAATACAGCAAGCAGCCAGTGTGTAATACATTAGACTGCTAAGCCATAGAGGCAGCCCTATGATGCTGTATTTCACCTATTCTGAGGTGAAATACAGCAAGCAGCCAGTGTGTAATACATTAGACTGCTAAGCCATAGAGGCAGCCCTATGATGCTGTATTTCACCTATTCTGAGGTGAAATACAGCAAGCAGCCAGTGTGTAATACACTAGACTGCTCAGCCATAGAGGCAGTCCTATGATGCTGTATTTCACCTATGCTGTGGTGAAATACAGCAAGCAGCCAGTGTGTAATACATTAGACTGCTCAGCCATAGAGGCAGCCCTATGATGCTGTATTTCACCTATGCTGTGGTGAAATACAGCAAGCAGCCATTGTGCAATACATTAGACTGCTAAGCCATAGAGGCAGCCCTATGATGCTGTATTTCACCCGTGCTGTGGTGAAATACAGCAAGCAGCCATTGTGCAATACATTAGACTGCTCAGCCATAGAGGCAGCCCTATGATGCTGTATTTCACCTATGCTGTGGTGAAATACAGCAAGCAGCCATTGTGCAATACATTATACTGCTCAGCCATGGAGGCAGCCCTATGATGCTGTATTTCACCTATGCTGTGGTGAAATACAGCAAGCAGCCAGTGTGCAATACATTAGACTGCTAAGCCATAGAGGCAGCCCTATGATGCTGTATTTCACCCATGCTGTGGTGAAATACAGCAAGCAGCCATTGTGCAATACATTAGACTGCTAAGCCATAGAGGCAGCCCTATGATGCTGTATTTCACCCATGCTGTGGTGAAATACAGCAAGCAGCCATTGTGCAATACATTAGACTGCTAAGCCATAGAGGCAGCCCTATGATGCTGTATTTCACCCATGCTGTGGTGAAATACAGCAAGCAGCCATTGTGCAATACATTAGACTGCTCAGCCATGGAGGCAGCCCTATGATGCTGTATTTCACCTATGCTGTGGTGAAATACAGCAAGCAGCCAGTGTGCAATACATTAGACTGCTAAGCCATAGAGGCAGCCCTATGATGCTGTATTTCACCCATGCTGTGGTGAAATACAGCAAGCAGCCATTGTGCAATACATTAGACTGCTAAGCCATAGAGGCAGCCCTATGATGCTGTATTTCACCCATGCTGTGGTGAAATACAGCAAGCAGCCATTGTGCAATACATTAGACTGCTCAGCCATGGAGGCAGCCCTATGATGCTGTATTTCACCTATGCTGTGGTGAAATACAGCAAGCAGCCAGTGTGCAATACATTAGACTGCTAAGCCATAGAGGCAGCCCTATGATGCTGTATTTCACCCATGCTGTGGTGAAATACAGCAAGCAGCCATTGTGCAATACATTAGACTGCTCAGCCATGGAGGCAGCCCTATGATGCTGTATTTCACCTATGCTGTGGTGAAATACAGCAAGCAGCCAGTGTGCAATACATTAGACTGCTAAGCCATAGAGGCAGCCCTATGATGCTGTATTTCACCTATGCTGAGGTGAAATACAGCAAGCAACCAGTGTGTAATACATTAGACTGCTCAGCCATGGAGGCAGCCCTATGATGCTGTAGTTCACCTATGCTGAGGTGAAATACAGCAAGCAGCCAGTGTGCAATACATTATACCGCTGAGCCATGGAGGCAGGCCTATGATGCTATATTTAACCCTTACTGAGGTTAAAAACAGCAAGCAGCCAGACTGAGTGTGCAATACATTTGACTGCTCAGCCATGGAGGCAGCCCTATGATGCTGTATTTCACCTATTCTGAGCTGAAATACAGCAAGCAGCCAGTATACAATACATTAGACCACTCAGCCATGGAGGCAGCATGATAATGCTGCATTTCACCCATGCTGAGGTGAAATACAGCATGCAGCCATGTGCAATTCATTAGACTGCTCAGCCATAGAGGCAGCCCTATGATGCTGTAGTTCACCTATGCGGTGGTGAAATACAGCAAGCAGCCAGTATACAATACATTAGACCACTCAGCCATGGAGGCAGCACGATAATGCTGCATTTCACCCATGCTGAGGTGAAATACAGCAAGCAGCCATGTGCAATTCATTAGACTGCTAAGCCATAGAGGCAGCCCTATGATGCTGTATTTCACCTATGCTGAGGTGAAATACAGCAAGCAACCAGTGTGCAATACATTAGACTGCTAAGCCATAGAGGCAGCCCTATGATGCTGTATTTCACACATGCTGTGGTGAAATACAGCAAGCAGCCAGTGTGCAATACATTAGACCACTCAGCCATGGAGGCAGCCCTATGATGCTGTATTTCACCTATGCTGAGGTGAAATACAGCAAGCAGCCAGTGTGCAATACATTAGACTGCTAAGCCATAGAGGCAGCCCTATGATGCTGTATTTCACCTATGCTGAGGTGAAATACAGCAAGCAGCCAGTGTGCAATACATTAGACTGCTAAGCCATAGAGGCAGCCCTATGATGCTGTATTTCACCTATGCTGTGGTGAAATACAGCAAGCAGCCAGTGTGCAATACATTAGACTGCTAAGCCATAGAGGCAGCCCTATGATGCTGTATTTCACCTATGCTGAGGTGAAATACAGCAAGCAGCCAGTGTGCAATACATTAGACTGCTAAGCCATAGAGGCAGCCCTATGATGCTGTCTTTCACCTACGCTGAGGTGAAATACAGCAAGCAGCCAGTGTGTAATACATTAGACTGCTAAGCCATAGAGGCAGCCCTATGATGCTGTATTTCACCTACGCTGAGGTGAAATACAGCAAGCAGCCAGTGTGTAATACATTAGACTGCTAAGCCATAGAGGCAGCCCTATGATGCTGTATTTCACCTATTCTGAGGTGAAATACAGCAAGCAGCCAGTGTGTAATACATTAGACTGCTAAGCCATAGAGGCAGCCCTATGATGCTGTATTTCACCTATTCTGAGGTGAAATACAGCAAGCAGCCAGTGTGTAATACACTAGACTGCTCAGCCATAGAGGCAGTCCTATGATAATGTATTTCACCTATGCTGTGGTGAAATACAGCAAGCAGCCAGTGTGTAATACATTAGACTGCTAAGCCATAGAGGCAGCCCTATGATGCTGTATTTCACCTATGCTGTGGTGAAATACAGCAAGCAGCCATTGTGCAATACATTAGACTGCTAAGCCATAGAGGCAGCCCTATGATGCTGTATTTCACCCATGCTGTGGTGAAATACAGCAAGCAGCCATTGTGCAATACATTAGACTGCTCAGCCATAGAGGCAGCCCTATGATGCTGTATTTCACCTATGCTGTGGTGAAATACAGCAAGCAGCCATTGTGCAATACATTATACTGCTCAGCCATGGAGGCAGCCCTATGATGCTGTATTTCACCTATGCTGTGGTGAAATACAGCAAGCAGCCAGTGTGCAATACATTAGACTGCTAAGCCATAGAGGCAGCCCTATGATGCTGTATTTCACCCATGCTGTGGTGAAATACAGCAAGCAGCCATTGTGCAATACATTAGACTGCTAAGCCATAGAGGCAGCCCTATGATGCTGTATTTCACCCATGCTGTGGTGAAATACAGCAAGCAGCCATTGTGCAATACATTAGACTGCTAAGCCATAGAGGCAGCCCTATGATGCTGTATTTCACCCATGCTGTGGTGAAATACAGCAAGCAGCCATTGTGCAATACATTAGACTGCTCAGCCATGGAGGCAGCCCTATGATGCTGTATTTCACCTATGCTGTGGTGAAATACAGCAAGCAGCCAGTGTGCAATACATTAGACTGCTAAGCCATAGAGGCAGCCCTATGATGCTGTATTTCACCCATGCTGTGGTGAAATACAGCAAGCAGCCATTGTGCAATACATTAGACTGCTAAGCCATAGAGGCAGCCCTATGATGCTGTATTTCACCCATGCTGTGGTGAAATACAGCAAGCAGCCATTGTGCAATACATTAGACTGCTCAGCCATGGAGGCAGCCCTATGATGCTGTATTTCACCTATGCTGTGGTGAAATACAGCAAGCAGCCAGTGTGCAATACATTAGACTGCTAAGCCATAGAGGCAGCCCTATGATGCTGTATTTCACCCATGCTGTGGTGAAATACAGCAAGCAGCCATTGTGCAATACATTAGACTGCTCAGCCATGGAGGCAGCCCTATGATGCTGTATTTCACCTATGCTGTGGTGAAATACAGCAAGCAGCCAGTGTGCAATACATTAGACTGCTAAGCCATAGAGGCAGCCCTATGATGCTGTATTTCACCTATGCTGAGGTGAACTGACCTAGTGGTGAGGCACTGCAATCAGCTGTGCATCACTCTAGACTACTGCATTATGTCGTGCATCACTCTAGACTACTCAGCCATGGTGGCAGCCCAAGTGGTGAGACACTGCAATCAGTTGTGCAAAACCCTTGACCACTCAGTCATGGAGACAGCCCTTGTGGTGAGACACTGCAATCAGTTGTGCATCACTCTAGACTACTCAGCCATGGAGACAGCCCTTGTGGTGAGACACTGCAATCAGTTGTGCATCACTCTAGACTACTCAGCCATGGAGACAGCCCAAGTGGTGAGACACTGCAATCAGTTGTGCATCACCCTAAACCACTCAGCCATGGAGGCGCCAACATCGAAACTGTGGTGACCTTCTAGTCCCCTCTTTCCTGTTGCAAGGTCATACGCGCATTTTCTTTGAAGTTGGATATGATCAATCACGTCTAGACCCTGACACGTCCCTAGAGCTCATTCTAAATCTGGAATTAATGGGATTATCACTGAGGCGATTATCGCGGTTTAATGGTACTCCCCATTCACGGATGAGCCGCTAGGTCCAGGAGTGCGGGATAAAATCATGATCGGGCCTTAGATAGTACTGTAGCTTTCGAACGGACGGCGACGCATGCCTAAAACAGCTTCTCGGAAAACAACATCATTATATTTTCCCTTGATATATGGTCTGGAAGAAATTGATGGGCGTTTGATGTTGTAAATATATCTAAAAACATCTTCGGAATCAGTCCCGATAGCAATTGGACGGGGTTTTGTTGCGGATGATTTATATTACTGATGCCTGAGATAATGTCCAATCAAACCCTTCCATCCATGCAATACGATTTGATATCATATCCGGTATAAGAGAAGGGAGGATATTTGGTAATGTAACATTCTTCATTCGGGTGCGGTGCCTCTAGTCTATTAATGATAGTGATTGGAGTTTCGTACAATAAAACAGTATTATTCTGAGCCACCGTTCCGTAGTCGCTCAGTTCCGTATTCGCTCAGTGCTCACTGTGATTAACATGTAAGGTCTCGAATAACATTTTCCTGAACATGCCAGTAACTCACTTGCATCTGTAGTACACATATGATCTGACAGCGTTGAACCTAACTCATCGAAAATTGTAATGGTTGAAAAGCACATTTGAAGAGTCCCAGTGGGCACAGTAACATTCATGGAACATTCCAGGAATGTTTCGCCGAACATTCAAAAATGATTCTCTCATAGTTCAGAATGAAAATTGTATGAATGTTCAGGTAAGAATGTTTATAGAATGTTCAGAGCTGAATGCTAAATGAATCATTTGGATTTGAGTGTTGTCTGAACATTGGAAGTTGTCTGTGCAGTGGAAGCACTTGGCATCAATTCCTAGATTAAGATATAGGAAATATCTGAATTTAATGTTTCTACAATGTCAAATCTGAACATTCCAGGAATGTTCAGACCTGAAGGTTGCAGGATTGTTTATTATTGGCGCATGGCATTCAGATCAAAATGGATCATTCATATGACATCAAATAAGAACATTCCAGGAATGTTAGGACCTAAACCTTGCTGAAATGTTCATAATTGGTCCAGAATATTCCAACCAAAATTGAACATTCACATAACATTCAGGTAATATTTGTGCCCACTGGGGTTGTTCGACACAACATGGTCAACAACTTTCAGTCAAATGTTTCCTGAAAAGCTGCTTTTTCATCAAGAAATTGCCATATGCGTCAGGCCAAATGTACGCTCCAGATGGAAATGGGTTGACATAACTGGCGTTCTTATAATGAAGGACTTCGTGTTTCTTCCTACGTTCCATCACGAATGTCGATCAGAGTGTCCGGGTGTCCACGTCTTGGTGGCCGTCGGGCGACATTGGTTTAACGGATTGTCACCAGGCGGCAGTGTAATATATAAACTGTGAATATTCTACAAATGACCATATGTTTACCCTGAAATGTATCATTGACCTGTACCTGAGCTCAGGTAGAAGATTGTTTTGTGCATTTGTTGATTATCAAAAAGCATTTGACACAGTCAATAGAACTGCTTTATGGAAAAAACTACTTTCTTATAACATCTCTGGTAAAATATTCCGGGCAATAACAAACTTATACAAAGCAACAAAGTCATGTATATCACATAAGGGTAAAATGTCTAGTTTTTTCTACTCGAATGTAGGTGTAAGACAAGGTGAAAACCTTCCTTGTTGTTTGCTATTTTTTAAAATAATATGGAAGATTTTTTCAGACAACGCAATGGAGGTACTTCCCTAAAATTAATCGAGAAACTTGACAAAGATGGCAGAAATTGGGAGTTTGATACATTCCTAAAACTCTTTGTACTCATGTACGCCGATGACAATATTATTGGCTGATAATGAAATAGACATGCTTTTTGCGAACATAATAAATTACAATTAGACACTGATAAAACAAAAGTCATGGTATTTACACGATCAAATGTTAGATTAAAGAATTTACCCACATTTAAAATGGGAGGCACAAATCTAGAGAGGGTGGAAGAATATAACTATCTGGGAATGTTATTTACTTGGAATTGGAAATTCACCAAAGGAAAAACAAAATAAGCAGTTAAAGCACTAGAACCATGTACTCGGTGATACAAAATAGCCGTAGGCATGTCATTAAAACTATTTGACTCATGTGTGGCACCCATTCTCTTATATGGAGCTGAAACCTGGGGGTTTGATAACATGGATGTCATAGAAAATGTACACACCAGGTTCTGTAAAATAATAACAAAAAAGAGTAAATATTGCCATAATTCCTTTATTTATGATGAACTTGGGCGATTCCTTCTGCAAATTACAGCCACAATTAGAGTACTCTATTACTGGGACAAAGTGATTGATGGCAAGAAAGACAAAATATGCTTCCTAATATATAACATGATGAAACATCTTAACTGTATAGGCAAATACACCTCACCATGGTTAGGATATGTTAAAAGTACGCTAGATAATTGCGGATTGACCAGTGTTTGGATATCTCATGTTCAAAGTGGCTCAGGGGTGTCTAGTGAGCGTGTTAAAAGAATATTGCAAGAACAGTTTCTGCAGAAATGGTCAAGCAGAATCTCAGTAGAGGAAGATTTTTCCTCATATAGAATTTATAAAAATGTATATGAATTTGAAGAATACGTAGATCAATTACCAGAATACCTTAAATACTCACTACTTGACTTCAGAACTGGATCTCAAAAATTGCCGGTTGTAGATCCAAATTATCAATACCAAGGGAAGAGCGCATCTGTACTAAATGCAGAAAAAGATTTATGGGTGATGAATTTCATTTCCTATTTGAATGGAAGGGTCTTGAAAATTTTAGGACATTAGTAATACTAAAATACTATAGAACTAGATGTGGCACTTTAAAGATGACTCAATTATTAAATACAAATGATAGAAAGTTGTTGATGAAAGTTTACCAAATTTCTTCCAGATGTTAGTGAAATCATTGATACTGCTGATTTAAGCTGCCTGTATACCTAGTTATGGCAGCAAACAAATACATTCCATGTATAATATTGGCACACATATCTTTATGGGTGTACCGTGTATGTATATTTTTGTAATACTGACAATATTGTTAATGGTTATATTTTTTCTACTGATATTATTGTATTTCCTCAACACGTAGATTGCGGTTAGAGAGTAATAAAGTTCGTATTCGTGTCCAATCAAAGAGGACAACACGTACCAACCGATAGACAATAGCCATGGACCAAGTTCACGTTTGACAAAATCCAGGGGCGGATCCAGGATTTGAGAAGGGGGGCTGGGGTGAATTTGGTTCCTAAAAGTGACGCCACTTACAATGATTTCTGAAAGCACCACCAGGGGTCAACTGTAACAGGCGAGGTCATTATAAAAAAAATTGGTGGCGAACATGTTTGTCTACCGCGTGGGAGCGTGGGAGGTACGAGGGGTGCCGTTTGGGAGTGGGGGGTACGAGGGGTGTAGTTAGGAGGTGCAAAGAGGGGTGGTTGGGAAGTATAGGTAGGAGGTATGTGTGTGGGAGGTACGAGGGGAGTAGGAGGTATAAGGGGTGCAGTTTGGAAGGGGGAGGTATGAAGGGTGAAGGTAGGAGGGGTGTAGGTAGGAGCAGAGAGCTACGAGGAGTGGTAGGTGCGAAGTAGGAGATAAGAAGGGGGTTTAAGAGAGAGAAAAGAAAAGAGGTTGGAAAAAAGGACCATTACAAAAAAACTACTTCGGGAGCTATTATTTTATTTGCCCTTATTGGCCCTTTAGCTAAGAACCCTCCAGTGAAGGAAAAGAGGCCCGTAAAGATGAAATATTAATATCACTGATTCTTCAGTGGCAGGACAACACTAGACAAGCGATGTGAAACCAATTATCTTTAATCATTGATTAATGTGGGTTAACAGTCAACGATGATATCTGAACCCATTCCCTTCCCCAGGGATTACTTTGTTCTGCTCTGGACATTTTAAAGCTTTCACAATAGTCACGAAAAGGCCCTACCATCCAGGTAATGTAATATCTGTCGAATAAGGCATACTTTGGGCTAGTGTCAAATGGTGGAAATGAAAAAATAAAAACAAAACAACTATTGATTTATGAATTTATACTTAACTACAATATAGAAAGTACCCTGCGGACAGTAACCATGATTTTTTTCATATTGGCAAAAAAGATCCGAGCACCTAAATATCCGATTGCAATATCACTCATGATTAATTCTAGCTCTATCTTCTTAACCCTTATTTTTCGTTTGGCAATTCTTTTAATGAAAATAAATCAGAGCACACAGATATCCCTGCAACCACTTGGGGCTACCTTACCTATGTATCAATAGTTCAGAAAGCTCGGCTAACAGATATGATATTGATAAATAAGATATTAAACCGGCTGTAGCGTATGTCATTTGCACTCGTCCTAGTTATTCTCCACGAAGTTTGGTCATTCAGTAAAATTTACATATTTGTTCTTAATTTCTTAATGCTACGTGATTGGGCCACATTTTCGAAAATCATTTTACTTTGCGTATGCCACTATAAAAACACATTTGAAGTTAGGTAGCCGTGTACTATTTTTATCTATCTGTTAAATTGTTGATAACTGTTATTATGTCATACATCTGTTGGGAAATGTTAAGAGCTGGTTCTTCATCTCATTTCGAGGTTAAAACTAAAATGACTAGAGAAGAGTCAGCAGGGAACCACTGACTCTTCCTGAAAATGTGTTTTTAATACAGAGGGTAACAAAACGTAGCATATTGTCATCCGTGTTCTTTTGTTAAACATGAAGTATCATACCCCGTATATACAATAGAGTTTTATCTCAAAGTAGCACTATAGCCAAGTTAGAGTTGACATGCCAATACGTGATTTTCAGGTTACAAAGATTGTTGAACGCAACATGGCCAGCAACTTTCATTCAAATATTTCTCCACATATATCATCATTATCAAGATATTTCCACGATTGTCAGACCACGTGGAAGCTACAGATGTGAAAGGGTTAAGTTGGCATAGTACAGTGTATACCAAAGCGACACACGCCACTCAAACCAGCAAACTCTCCACGCGGAATGGTCACTAATTCTGGCGAATTTATTTCACTTGGGTCGTTACTACTATTCCACCTCCGTGAGATAAGGGGCTCATTTGGAAAATCCGTAGGTCAATAGCCGGATGTAATCAACTCATTTTGATCCTGGGGCAATGAGAAGGTGGGGGGGGGGGGGGGGGGGGTAGCAGATAGCCAGCTTAGGACTGCGGTTAGGCCAAGGCACTCTATTGAACCCATCTATACCAACATAACCAACATGGTAGACCTGCAACAGGTCCTTGTTAAAGACACACTTTTCTCCCACTCTGAGGTGTGTTTTACAGTTAAGGATTAGTCGTCCTCAATGGGTGTTCTTCAATGGGGTTAAAGGTCAAACTGGTGTAATTGTCCAATCAGATCCCTCAATTTCAATCAATGGGTCACTGCTGCTGGGTCAAAGGTAGACCCAACAATAGCGCGCGTGGATTTGAACAAGCGTCACGTACGTGATCTGGCGCCAGTTTCTGGGGAAACAAACAGTGCACGTCACAACAAACGCGTATTACCATTGTTGAACTAGTGCGCGGGTGACCTTTGGCTGACCTAGTTTAGCTAGCTAACTTCACGGTAAAACGTGTAAATTTCTCCTTTTTATCGTGGGAGAAACAGGTTCTATCACTCGTGGATGGAAAGAGGAGGAATCTTGCACTCGTGAGTGATTTTGTGTCTTTGGACTCGGCAAGCCTCGTCCCAAGACACAAAATCACTCACTCGTGCAAGATTCCTCCTCTTTCCATCCACTCGTGATGGAACCTCTATTTCCACCACTATGGGGCTGAAATACCCATTGAAGAAATTCGATTCCCAATGGCCATTCCCAATGAGCATTTGGAATGATTGTATTACCATGTTTGGTAAATATTGTCATATATGGAACACTGCACCATGTTCGTTGCTTAGCAACGTGACCTAGAAATGCCAGGCACGTGCTCAGGCACGCTCATTATATCTGAAGCTTCCCCGATTATTTACTATTTATTTATCTATGGGACGTGGCAGAAATAGGTTCTTGAACTTGTGTGCTAGAGTATGATATTTCTTACACTCGGAGACAGAATTTTCATCTTGGAACTCGCCAGAGGCTCATTCTAAGATGAATATTCTGTCCCCTCGTGTAAGAAATATCATTCTCTAGCACACGCGTCCAAGAACCTCTATGCTTCTTTAAGGCGCCCTGGTGGTGAACTGGACAACTAAACACCACTACGTTTCTTTCAACTTGTCCAGTAGCCTAGTACCATGCTCAAATTCACTTCACAATATAAAGGCTATGTGTTGCTTCAGAATTAGTTGTATGTTCATTTCAAACAGTTACTAGTATTACAAATATTCCCATGGAATAGGATACACGGAAATAAAAGGACTTCTAAACTCACCTTTGAACTGCACCAAAGTGAATAAGAGTAATGGTACCATGCTTAATTATATCAAAACTATGTTATATGTGACACGTTGCACCCCGGCTCAATATGCTTAGGCAAAAAATTGTTTTGTTATAATTGAGCTCGTGTATGCCAATCGAGCATACGGATCTCATTATGATTAGTATGATATTAGGACCGTTCAGGCATTGTGGGATTTTTCTACATCACTTTTAGTGACTAAAATGAAATACAATATATTGTGTCAACACTTAACAGGCCTTTTGAAATGTGTAATATCATACGAAGAGGGTTAGCCTGGTCGCTCTAGATCTCTAGAAATGTGCGACTTTGTGGAGAAATAATCGATGCTTCGTTTGCAACTGAAAGGACCGGAACCTATGAATTATTTGCAAAGAGAAGGGAATTTCTTCCCTGCTCCGGGGTTATTTTTATCTCGTCGCGATACGACCTGAAGCTATTGGTTGAAAGCTCGTAAGTCTTGACAACCAAATCAAACTTTTTTTTTTGCCAAATCGCAGGCTTAACAATTTTAGGTCATAGTAGAGATGCTTTGAACAGTATATAATGCTTGACATGAAAGGGAATGCGACAGATGTGTACGTTCTCCTAATAACGCTAAGAGTAAAGGGATGCCTCTTAACCCATTACTGCTTACAGCGGCCAAAAGCAGCCTGACAGTGTTGGTGAAATCTTGGAGGCAAGAGCATAGGTAGGGAAATATTTGATGGGAAAATGTTAATCAGATGATTAGCTATAACTCTCCTTCTAACACTTTGTAAAATTATTCTGAATTCCAAAGTTATCCTGAAAAATATATTAAACCAGACGACACTTTCTGTATGAACTCTTCAGCATCAATGGGTTAACTGAGCTAAGTAACTGGTCTACTGGGGGAAACTATTGATCACTAGGGCCCTCAAATAGCCCAGCGCTCTCTCAGAGATCCTCTAGGGGAAGTATAGAATTGAATCGCTGCCGCCTTTTCATATTTTCTCTAGAATAATTTACGCCAAAATCCCGCCATGGCTCTAGGATCAATAGAGGCCACTTTGAGGTTGATAAGAGGTGGAAATCATCCGCTGCTCCACTTTCCGCCAACTCACCCCTGTCAAATAAATCACTACGCCATAAAGAACTACTTCGCACTCGAGTCTGTGTTTCAGGACGCTCTGGATTACTGACATTTGGTAAATGGGGAAGTAAGTCTATAGCCATGCCATGACTTCAAGTGAACCTAAAGGTGACTCGCAGTTCTGAAAATATCTGGAGGTTTTGATCGAGGGGTTTTGATAACTATTAAAAACTCATAAAATACTACCGCATCTCTAATACTCAGGGTATTTCATATTGTCTCTTATTAAAAGAATATCAGAAATCTTGATAGCGTTTTCGTTATGTTTCGAGTTTTAAATATATATAAAAAAACATCTAACTAATGAATACTGGCGGCACGATTAAATGGGTCCACCGTAGTAGTAGTAGTAGTAGTAGTAGTAGTAGTAGTAGTAGTAGTAGTAGTAGTAGTAGAAGTAGTAGTAGTAGTAACAGCAACAGCAGCAGTAGTTGAGTAGTAGTAGTAGTAGTAGTAGTAGTAGTAGTAGTAGTAGTAGTAGTAGTAGTAGTAGAAGTAGTAGTGGAAACAACAGCAGCAGTAATTGTAACACACGTTCTTTAAGAGTTTCCATTTACATAAATGTAAGTTGCAAGATTTGATGCAACGGCAGATCCATTTCGTTTCGTCTTAGTTACGTTCTCCGGGGCAGCGGTCTGCTTAAGATAAGGATGATTTCCACATCCCTCAGATAGCCGCAGCAATATATTCCTCATCCATTACCCACATGTCATCTTTAGGAATTGGCGAGATTGCTCCAGCGTATTACATGTCATAAAACTGTTTTCTCAACTCTTCCATGTTGGTTGGGGTAGGGAATTGATGGTTTTATCCGCAGCCTTAAGCCCTCTCACTTTTATAGCACTTCTCAGACGTCTTCCATAATTAATGTGCTACGTGTATCGCTGCTTTAACTTATCATGGACCATATATTATTGACTATTCATAATTACTCCTAGAATGGCAAAGTAAAACGATGAAAAAGTCATATTCCATTTGTTTTTCAACCAAATATTTTAGTGTGAGCTTGCATAAGACATAGCTGTGAGGAAGCTGGTTGAGGTATGCTTTCATGGACAATACTAGGCAATTATAAGCAGCTAGGGAGGCGTGTGTATTGATTATCTGCTTCACTGGTACAGAAACTGGTATGCAGTGGTCTACTCTAAAATCGCTTATAAAATGTCTTTTTCGTGCATGGAATTTTCATGTATCGTGCATGGAATGTCACGTTTCATGCATGGAACTTTTATGCATGAAAGGACAATTCCTTGCATGAACGGTTGCATTCCAACGTAGCAAAGTAGCCCACTGTAGATCCCTGAAAGTTTCCACTCTATGATAAAGAAACGGGGTGCTCAAAATTGACATCTGTGAAATTCTGGGGTTTCCTATTATTTAAAGGAGACTTGAATATACCCAGATAGCAATCGTAAACTTGTATTTGCTTTGTAAGAAAATGAATGATATCCTTTAGCAATGTCAGGGAATGATATTGAGGTGAAATTATACCTAAAAGCTAACAAAACAATGTATATCATTATAAACAAATATATTTGTACTTTGTACCAACATGCCTAGGTCTAGATTTATTCTGTATGTCACACTTTTTTATGATTGATCTATGTAAAATGCTTGATGTAAAATGCCTGACCTATGGAGAAATGAATATAAAATAATTCTTAAAAAATGTATGCTTATTTTTGGCATTAAGATATTCGATTCGTGGCAAGAATGGGTGTCCATATGAAGCCCAGGCATCTTGCTGTCCAAGGCCGCGACTCCTGCATGAACCAATCTTTAATACGACACGTGAATCAATATCATCTAGTGTACTTATTGCAGTCCCTTGTGAAACATAACAACAGTTAGAATGACTTGTAATGTGCTTTTGTGTATTTAGGATGGCAAGGGCGCAATATCATATATCAAATCATTAGTAGTAGTACATTCGTTGTAGTAGTAGTAGTAGTAGTAGTAGTAGTAGTAGTAGTAGTAGCAGTAACAGTGGCAGCAGTGTCATCATCATTATAGTTAGTATTCGTATTATCATTCTTATTATTCTACTTATTATCATTATTCTTATTATCCTTATTACTATCATCATCATTATTATAATTATCGTCATTATTATTATTGTCATTATTATTATTATTATGATTATTATCATGATTATTATTATTATCATTGGTATCATCATGATCATCGTCATCATCATCATTATTGCTATAACCTTGAGAAGTGGCAGAAGTGGCTACACTTACCTTGTTAGATTCATATATTCTTACGTTCCTCGTCCTAGGTTTCTGTTTCTGTTGTACCTTGCTTGATTGGATAACTTTCCGCATACCCTGAGGAATGTCTGTACCTTGTTACCTGGCACATCGATATCCCTAACTAGATGAGCTGTCTAAGACAGTTCCATTAATGAATATACTAAACATGCGCCCTGCTGTCTATTATAGCTCAGTGGATTAATGAATGCTTGGCCATAAGCCGTCCAGAGAATCAGGTAGTTTTTACAGGCACTGTCAGCTAGCACATCTTTGAGTGGGAGGGATCGTCTAATTTTATTACTCCCCTAGAGGAGTAGGCCGTTCCTGGAGGTACTGCTTTACCAGGCCAACCCATGGCAAAGGCGGAGAAAGCACCTTACACTTCGCCCAAGTCCAAAACTCAGTTTAATATCGAGGTCCTCCAATAGAGGACATATCAGATATTAAACTGTTAAGAACAGATATTACACTTTGATTTTAGCCAAAAAGGCCGAGAAGCGATAACTTGACCAGGGCATCGAACACGTAGGTATATCTTAACTAACACATCAAAGACATGTTTTTGCCAGGACAAATTCCCTTCGCATCCTTGGATTATCTCAGCAGCCAAGTCCAGCATTGGAAATGTGATAGCGTTATGCTTTTCTAAACTATATGACAAACATTCCTATTTCCTCAATTTTTTACAAAGAAATTTTAAAAAGATGTAAAACTTGAACATTTCAGCTCTCTTTTGAAATGGCACAGCAAAAACGAGCGCCCTGCTGTCTATTAATAGCTCAGTGGATTAATGAATGTTTGGCCATAAGCCGTCAAGAGAATCAGGTAGTTTTTACAGTATGGGCAAGTAAGGCCAGTGCAAGAAGCATTTGAGCAACATTTTCTGTTGGATTTGGAAGATTTGGTAATGTATCTCAAGAGGGATTGTTAAATCGATAAGGGGCAACAAATTTCGTTCAGATATTATTGCAAATCTTTCTCCCGTATAAAGATATGTCCGACCACAAGCACAGGCCAGATATGATGGGTTCAAATGTTTTTGTAGCCAAATCAAAATAATAAAATACTAGTTGTCTCTTACCACTGCCTGTGTTCCAATCCCAGCCGGGGCATGTGAGAAAATTGCCAGTGACTTGGGATGGTTTCCTCCAGTGCTTCCAACTGGCTAGTCACTACTTAGCCGCAATATGGCAGAAAAAAGTGACGATAGAAATAGAAATTGCCAAAAAGCTCTAGTGATCTAACTGGCAAGGCACTGTCAGGTAGCACATCTTTGAGTGGGAGGGATCGTCTAATTTTATTACTCCCCTAGAGGAATAGGCCGTTCCTGGAGGTACTGCAATACCAGGCCAACCCATGGCAAAGGCGGAGCAAGCCCCTTACACTTCGCCAAAGTCTGAAACTTGGTTTAATATCGAAGTACTCCAATGGAGGACATATCAGATATTAACCTGTTAAGAACAGATATTACACTTTGATCTTAGCCAAAAAGGCCAAGAAGCGATAACTTGACCAGGGCATCGAGCATGTAGGTATACCTTAACTAACACATCAAAGACATGCTTTTGCCAGGACAAATTCCCTTCGTATCCTTGGATTATCTCAGCAGCCAAGTCCAGCATTGGAAATGTGATAGCGTTATGCTTTTCTAAACTATATAACCAACATTCCTATTTCCTCAATTTTTTACAAAGAATTTTTAAAAAGATGTAAAACTTGAACATTTCAGCTCTCTTTTGAAATGGCACAGCAAAAACGTGCTCCCTGCTGTCTATTAATAGCTCAGTGGATTAATGAATGTTTGGCCATAAGCCGTCCAGAGAATCAGGTAGTTTTTACAGTATGGGCAAGTAAGGCCAGTGCAAGAAGCATTTGAGCGACATTTTCTGGTGGATTTGGAAGATTTGGTAATGTATCTCAAGAGGGATTGTTAAATCGATAAGGGGCAACAAATTTCGTTCAGATATTATTGCAAATCTTTCTCCCATATAAAGATATGCCCGACCACACGCCCAGGCCAGATATGATGGGTTCAAATGTTTTTGTAGCCAAATCAAAATAATAAAATACTAGTTGTCTCTTACCACTGCCTGGGTTCCAATCCCAGCCGGGGCATGTGAGAAAATTGCCAGTGACTTGGGGTGGTTTCCTCCAGTGCTTCCAACTGGCTAGTCACTACTTAGCCGCAATATGGCAGAAAAAAGTGACGATAATAGAAATTAATAAAAAGCACTAGTGACTTACGTGGCCAGGCACTGTCAGCTAGCACATCTTTGAGTGGGAGGGTTCATCTGATTTTAGTTTGCTTTATTACTCCCCTACAGGAGTGGGCCGTTCCTGGAGGTACTGCAATACCAGGCCAACCCGTGGCAAAGGCGGAGCAAGCCCCTGACACTTCGCCCAAGTCAAAAAATCAGTTTAATGTCGAGGTCCTCCAATAGAGGACATATCAGATATTAAGGTCTTACGATACTCTATACCGGTGACACCTATTGGGTATTGGACAAACTAAAATAATTTATTACAATTTACCTGACGTCACTGGAATTATTGATAAGAAATTTAATTTTATTGTATATGTACCAATTCTGATTATACCTGCCTATTATAAATAGTATCCTATGAGTTTTTTTGTTTTTGGCTACAGTGATTTCCATATTCATTGAATTTGTTGTTTTGACACATTTTCAGGAACAATGTGTGATAATCCATGTGTATAAAGTGGGGTTCCCTTTCTTAACAATATCTTATATAAGTATGGGCATTAACAGTAACTATTGAGTAACTCTTTTCTAACATTTTCATGAAAATTTGCCCCAAAAATGTCCTATTTTACAAACTTTGACCATCTGTGGTTCGAAAACTAACCTGATGACCTATCATTTTCTTTGTGTCTTCTTATTAAGAGCATTATGTAGATAGTGTAGACAAAAATTGGTGAAAATTAAACTAGGCAATTCTGACTTATATCAATTTTGGGTTAAAAACTTGTTTCTCGAATTTCTTGATTTTGCCCAATAATTCCTTTGTAACAGCAAAAAAATAATTTCAACATGGCAAAACAGTATTTCAGGCAGTGTCAGTATTCTGAAGGGATAAATCTAGCAAAGAAAGACACCAATTTTGGAGAAAGTGATGTTTGTGACATAAATTGCATTAATTTTTCAAAAATCTGTGAAAAAAAAACTAAGTTGATGACCCCATGATTTTAAGTTGTTTTGAGGATCACTGTGCTATGTTCTTTCCTTATGCAAAATTTCAGGAAAATTAAACTGAGATTTCTAAAAGTGTTGTAAGACCTTAAGCTGATAAGAACAGATACTACACTTTGATCTTAGCCAAAAGGCTGAGAAGAATTTTTACTTGACCAGAGCATCGAGCACGTAGGTATACCTATATAACACATCAAAGACAACATCCTTTTGCCAGGACAAATTCCCTTCGTATCCTTGGATTACCTCAGCAGCCAAGTCCAGCATTACAAATGTGATAGCGATAAATGCTTTTCTAAACTATATAACAAACATTCCTATTTCCCCAATTTTTCACATAAATTTAAAAAGATGTAAAACTTGAACATTTTAGCTCTCTTTTGAAATGGCACAACAAAAACGTGCGCCCTACTGTCTATTAATAGATCAGTGGATTAATGAATGTTTGGCCATAAGCCGTCCAGAAAATCAGGTAGTTTTTACAATATGGGCAAGTAAGGCCAGTGCAAGAAGCATTTGAGCAACATTTTCTGTTGGATTTGGAAGATTTGGTAATGTATCTCAAGAGGGATTGTTAAATCGATAAGGGGAAACAAATTTCGTTCAGATATTATTGCAAATCTTTCTCCCGTATAAAGATATGCCCGACCACACGCACAGGCCAGATATGATGGGTTCATGTGTTTTTGTTGCCAAATCAAAAAAATGAAATACTAGTTGTCTCTAACCACTGCCTGTGTTCCAATCCCAGCCGGGGCATGTGAGAAAATTGCCAGTGACTTGGGATGGTTTCCTCCAGTGCTTCCAACTGGCTAGTCACTACTTAGCCGCAATATGGCAGAAAAAAGTGACGATAGAAATAGAAATTGCCAAAAAGCTCTAGTGATCTAACTGGCCAGGCACTGTCAGGTAGCACATCTTTGAGTGGGAGGGATCTTCTAATTTTATTACTCCCCTAGAGGAGTAGGCCGTTCCTGGAGGTACTGCAATACCAGGCCAACCCATGGCAAAGGCGGAGCAAGCCCCTTACACTTCGCCCAAGTCCAAAACTCGGTTTAATATCGAAGTACTCCAATGGAGGACATATCAGATATTAACCTGTTAAGAACAGATATTACACTTTGATCTTAGCCAAAAAGGCCGAGAAGCGATAACTTGACCAGGGCATCGAGCATGTAGGTATACCTTAACTAACACATCAAAGACATGCTTTTGCCAGGACAAATTCCCTTCGTATCCTTGGATTATCTCAGCAGCCAAGTCCAGCATTGGAAATGTGATAGCGTTATGCTTTTCTAAACTATATAACCAACATTCCTATTTCCCCAATTTTTTACAAAGAATTTTTAAAAGATTGTAAAACTTGAACATTTCAGCTCTCTTTTGAAATGGCACAGCAAAAACGTGCTCCCTGCTGTCTATTAATAGCTCAGTGGATTAATGAATGTTTGGCCATAAGCCGTCAAGAGAATCAGGTAGTTTTTACAGTATGGGCAAGTAAGGCCAGTGCAAGAAGCATTTGAGCGACATTTTCTAATGGATTTGGAAGATTTGGTAATGTATCTCAAGAGGGATTGTTAAATCGATAAGGGGCAACAAATTTCGTTCAGATATTACTGCATATTTTTCTACCGTATAAAGATATGTCCGATCACACGCGCACAGGCCAGATATGATGGGTTCAAATGTTTTTGTAGCCAAATCAAAATAATAAAATACTAGTTGTCTCTTACCACTGCCTGGGTTCCAATACCAGCCGGGGCATGTGAGAAAATTGCCAGTGACTTGGGGTGGTTTCCTCCAGCGCTTCCAACTGGCTAGTCACTACTTAGCCGCAATATGGCAGAAAAAAGTGACGATAATAGAAATTAATAAAAAGCACTAGTGACTTACGTGGCCAGGCACTGTCAGCTAGCACATCTTTGAGTGGGAGGGTTCATCTGATTTTAGTTTGCTTTATTACTCCCCTACAGGAGTGGGCCGTTCCTGGAGGTACTGCAATACCAGGCCAACCCGTGGCAAAGGCGGAGCAAGCCCCTGACACTTCGCCCAAGTCAAAAAATCAGTTTAATGTCGAGGTCCTCCAATAGAGGACATATCAGATATTAAGGTCTTACGATACTCTATACCGGTGACACCTATTGGGTATTGGACAAACTAAAATAATTTATTACAATTTACCTGACGTCACTGGAAATATTGATAAGAAATTGAATTTTATTGAATATGTACCAATTCTGATTATACCTGCCTATTATAAATAGTATCCTATGAGTTTTTTGTTTTTGGCTACAGTGATTTCCATATTCATTGAATTTGTTGTTTTGACACATTTTCAGGAACAATGTGTGATAATCCATGTGTATAAAGTGGGGTTCCCTTTCTTAACAATATCTTATATAAGTATGGGCTTTAACAGTAACTATTGAGTAACTCTTTTCTAACATTTTCATGAAAATCTGCCCCAAAAATGTCCTATTTCACAAACTTTGACCATCTGTGGTTCGAAAACTAACCTGATGACCTATCATTTTCTTTGTGTCTTCTTATTAAGAGCATTATGTAGATAGTGTAGACAAAAATTGGTGAAAATTAAACTAGGCAATTCTGACTTATATCAATTTTGGGTTAAAAACTTGTTTCTCGAATTTCTTGATTTTGCCCAATAATTCCTTTGTAACAGCAAAAAACTAATTTCAACATGGCAAAACAGTATTTCAGGCAGTGTCAGTATTCTGAAGGGATAAATCTAGCAAAGAAAGACACCAATTTTGGAGAAAGTGATGTTTGTGACATAAATTGCATTAATTTTTCAAAAATCTGTGAAAAAAAACTAAGTTGATGACCCCATGATTTTAAGTTGTTTTGAGGATCATTGTGCTATGTTCTTTCCTTATGCAAAATTTCAGGAAAATTAAACTGAGATTTCTAAAAGTGTTGTTAGACCTTAAGCTGATAAGAACAGATACTACACTTTGATCTTAGCCAAAAGGCTGAGAAGAATTTTTACTTGACCAGAGCATCGAGCACGTAGGTATACCTATATAACACATCAAAGACAACATCCTTTTGCCAGGACAAATTCCCTTCGTATCCTTGGATTACCTCAGCAGCCAAGTCCAGCATTAGAAATGTGATAGCGTTAAATGCTTTTCTAAACTATATAACAAACATTCCTATTTCCCCAATTTTTCACATAAATTTAAAAAGATGTAAAACTTGAACATTTTAGCTCTCTTTTGAAATGGCACAGCAAAAACGTGCGCCCTACTGTCTATTAATAGATCAGTGGATTAATGAATGTTTGGCCATAAGCTGTCCAGAAAATCAGGTAGTTTTTACAATATGGGCAAGTAAGGCCAGTGCAAGAAGCATTTGAGCAACATTTTCTGTTGGATTTGGAAGATTTGGTAATGTATCTCAAGAGAGATTGTTAAATCGATAAGGGGCAACAAATTTCGTTCAGATATTATTGCAAATCTTTCTCCCGTATAAAGATATGCCCGGCCACACGCACAGGCCAGATATGATGGGTTCATGTGTTTTTGTTGCCAAATCAAAAAAATGAAATACTAGTTGTCTCTAACCACTGCCTGGGCTTACACTTCGCCAAAGTCCAAAACTCGATTTAATATCGAAGTACTCCAATGGAGGAAATATCAGATATTAACCTGTTAAGAACAGATATTACACTTTGATCTTAGCCAAAATGGCCGAGAAGCGATAACTTTACCAGGGCATCGAGCATGTGGGTATACCTTAACTAACACATCAAAGACATGCTTTTGCCAGGACAAATTCCCTACGTATCCTTGGATTATCTCAGCAGCCAAGTCCAGCATTGGAAATGTGATAGCGTTATGCTTTTCTAAACTATATAACCAACATTCAGTGGATTAATGAATGTTTGGCCATAAGCCGTCCAGAGAATCAGGTAGTTTTTACAGTATGGGCAAGTAAGGCCAGTGCAAGAAGCATTTGAGCGACATTTTCTGGTGGATTTGGAAGATTTGGTAATGTATCTCAAGAGGGATTGTTAAATCGATAAGGGGCAACAAATTTCGTTCAGATATTATTGCAAATTTTTCTACCGTATAAAGATATGTCCGATCACACGCGCACAGGCCAGATATGATGGGTTCAAATGTTTTTGTAGCCAAATCAAAATAATAAAATACTAGTTGTCTCTTACCACTGCCTGGGTTCCAATCCCAGCCGGGGCATGTGAGAAAATTGCCAGTGACTTGGGGTGGTTTCCTCCAGCGCTTCCAACTGGCTAGTCACTACTTAGCCGCAATATGGCAGAAAAAAAAGTGACGATAATAGTAATTGCTAAAAAGCTCTAGTGACTTACCTGGCCAGGCACTGTCAGCTAGCACATCTTTGAGTGGGAGGGTTCGTCTGATTTTAGTTTGCTTTATTACTCCCCTACAGGAGTGGGCCGTTCCTGGAGGTACTGCAATACCAGGCCAACCCGTGGCAAAGGCGGAGCAATCCCCAGACACTTCGCCCAAGTCTAAAAATCAGTTTAATATCGAGGTCCTCCAATAGAGGACATATCAGATATTAAGCTGATAAGAACAGATACTACACTTTGATCTTAGCCAAAAGGCCGAGAAGAATTTTACTTGACCAGTGCATCGCGCACGTAGGTATACCTATATAACACATCAAAGACATCCTTTTGCCAGGACTAATTCCCTTCGTATCCTTGGATTACCTCAGCAGCCAAGTCCAGCATTAGAAATGTGAAAGCGTTAAATGCTTTTCTAAACTATATAACAAACATTCCTAGTTCCCCAATTTTTCACATAAATTTTAAAAAGATGTAAAACTTGAACATTTTAGCTCTCTTTTGAAATGGCACAGCAAAAACGTGTCTATTAATAGATCAGTGGATTAATGAATGTTTGGCCATAAGCCGTCCAGAAAATCAGGTAGTTTTTACAATATGGGCAAGTAAGGCCAATGCAAGAAGCATTTGAGCAACATTTTCTGTTGGATTTGGAAGATTTGGTAATGTATCTCAAGAGGGATTGTTAAATCGATAAGGGGCAACAAATTTCGTTCAGATATTATTGCAAATCTTTCTCCCGTATAAAGATATGCCCGACCACACGCACAGGCCAGATATGATGGGTTCATGTGTTTTTGTAGCCAAATCAAAAAAATTATCTAGTCTCTTACCACTGCCTGGGTTCCAATCCCAGCTGGGCATGTGAGAAAATTGCCAGTGACTTGGGATGGTTTCCTCCAGTGCTTCCAACTGGCTAGTCACTACTTAGCCACAATACGGCAGAAAAAAGTGACGATAATAGAAATTGCCAAAAAGCTCTAGTGATCTAACTGGCCAGGCACTGTCAGCTAGCACATTTTTGAGTGGGAGGGATCGTCTAATTTTATTACTCCCCTAGAGGAGTAGGCCGTTCCTGGAGGTACTGCAATACCAGGCCAACCCATGGTAAAGGCGGAGCAAGCCCCTTACACTTCGCCAAAGTCCAAAACTCGGTTTAATATTGAAATACTCCAATGGAGGACATATCAGATATTAACCTGTTAAGAACAGATATCACACTTTGATCTTAGCCAAAAAGGCCGAGAAGCGATAACTTGACCAGGGCATCGAGCATGTAGGTATACCTTAACTAACACATCAAAGACATGCTTTTGCAAGGACAAATTCCCTTCGTATCCTTGGATTATCTCAGCAGCCATGTCCAGCATTGGAAATGTGATAGCGTTATGCTTTTCTAAACTATATAACCAACATTCCTATTTCCTCAATTTTTTACAAAGAATTTTTAAAAAGATGTAAAACTTGAACATTGCAGCTCTCTTTTGAAATGGCACAGCAAAAACGTGCTCCCTGCTGTCTATTAATAGCTCAGTGGATTAATGAATGTTTGGCCATAAGCCGTCCAGAGAATCAGGTAGTTTTTACAGTATGGGCAAGTAAGGCCAGTGCAAGAAGCATTTGAGCGACATTTTCTGGTGGATTTGGAAGATTTGGTAATGTATCTCAAGAGGGATTGTTAAATGATAAGGGGCAACAAATTTCGTTCAGATATTATTGCAAATTTTTCTACCGTATAAAGATATGTCCGTTCACACGCGCACAGGCCAGATATGATGGGTTCAAATGTTTTTGTAGCCAAATCAAAATAATAAAATACTAGTTGTCTCTTACCACTGCCTGGGTTCCAATCCCAGCCGGGGCATGTGAGAAAATTGCCAGTGACTTGGGGTGGTTTCCTCCAGCGCTTCCAACTGGCTAGTCACTACTTAGCCGCAATATGGCAGAAAAAAGTGACGATAATAGTAATTGCTAAAAAGCTCTAGTGACTTACCTGGCCAGGCACTGTCAGCTAGCACATCTTTGAGTGGGAGGGTTCGTCTGATTTTAGTTTGCTTTATTACTCCCCTACAGGAGTGGGCCGTTCCTGGAGGTACTGCAATACCAGGCCAACCCGTGGCAAAGGCGGAGCAATCCCCAGACACTTCGCCCAAGTCTAAAAATCAGTTTAATATCGAGGTCCTCCAATAGAGGCCATATCAGATATTAAGCTGATAAGAACAGATACTACACTTTGATCTTAGCCAAAAGGCCGAGAAGAATTTTACTTGACCAGTGCATCGAGCACGTAGGTATACCTATATAACACATCAAAGACATCCTTTTGCCAGGACTAATTCCCTTCGTATCCTTGGATTACCTCAGCAGCCAAGTCCAGCATTAGAAATGTGAAAGCGTTAAATGCTTTTCTAAACTATATAACAAACATTCCTAGTTCCCCAATTTTTCACATAAATTTAAAAAAGATGTAAAACTTGAACATTTTAGCTCTCTTTTGAAATGGCACAGCAAAAACGTGTCTATTAATAGATCAGTGGATTAATGAATGTTTGGCCATAAGCCGTCCAGAAAATCAGGTAGTATTTACAATATGGGCAAGTAAGGCCAGTGCAAGAAGCATTTGAGCAACATTTTCTGTTGGATTTGGAAGATTTGGTAATGTATCTCAAGAGGGATTGTTAAATCGATAAGGGGCAACAAATTTCGTTCAGATATTATTGCAAATCTTTCGCCCGTATAAAGATATGCCCGACCACACGCACAGGTCAGATATGATGGGTTCATGTGTTTTTGTAGCCAAATCAAAAAAATTTTCTAGTCTCTTACCACTGCCTGGGTTCCAATCCCAGCTGGGCATGTGAGAAAATTGCCAGTGACTTGGGATGGTTTCCTCCAGTGCTTCCAACTGGCTAGTCACTACTTAGCCACAATACGGCAGAAATAAGTGACGATAATAGAAATTGCCAAAAAGCTCTAGTGATCTAACTGGCCAGGCACTGTCAGCTAGCACATCTTTGAGTGGGAGGGATCGTCTAATTTTATTACTCCCCTAGAGGAGTGTGCCGTTCCTGGAGGTACTGCAATACCAGGCCAACCCATGGTAAAGGCGGAGCAAGCCCCTTACACTTCGCCAAAGTCCAAAACTCGGTTTAATATTGAAATACTCCAATGGAGGACATATCAGATATTAACCTGTTAAGAACAGATATTACACTTTGATCTTAGCCAAAAAGGCCGAGAAGCGATAACTTGACCAGGGCATCGAGCATGTAGGTATACCTTAACTAACACATCAAAGACATGCTTTTGCAAGGACAAATTCCCTTCGTATCCTTGGATTATCTCAGCAGCCATGTCCAGCATTGGAAATGTGATAGCGTTATGCTTTTCTAAACTATATAACCAACATTCCTATTTCCTCAATTTTTTACAAAGAATTTTTAAAAAGATGTAAAACTTGAACATTGCAGCTCTCTTTTGAAATGGCACAGCAAAAACGTGCTCCCTGCTGTCTATTAATAGCTCAGTGGATTAATGAATGTTTGGCCATAAGCCGTCCAGAGAATCAGGTAGTTTTTACAGTATGGGCAAGTAAGGCCAGTGCAAGAAGCATTTGAGCAACATTTTCTGGTGGATTTGGAAGATTTGGTAATGTATCTCAAGAGGGATTGTTAAATGATAAGGGGCAACAAATTTCGTTCAGATATTATTGCAAATTTTTCTACCGTATAAAGATATGTCCGTTCACACGCGCACAGGCCAGATATGATGGGTTCAAATGTTTTTGTAGCCAAATCAAAATAATAAAATACTAGTTGTCTCTTACCACTGCCTGGGTTCCAATCCCAGCCGGGGCATGTGAGAAAATTGCCAGTGACTTGGGGTGGTTTCCTCCAGCGCTTCCAACTGGCTAGTCACTACTTAGCCGCAATATGGCAGAAAAAAGTGACGATAATAGTAATTGCTAAAAAGCTCTAGTGACTTACCTGGCCAGGCACTGTCAGCTAGCACATCTTCGAGTGGGAGGGTTCGTCTGATTTTAGTTTGCTTTATTACTCCCCTACATGAGTGGGCCGTTCCTGGAGGTACTGCAATACCAGGCCAACCCGTGGCAAAGGCGGAGCAATCCCCAGACACTTCGCCCAAGTCTAAAAATCAGTTTAATATCGAGGTCCTCCAATAGAGGCCATATCAGATATTAAGCTGATAAGAACAGATACTAGACTTTGATCTTAGCCAAAAGGCCGAGAAGAATTTTACTTGACCAGTGCATCGAGCACGTAGGTATACCTATATAACACATCAAAGACATCCTTTTGCCAGGACTAATTCCCTTCGTATCCTTGGATTACCTCAGCAGCCAAGTCCAGCATTAGAAATGTGAAAGCGTTAAATGCTTTTCTAAACTATATAACAAACATTCCTATTTCCCCAATTTTTCACATAAATTTAAAGAAGATGTAAAACTTGAACATTTTAGCTCTCTTTTGAAATGGCACAGCAAAAACGTGCGCCCTGCTGTCTATTAATAGATCAGTGGATTAATGAATGTTTGGCCATAAGCCGTCCAGAAAATCAGGTAGTTTTTACAATAGGGGCAAGTAAGGCCAGTGCAAGAAGCATTTGAGCAACATTTTCTGTTGGATTTGGAAGATTTGGTAATGTATCTCAAGAGGGATTGTTAAATCGATAAGGGGCAACAAATTTCGTTCAGATATTATTGCAAATCTTTCTCCCGTATAAAGATATGCCCGACCACACGCACAGGCCAGATATGATGGGTTCATGTGTTTTTGTAGCCAAATCAAAAAAATATCTAGTCTCTTACCACTGCCTGGGCTCCAATCCCAGCCGGGGCATGTGAGAAAATTGCCAGTGACTTGGGATGGTTTCCTCCAGTGCTTCCAACTGGCTAGTCACTACTTAGCCACAATATGGCAGCAAAAAGTGACGATAATAGAAATTGCCAAATAGCTCTAGTGATCTAACTGGCCAGGCACTGCCAGCTAGCACATCTTTGAGTGGGAGGGATCGTCTAATTTTATTACTCCCCTAGAGGAGTAGGCCGTTCCTGGAGGTACCGCAATACCAGACCAACCCATGGCAAAGGCGGAGCAAGCCCCTTACACTTCGCCAAAGTCCAAAACTCGGTTTAATATCGAAGTACTCCAATGGAGGACATATCAGATATTAACCTGTTAAGAACAGATATTACACTTTGATCTTAGCCAAAAAGGCCGAGAAGCGATAACTTGACCAGGGCATCGAGCATGTAGGTATACCTTAACTAACACATCAAAGACATGCTTTTGCCAGGACAAATTCCCTTCGTATCCTTGGATTATCTCAGCAGCCAAGTCCAGCATTGGAAATGTGATAGCGTTATGCTTTTCTAAACTATATAACCAACATTCCTATTTCCTCAATTTTTTACAAAGAATTTTTAAAAAGATGTAAAACTTGAACATTGCAGCTCTCTTTTGAAATGGCACAGCAAAAACGTGCTCCCTGCTGTCTATTAATAGCTCAGTGGATTAATGAATGTTTGGCCATAAGCCGTCCAGAGAATCAGGTAGTTTTTACAGTATGGGCAAGTAAGGCCAGTGCAAGAAGCATTTGAGCGACATTTTCTGGTGGATTTGGAAGATTTGGTAATGTATCTCAAGAGGGATTGTTAAATCGATAAGGGCCAACAAATTTCGTTCAGATATTATTGCAAATTTTTCTACCGTATAAAGATATGTCCGATCACACGCGCACAGGCCAGATATGATGGGTTCAAATGTTTTTGTAGCCAAATCAAAATAATAAAATACTAGTTGTCTCTTACCACTGCCTGGGTTCCAATCCCAGCCGGGGCATGTGAGAAAATTGCCAGTGACTTGGGGTGGTTTCCTCCAGCGCTTCCAACTGGCTAGTCACTACTTAGCCGCAATATGGCAGAAAAAAGTGACGATAATAGTAATTGCTAAAAAGCTCTAGTGACTTACCTGGCCAGGCACTGTCAGCTAGCACATCTTTGAGTGGGAGGGTTCGTCTGATTATAGTTTGCTTTATTACTCCCCTACAGGAGTGGGCCGTTCCTGGAGGTACTGCAATACCAGGCCAACCCGTGGCAAAGGCGGAGCAATCACCAGACACTTCGCCCAAGTCTAAAAATCAGTTTAATATCGAGGTCCTTCAATAGAGGACATATCAGATATTAAGCTGATAAGAACAGATACTACACTTTGATCTTAGCCAAAAGGCCGAGAAGAATTTTACTTGACCAGTGCATCGAGCACGTAGGTATACCTATATAACACATCAAAGACATCCTTTTGCCAGGACTAATTCCCTTCGTATCCTTGGATTACCTCAGCAGCCAAGTCCAGCATTAGAAATGTGAAAGCGTTAAATGTTTTTTTAAACTATATAACAAACATTCCTAGTTCCCCAATTTTTCACATAAATTTAAAAAAGATGTAAAACTTGAACATTTTAGCTCTCTTTTGAAATGGCACAGCAAAAACGTGTCTATTAATAGATCAGTGGATTAATGAATGTTTGGCCATAAGCCGTCCAGAAAATCAGGTAGTTTTTACAATATGGGCAAGTAAGGCCAGTGCAAGAAGCATTTGAGCAACATTTTCTGTTGGATTTGGAAGATTTGGTAATGTATCTCAAGAGGGATTGTTAAATCGATAAGGGCCAACAAATTTCGTTCAGATATTATTGCAAATCTTTCTCCCGTATAAAGATATGCCCGACCACACGCACAGGCCAGATATGATGGGTTCATGTGTTTTTGTAGCCAAATCAAAAAAATTATCTAGTCTCTTACCACTGCCTGGGTTCCAATCCCAGCTGGGCATGTGAGAAAATTGCCAGTGACTTGGGATGGTTTCCTCCAGTGCTTCCAACTGGCTAGTCACTACTTAGCCGCAATACGGCAGAAAAAAGTGACGATAATAGAAATTGCCAAAAAGCTCTAGTGATCTAACTGGCCAGGCACTGTCAGCTAGCACATCTTTGAGTGGGAGGGATCGTCTAATTTTATTACTCCCCTAGAGGAGTAGGCCGTTCCTGGAGGTACTGCAATACCAGGCCAACCCATGGTAAAGGCGGAGCAAGCCCCTTACACTTCGCCAAAGTCCAAAACTCGGTTTAATATTGAAATACTCCAATGGAGGACATATCAGATATTAACCTGTTAAGAACAGATATTACACTTTGATCTTAGCCAAAAAGGCCGAGAAGCGATAACTTGACCAGGGCATCGAGCATGTAGGTATACCTTAACTAACACATCAAAGACATGCTTTTGCAAGGACAAATTCCCTTCGTATCCTTGGATTATCTCAGCAGCCATGTCCAGCATTGGAAATGTGATAGCGTTATGCTTTTCTAAACTATATAACCAACATTCCTATTTCCTCAATTTTTTACAAAGAATTTTTAAAAAGATGTAAAACTTGAACATTGCAGCTCTCTTTTGAAATGGCACAGGAAAAACGTGCTCCCTGCTGTCTATTAATAGCTCAGTGGATTAATGAATGTTTGGCCATAAGCCGTCCAGAGAATCAGGTAGTTTTTACAGTATGGGCAAGTAAGGCCAGTGCAAGAAGCATTTGAGCGACATTTTCTGGTGGATTTGGAAGATTTGGTAATGTATCTCAAGAGGGATTGTTAAATGATAAGGGGCAACAAATTTCGTTCAGATATTATTGCAAATTTTTCTACCGTATAAAGATATGTCCGTTCACACGCGCACAGGCCAGATATGATGGGTTCAAATGTTTTTGTAGCCAAATCAAAATAATAAAATACTAGTTGTCTCTTACCACTGCCTGGGTTCCAATCCCAGCCGGGGCATGTGAGAAAATTGCCAGTGACTTGGGGTGGTTTCCTCCAGCGCTTCCAACTGGCTAGTCACTACTTAGCCGCAATATGGCAGAAAAAAGTGACGATAATAGTAATTGCTAAAAAGCTCTAGTGACTTACCTGGCCAGGCACTGTCAGCTAGCACATCTTTGAGTGGGAGGGTTCGTCTGATTTTAGTTTGCTTTATTACTCCCCTACAGGAGTGGGCCGTTCCTGGAGGTATTGCAATACCAGGCCAACCCGTGGCAAAGGCGGAGCAATCCCCAGACACTTCGCCCAAGTCTAAAAATCAGTTTAATATCGAGGTCCTCCAATAGAGGCCATATCAGATATTAAGCTGATAAGAACAGATACTACACTTTGATCTTAGCCAAAAGGCCGAGAAGAATTTTACTTGACCAGTGCATCGAGCACGTAGGTATACCTATATAACACATCAAAGACATCCTTTTGCCAGGACTAATTCCCTTCGTATCCTTGGATTACCTCAGCAGCCAAGTCCAGCATTAGAAATGTGAAAGCGTTAAATGCTTTTCTAAACTATATAACAAACATTCCTAGTTCCCCAATTTTTCACATAAATTTAAAAAAGATGTAAAACTTGAACATTTTAGCTCTCTTTTGAAATGGCACAGCAAAAACGTGTCTATTAATAGATCAGTGGATTAATGAATGTTTGGCCATAAGCCGTCCAGAAAATCAGGTAGTATTTACAATATGGGCAAGTAAGGCCAGTGCAAGAAGCATTTGAGCAACATTTTCTGTTGGATTTGGAAGATTTGGTAATGTATCTCAAGAGGGATTGTTAAATCGATAAGGGGCAACAAATTTCGTTCAGATATTATTGCAAATCTTTCGCCCGTATAAAGATATGCCCGACCACACGCACAGGTCAGATATGATGGGTTCATGTGTTTTTGTAGCCAAATCAAAAAAATTATCTAGTCTCTTACCACTGCCTGGGTTCCAATCCCAGCTGGGCATGTGAGAAAATTGCCAGTGACTTGGGATGGTTTCCTCCAGTGCTTCCAACTGGCTAGTCACTACTTAGCCACAATACGGCAGAAAAAAGTGACGATAATAGAAATTGCCAAAAAGCTCTAGTGATCTAACTGGCCAGGCACTGTCAGCTAGCACATCTTTGAGTGGGAGGGATCGTCTAATTTTATTACTCCCCTAGAGGAGTGTGCCGTTCCTGGAGGTACTGCAATACCAGGCCAACCCATGGTAAAGGCGGAGCAAGCCCCTTACACTTCGCCAAAGTCCAAAACTCGGTTTAATATTGAAATACTCCAATGGAGGACATATCAGATATTAACCTGTTAAGAACAGATATTACACTTTGATCTTAGCCAAAAAGGCCGAGAAGCGATAACTTGACCAGGGCATCGAGCATGTAGGTATACCTTAACTAACACATCAAAGACATGCTTTTGCAAGGACAAATTCCCTTCGTATCCTTGGATTATCTCAGCAGCCATGTCCAGCATTGGAAATGTGATAGCGTTATGCTTTTCTAAACTATATAACCAACATTCCTATTTCCTCAATTTTTTACAAAGAATTTTTAAAAAGATGTAAAACTTGAACATTGCAGCTCTCTTTTGAAATGGCACAGCAAAAACGTGCTCCCTGCTGTCTATTAATAGCTCAGTGGATTAATGAATGTTTGGCCATAAGCCGTCCAGAGAATCAGGTAGTTTTTACAGTATGGGCAAGTAAGGCCAGTGCAAGAAGCATTTGAGCAACATTTTCTGGTGGATTTGGAAGATTTGGTAATGTATCTCAAGAGGGATTGTTAAATGATAAGGGGCAACAAATTTCGTTCAGATATTATTGCAATTTTTTCGTCCGTATAAAGATATGTCCGTTCACACGCGCACAGGCCAGATATGATGGGTTCAAATGTTTTTGTAGCCAAATCAAAATAATAAAATACTAGTTGTCTCTTACCACTGCCTGGGTTCCAATCCCAGCCGGGGCATGTGAGAAAATTGCCAGTGACTTGGGGTGGTTTCCTCCAGCGCTTCCAACTGGCTAGTCACTACTTAGCCGCAATATGGCAGAAAAAAGTGACGATAATAGTAATTGCTAAAAAGCTCTAGTGACTTACCTGGCCAGGCACTGTCAGCTAGCACATCTTTGAGTGGGAGGGTTCGTCTGATTTTAGTTTGCTTTATTACTCCCCTACATGATTGGGCCGTTCCTGGAGGTACTGCAATACCAGGCCAACCCGTGGCAAAGGCGGAGCAATCCCCAGACACTTCGCCCAAGTCTAAAAATCAGTTTAATATCGAGGTCCTCCAATAGAGGCCATATCAGATATTAAGCTGATAAGAACAGATACTAGACTTTGATCTTAGCCAAAAGGCCGAGAAGAATTTTACTTGACCAGTGCATCGAGCACGTAGGTATACCTATATAACACATCAAAGACATCCTTTTGCCAGGACTAATTCCCTTCGTATCCTTGGATTACCTCAGCAGCCAAGTCCAGCATTAGAAATGTGAAAGCGTTAAATGCTTTTCTAAACTATATAACAAACATTCCTATTTCCCCAATTTTTCACATAAATTTAAAGAAGATGTAAAACTTGAACATTTTAGCTCTCTTTTGAAATGGCACAGCAAAAACGTGCGCCCTGCTGTCTATTAATAGATCAGTGGATTAATGAATGTTTGGCCATAAGCCGTCCAGAAAATCAGGTAGTTTTTACAATATGGGCAAGTAAGGCCAGTGCAAGAAGCATTTGAGCAACATTTTCTGTTGGATTTGGAAGATTTGGTAATGTATCTCAAGAGGGATTGTTAAATCGATAAGGGGCAACAAATTTCGTTCAGATATTATTGCAAATCTTTCTCCCGTATAAAGATATGCCCGACCACACGCACAGGCCAGATATGATGGGTTCATGTGTTTTTGTAGCCAAATCAAAAAAATATCTAGTCTCTTACCACTGCCTGGGCTCCAATCCCAGCCGGGGCATGTGAGAAAATTGCCAGTGACTTGGGATGGTTTCCTCCAGTGCTTCCAACTGGCTAGTCACTACTTAGCCACAATATGGCAGCAAAAAGTGACGATAATAGAAATTGCCAAATAGCTCTAGTGATCTAACTGGCCAGGCACTGCCAGCTAGCACATCTTTGAGTGGGAGGGATCGTCTAATTTTATTACTCCCCTAGAGGAGTAGGCCGTTCCTGGAGGTACCGCAATACCAGACCAACCCATGGCAAAGGCGGAGCAAGCCCCTTACACTTCGCCAAAGTCCAAAACTCGGTTTAATATCGAAGTACTCCAATGGAGGACATATCAGATATTAACCTGTTAAGAACAGATATTACACTTTGATCTTAGCCAAAAAGGCCGAGAAGCGATAACTTGACCCGGGCATCGAGCATGTAGGTATACCTTAACTAACACATCAAAGACATGCTTTTGCCAGGACAAATTCCCTTCGTATCCTTGGATTATCTCAGCAGCCAAGTCCAGCATTGGAAATGTGATAGCGTTATGCTTTTCTAAACTATATAACCAACATTCCTATTTCCTCAATTTTTTACAAAGAATTTTTAAAAAGATGTAAAACTTGAACATTGCAGCTCTCTTTTGAAATGGCACAGCAAAAACGTGCTCCCTGCTGTCTATTAATAGCTCAGTGGATTAATGAATGTTTGGCCATAAGCCGTCCAGAGAATCAGGTAGTTTTTACAGTATGGGCAAGTAAGGCCAGTGCAAGAAGCATTTGAGCGACATTTTCTGGTGGATTTGGAAGATTTGGTAATGTATCTCAAGAGGGATTGTTAAATCGATAAATGGCAACAAATTTCGTTCAGATATTATTGCAAATTTTTCTACCGTATAAAGATATGTCCGATCACACGCGCACAGGCCAGATATGATGGGTTCAAATGTTTTTGTAGCCAAATCAAAATAATAAAATACTAGTTGTCTCTTACCACTGCCTGGGTTCCAATCCCAGCCGGGGCATGTGAGAAAATTGCCAGTGACTTGGGGTGGTTTCCTCCAGCGCTTCCAACTGGCTAGTCACTACTTAGCCGCAATATGGCAGAAAAAAGTGACGATAATAGTAATTGCTAAAAAGCTCTAGTGACTTACCTGGCCAGGCACTGTCAGCTAGCACATCTTTGAGTGGGAGGGTTCGTCTGATTATAGTTTGCTTTATTACTCCCCTACAGGAGTGGGCCGTTCCTGGAGGTACTGCAATACCAGGCCAACCCGTGGCAAAGGCGGAGCAATCACCAGACACTTCGCCCAAGTCTAAAAATCAGTTTAATATCGAGGTCCTTCAATAGAGGACATATCAGATATTAAGCTGATAAGAACAGATACTACACTTTGATCTTAGCCAAAAGGCCGAGAAGAATTTTACTTGACCAGTGCATCGAGCACGTAGGTATACCTATATAACACATCAAAGACATCCTTTTGCCAGGACTAATTCCCTTCGTATCCTTGGATTACCTCAGCAGCCAAGTCCAGCATTAGAAATGTGAAAGCGTTAAATGTTTTTTTAAACTATATAACAAACATTCCTAGTTCCCCAATTTTTCACATAAATTTAAAAAAGATGTAAAACTTGAACATTTTAGCTCTCTTTTGAAATGGCACAGCAAAAACGTGTCTATTAATAGATCAGTGGATTAATGAATGTTTGGCCATAAGCCGTCCAGAAAATCAGGTAGTTTTTACAATATGGGCAAGTAAGGCCAGTGCAAGAAGCATTTGAGCAACATTTTCTGTTGGATTTGGAAGATTTGGTAATGTATCTCAAGAGGGATTGTTAAATCGATAAGGGCCAACAAATTTCGTTCAGATATTATTGCAAATCTTTCTCCCGTATAAAGATATGCCCGACCACACGCACAGGCCAGATATGATGGGTTCATGTGTTTTTGTAGCCAAATCAAAAAAATTATCTAGTCTCTTACCACTGCCTGGGTTCCAATCCCAGCTGGGCATGTGAGAAAATTGCCAGTGACTTGGGATGGTTTCCTCCAGTGCTTCCAACTGGCTAGTCACTACTTAGCCACAATACGGCAGAAAAAAGTGACGATAATAGAAATTGCCAAAAAGCTCTAGTGATCTAACTGGCCAGGCACTGTCAGCTAGCACATCTTTGAGTGGGAGGGATCGTCTAATTTTATTACTCCCCTAGAGGAGTAGGCCGTTCCTGGAGGTACTGCAATACCAGGCCAACCCATGGTAAAGGCGGAGCAAGCCCCTTACACTTCGCCAAAGTCCAAAACTCGGTTTAATATTGAAATACTCCAATGGAGGACATATCAGATATTAACCTGTTAAGAACAGATATTACACTTTGATCTTAGCCAAAAAGGCCGAGAAGCGATAACTTGACCAGGGCATCGAGCATGTAGGTATACCTTAACTAACACATCAAAGACATGCTTTTGCAAGGACAAATTCCCTTCGTATCCTTGGATTATCTCAGCAGCCATGTCCAGCATTGGAAATGTGATAGCGTTATGCTTTTCTAAACTATATAACCAACATTCCTATTTCCTCAAATTTTTACAAAGAATTTTTAAAAAGATGTAAAACTTGAACATTGCAGCTCTCTTTTGAAATGGCACAGCAAAAACGTGCTCCCTGCTGTCTATTAATAGCTCAGTGGATTAATGAATGTTTGGCCATAAGCCGTCCAGAGAATCAGGTAGTTTTTACAGTATGGGCAAGTAAGGCCAGTACAAGAAGCATTTGAGCGACATTTTCTGGTGGATTTGGAAGATTTGGTAATGTATCTCAAGAGGGATTGTTAAATGATGAGGGGCAACAAATTTCGTTCAGATATTATTGCAAATTTTTCTACCGTATAAAGATATGTCCGTTCACACGCGCACAGGCCAGATATGATGGGTTCAAATGTTTTTGTAGCCAAATCAAAATAATAAAATACTAGTTGTCTCTTACCACTGCTTGGGTTCCAATCCCAGCCGGGGCATGTGAGAAAATTGCCAGTGACTTGGGGTGGTTTCCTCCAGCGCTTCCAACTGGCTAGTCACTACTTAGCCGCAATATGGCAGAAAAAAGTGACGATAATAGTAATTGCTAAAAAGCTCTAGTGACTTACCTGGCCAGGCACTGTCAGCTAGCACATCTTTGAGTGGGAGGGTTCGTCTGATTTTAGTTTGCTTTATTACTCCCCTACAGGAGTGGGCCGTTCCTGGAGGTACTGCAATACCAGGCCAACTCGTGGCAAAGGCGGAGCAATCCCCAGACACTTCGCCCATGTCTAAAAATCAGTTTAATATCGAGGTCCTCCAATAGAGGCCATATCAGATATTAAGCTGATAAGAACAGATACTACACTTTGATCTTAGCCAAAAGGCCGAGAAGAATTTTACTTGACCAGTGCATCGAGCACGTAGGTATACCTATATAACACATCAAGGACATCCTTTTGCCAGGACTAATTCCCTTCGTATCCTTGGATTACCTCAGCAGCCAAGTCCAGCATTAGAAATGTGAAAGCGTTAAATGCTTTTCTAAACTATATAACAAACATTCCTATTTCCCCAATTTTTCACATAAATTTAAAGAAGATGTAAAACTTGAACATTTTAGCTCTCTTTTGAAATGGCACAGCAAAAACGTGCGCCCTGCTGTCTATTAATAGATCAGTGGATTAATGAATGTTTGGCCATAAGCCGTCCAGAAAATCAGGTAGTTTTTACAATATGGGCAAGTAAGGCCAGTGCAAGAAGCATTTGAGCAACATTTTCTGTTGGATTTGGAAGATTTGGTAATGTATCTCAAGAGGGATTGTTAAATCGATAAGGGGCAACAAATTTCGTTCAGATATTATTGCAAATCTTTCTCCCGTATAAAGATATGCCCGACCACACGCACAGGCCAGATATGATGGGTTCATGTGTTTTTGTAGCCAAATCAAAAAAATATCTAGTCTCTTACCACTGCCTGGGCTCCAATCCCAGCCGGGGCATGTGAGAAAATTGCCAGTGACTTGGGATGGTTTCCTCCAGTGCTTCCAACTGGCTAGTCACTACTTAGCCACAATATGGCAGCAAAAAGTGACGATAATAGAAATTGCCAAATAGCTCTAGTGATCTAACTGGCCAGGCACTGCCAGCTAGCACATCTTTGAGTGGGAGGGATCGTCTAATTTTATTACTCCCCTAGAGGAGTAGGCCGTTCCTGGAGGTACCGCAATACCAGACCAACCCATGGCAAAGGCGGAGCAAGCCCCTTACACTTCGCCAAAGTCCAAAACTCGGTTTAATATCGAAGTACTCCAATGGAGGACATATCAGATATTAACCTGTTAAGAACAGATATTACACTTTGATCTTAGCCAAAAAGGCCGAGAAGCGATAACTTGACCAGGGCATCGAGCATGTAGGTATACCTTAACTAACACATCAAAGACATGCTTTTGCCAGGACAAATTCCCTTCGTATCCTTGGATTATCTCAGCAGCCAAGTCCAGCATTGGAAATGTGATAGCGTTATGCTTTTCTAAACTATATAACCAACATTCCTATTTCCTCAATTTTTTACAAAGAATTTTTGAAAAGATGTAAAACTTGAACATTGCAGCTCTCTTTTGAAATGGCACAGCAAAAACGTGCTCCCTGCTGTCTATTAATAGCTCAGTGGATTAATGAATGTTTGGCCATAAGCCGTCCAGAGAATCAGGTAGTTTTTACAGTATGGGCAAGTAAGGCCAGTGCAAGAAGCATTTGAGCGACATTTTCTGGTGGATTTGGAAGATTTGGTAATGTATCTCAAGAGGGATTGTTAAATCGATAAGGGGAAACAAATTTCGTTCAGATATTATTGCAAATTTTTCTACCGTATAAAGATATGTCCGATCACACGCGCACAGGCCAGATATGATGGGTTCAAATGTTTTTGTAGCCAAATCAAAATAATAAAATACTAGTTGTCTCTTACCACTGCCTGGGTTCCAATCCCAGCCGGGGCATGTGAGAAAATTGCCAGTGACTTGGGGTGGTTTCCTCCAGCGCTTCCAACTGGCTAGTCACTACTTAGCCGCAATATGGCAGAAAAAAGTGACGATAATAGTAATTGCTAAAAGGCTCTAGTGACTTACCTGGCCAGGCACTGTCAGCTAGCACATCTTTGAGTGGGAGGGTTCGTCTGATTATAGTTTGCTTTATTACTCCCCTACAGGAGTGGGCCGTTCCTGGAGGTACTGCAATACCAGGCCAACCCGTGGCAAAGGCGGAGCAATCACCAGACACTTCGCCCAAGTCTAAAAATCAGTTTAATATCGAGGTCCTTCAATAGAGGACATATCAGATATTAAGCTGATAAGAACAGATACTACACTTTGATCTTAGCCAAAAGGCCGAGAAGAATTTTACTTGACCAGTGCATCGAGCACGTAGGTATACCTATATAACACATCAAAGACATCCTTTTGCCAGGACTAATTCCCTTCGTATCCTTGGATTACCTCAGCAGCCAAGTCCAGCATTAGAAATGTGAAAGCGTTAAATGTTTTTTTAAACTATATAACAAACATTCCTAGTTCCCCAATTTTTCACATAAATTTAAAAAAGATGTAAAACTTGAACATTTTAGCTCTCTTTTGAAATGGCACAGCAAAAACGTGTCTATTAATAGATCAGTGGATTAATGAATGTTTGGCCATAAGCCGTCCAGAAAATCAGGTAGTTTTTACAATATGGGCAAGTAAGGCCAGTGCAAGAAGCATTTGAGCAACATTTTCTGTTGGATTTGGAAGATTTGGTAATGTATCTCAAGAGGGATTGTTAAATCGATAAGGGCCAACAAATTTCGTTCAGATATTATTGCAAATCTTTCTCCCGTATAAAGATATGCCCGACCACACGCACAGGCCAGATATGATGGGTTCATGTGTTTTTGTAGCCAAATCAAAAAAATTATCTAGTCTCTTACCACTGCCTGGGTTCCAATCCCAGCTGGGCATGTGAGAAAATTGCCAGTGACTTGGGATGGTTTCCTCCAGTGCTTCCAACTGGCTAGTCACTACTTAGCCACAATACGGCAGAAAAAAGTGACGATAATAGAAATTGCCAAAAAGCTCTAGTGATCTAACTGGCCAGGCACTGTCAGCTAGCACATCTTTGAGTGGGAGGGATCGTCTAATTTTATTACTCCCCTAGAGGAGTAGGCCGTTCCTGGAGGTACTGCAATACCAGGCCAACCCATGGTAAAGGCGGAGCAAGCCCCTTACACTTCGCCAAAGTCCAAAACTCGGTTTAATATTGAAATACTCCAATGGAGGACATATCAGATATTAACCTGTTAAGAACAGATATTACACTTTGATCTTAGCCAAAAAGGCCGAGAAGCGATAACTTGACCAGGGCATCGAGCATGTAGGTATACCTTAACTAACACATCAAAGACATGCTTTTGCAAGGACAAATTCCCTTCGTATCCTTGGATTATCTCAGCAGCCATGTCCAGCATTGGAAATGTGATAGCGTTATGCTTTTCTAAACTATATAACCAACATTCCTATTTCCTCAAATTTTTACAAAGAATTTTTAAAAAGATGTAAAACTTGAACATTGCAGCTCTCTTTTGAAATGGCACAGCAAAAACGTGCTCCCTGCTGTCTATTAATAGCTCAGTGGATTAATGAATGTTTGGCCATAAGCCGTCCAGAGAATCAGGTAGTTTTTAAAGTATGGGCAAGTAAGGCCAGTACAAGAAGCATTTGAGCGACATTTTCTGGTGGATTTGGAAGATTTGGTAATGTATCTCAAGAGGGATTGTTAAATGATGAGGGGCAACAAATTTCGTTCAGATATTATTGCAAATTTTTCTACCGTTTAAAGATATGTCCGTTCACACGCGCACAGGCCAGATATGATGGGTTCAAATGTTTTTGTAGCCAAATCAAAATAATAAAATACTAGTTGTCTCTTACCACTGCTTGGGTTCCAATCCCAGCCGGGGCATGTGAGAAAATTGCCAGTGACTTGGGGTGGTTTCCTCCAGCGCTTCCAACTGGCTAGTCACTACTTAGCCGCAATATGGCAGAAAAAAGTGACGATAATAGTAATTGCTAAAAAGCTCTAGTGACTTACCTGGCCAGGCACTGTCAGCTAGCACATCTTTGAGTGGGAGGGTTCGTCTGATTTTAGTTTGCTTTATTACTCCCCTACAGGAGTGGGCCGTTCCTGGAGGTACTGCAATACCAGGCCAACCCGTGGCAAAGGCGGAGCAATCCCCAGACACTTCGCCCATGTCTAAAAATCAGTTTAATATCGAGGTCCTCCAATAGAGGCCATATCAGATATTAAGCTGATAAGAACAGATACTACACTTTGATCTTAGCCAAAAGGCCGAGAAGAATTTTACTTGACCAGTGCATCGAGCACGTAGGTATACCTATATAACACATCAAAGACATCCTTTTGCCAGGACTAATTCCCTTCGTATCCTTGGATTACCTCAGCAGCCAAGTCCAGCATTAGAAATGTGAAAGCGTTAAATGCTTTTCTAAACTATATAACAAACATTCCTATTTCCCCAATTTTTCACATAAATTTAAAGAAGATGTAAAACTTGAACATTTTAGCTCTCTTTTGAAATGGCACAGCAAAAACGTGCGCCCTGCTGTCTATTAATAGATCAGTGGATTAATGAATGTTTGGCCATAAGCCGTCCAGAAAATCAGGTAGTTTTTACAATATGGGCAAGTAAGGCCAGTGCAAGAAGCATTTGAGCAACATTTTCTGTTGGATTTGGAAGATTTGGTAATGTATCTCAAGAGGGATTGTTAAATCGATAAGGGGCAACAAATTTCGTTCAGATATTATTGCAAATCTTTCTCCCGTATAAAGATATGCCCGACCACACGCACAGGCCAGATATGATGGGTTCATGTGTTTTTGTAGCCAAATCAAAAAAATATCTAGTCTCTTACCACTGCCTGGGCTCCAATCCCAGCCGGGGCATGTGAGAAAATTGCCAGTGACTTGGGATGGTTTCCTCCAGTGCTTCCAACTGGCTAGTCACTACTTAGCCACAATATGGCAGCAAAAAGTGACGATAATAGAAATTGCCAAATAGCTCTAGTGATCTAACTGGCCAGGCACTGCCAGCTAGCACATCTTTGAGTGGGAGGGATCGTCTAATTTTATTACTCCCCTAGAGGAGTAGGCCGTTCCTGGAGGTACCGCAATACCAGACCAACCCATGGCAAAGGCGGAGCAAGCCCCTTACACTTCGCCAAAGTCCAAAACTCGGTTTAATATCGAAGTACTCCAATGGAGGACATATCAGATATTAACCTGTTAAGAACAGATATTACACTTTGATCTTAGCCAAAAAGGCCGAGAAGCGATAACTTGACCAGGGCATCGAGCATGTAGGTATACCTTAACTAACACATCAAAGACATGCTTTTGCCAGGACAAATTCCCTTCGTATCCTTGGATTATCTCAGCAGCCAAGTCCAGCATTGGAAATGTGATAGCGTTATGCTTTTCTAAACTATATAACCAACATTCCTATTTCCTCAATTTTTTACAAAGAATTTTTAAAAAGATGTAAAACTTGAACATTGCAGCTCTCTTTTGAAATGGCACAGCAAAAACGTGCTCCCTGCTGTCTATTAATAGCTCAGTGGATTAATGAATGTTTGGCCATAAGCCGTCCAGAGAATCAGGTAGTTTTTACAGTATGGGCAAGTAAGGCCAGTGCAAGAAGCATTTGAGCGACATTTTCTGGTGGATTTGGAAGATTTGGTAATGTATCTCAAGAGGGATTGTTAAATCGATAAGGGGCAACAAATTTCGTTCAGATATTATTGCAAATTTTTCTACCGTATAAAGATATGTCCGATCACACGCGCACAGGCCAGATATGATGGGTTCAAATGTTTTTGTAGCCAAATCAAAATAATAAAATACTAGTTGTCTCTTACCACTGCCTGGGTTCCAATCCCAGCCGGGGCATGTGAGAAAATTGCCAGTGACTTGGGGTGGTTTCCTCCAGCGCTTCCAACTGGCTAGTCACTACTTAGCCGCAATATGGCAGAAAAAAGTGACGATAATAGTAATTGCTAAAAGGCTCTAGTGACTTACCTGGCCAGGCACTGTCAGCTAGCACATCTTTGAGTGGGAGGGTTCGTCTGATTATAGTTTGCTTTATTACTCCCCTACAGGAGTGGGCCGTTCCTGGAGGTACTGCAATACCAGGCCAACCCGTGGCAAAGGCGGAGCAATCACCAGACACTTCGCCCAAGTCTAAAAATCAGTTTAATATCGAGGTCCTTCAATAGAGGACATATCAGATATTAAGCTGATAAGAACAGATACTACACTTTGATCTTAGCCAAAAGGCCGAGAAGAATTTTACTTGACCAGTGCATCGAGCACGTAGGTATACCTATATAACACATCAAAGACATCCTTTTGCCAGGACTAATTCCCTTCGTATCCTTGGATTACCTCAGCAGCCAAGTCCAGCATTAGAAATGTGAAAGCGTTAAATGTTTTTTTAAACTATATAACAAACATTCCTAGTTCCCCAATTTTTCACATAAATTTAAAAAAGATGTAAAACTTGAACATTTTAGCTCTCTTTTGAAATGGCACAGCAAAAACGTGTCTATTAATAGATCAGTGGATTAATGAATGTTTGGCCATAAGCCGTCCAGAAAATCAGGTAGTTTTTACAATATGGGCAAGTAAGGCCAGTGCAAGAAGCATTTGAGCAACATTTTCTGTTGGATTTGGAAGATTTGGTAATGTATCTCAAGAGGGATTGTTAAATCGATAAGGGCCAACAAATTTCGTTCAGATATTATTGCAAATCTTTCTCCCGTATAAAGATATGCCCGACCACACGCACAGGCCAGATATGATGGGTTCATGTGTTTTTGTAGCCAAATCAAAAAAATTATCTAGTCTCTTACCACTGCCTGGGTTCCAATCCCAGCTGGGCATGTGAGAAAATTGCCAGTGACTTGGGATGGTTTCCTCCAGTGCTTCCAACTGGCTAGTCACTACTTAGCCACAATACGGCAGAAAAAAGTGACGATAATAGAAATTGCCAAAAAGCTCTAGTGATCTAACTGGCCAGGCACTGTCAGCTAGCACATCTTTGAGTGGGAGGGATCGTCTAATTTTATTACTCCCCTAGAGGAGTAGGCCGTTCCTGGAGGTACTGCAATACCAGGCCAACCCATGGTAAAGGCGGAGCAAGCCCCTTACACTTCGCCAAAGTCCAAAACTCGGTTTAATATTGAAATACTCCAATGGAGGACATATCAGATATTAACCTGTTAAGAACAGATATTACACTTTGATCTTAGCCAAAAAGGCCGAGAAGCGATAACTTGACCAGGGCATCGAGCATGTAGGTATACCTTAACTAACACATCAAAGACATGCTTTTGCAAGGACAAATTCCCTTCGTATCCTTGGATTATCTCAGCAGCCATGTCCAGCATTGGAAATGTGATAGCGTTATGCTTTTCTAAACTATATAACCAACATTCCTATTTCCTCAATTTTTTACAAAGAATTTTTAAAAAGATGTAAAACTTGAACATTGCAGCTCTCTTTTGAAATGGCACAGCAAAAACGTGCTCCCTGCTGTCTATTAATAGCTCAGTGGATTAATGAATGTTTGGCCATAAGCCGTCCAGAGAATCAGGTAGTTTTTACAGTATGGGCAAGTAAGGCCAGTGCAAGAAGCATTTGAGCGACATTTTCTGGTGGATTTGGAAGATTTGGTAATGTATCTCAAGAGGGATTGTTAAATGATAAGGGGCAACAAATTTCGTTCAGATATTATTGCAAATTTTTCTACCGTATAAAGATATGTCCGTTCACACGCGCACAGGCCAGATATGATGGGTTCAAATGTTTTTGTAGCCAAATCAAAATAATAAAATACTAGTTGTCTCTTACCACTGCCTGGGTTCCAATCCCAGCCGGGGCATGTGAGAAAATTGCCAGTGACTTGGGGTGGTTTCCTCCAGCGCTTCCAACTGGCTAGTCACTACTTAGCCGCAATATGGCAGAAAAAAGTGACGATAATAGTAATTGCTAAAAAGCTCTAGTGACTTACCTGGCCAGGCACTGTCAGCTAGCACATCTTTGAGTGGGAGGGTTCGTCTGATTTTAGTTTGCTTTATTACTCCCCTACAGGAGTGGGCCGTTCCTGGAGGTACTGCAATACCAGGCCAACCCGTGGCAAAGGCGGAGCAATCCCCAGACACTTCGCCCAAGTCTAAAAATCAGTTTAATATCGAGGTCCTCCAATAGAGGCCATATCAGATATTAAGCTGATAAGAACAGATACTACACTTTGATCTTAGCCAAAAGGCCGAGAAGAATTTTACTTGACCAGTGCATCGAGCACGTAGGTATACCTATATAACACATCAAAGACATCCTTTTGCCAGGACTAATTCCCTTCGTATCCTTGGATTACCTCAGCAGCCAAGTCCAGCATTAGAAATGTGAAAGCGTTAAATGCTTTTTTAAACTATATAACAAACATTCCTAGTTCCCCAATTTTTCACATAAATTTAAAAAAGATGTAAAACTTGAACATTTTAGCTCTCTTTTGAAATGGCACAGCAAAAACGTGTCTATTAATAGATCAGTGGATTAATGAATGTTTGGCCATAAGCCGTCCAGAAAATCAGGTAGTATTTACAATATGGGCAAGTAAGGCCAGTGCAAGAAGCATTTGAGCAACATTTTCTGTTGGATTTGGAAGATTTGGTAATGTATCTCAAGAGGGATTGTTAAATCGATAAGGGGCAACAAATTTCGTTCAGATATTATTGCAAATCTTTCGCCCGTATAAAGATATGTCCGATCACACGCGCACAGGCCAGATATGATGGGTTCAAATGTTTTTGTAGCCAAATCAAAATAATAAAATACTAGTCGTCTCTTACCACTGCCTAGGTTCCAATCCCAGCCGGGGCATGTGAGAAAATTGCCAGTGACTTGCGATGGTTTCCTCCAGTGCTTCCAACTGGCTAGTCACTACTTAGCCGCAATATGGCAGAAAAAAGTGACGATAATAGTAATTGCTAAAAAGCTCTAGTGACTTACCTGGCCAGGCACTGTCAGCTAGCACATCTTTGAGTGGGAGGGTTCGTCTGATTTTAGTTTGCTTTATTACTCCCCTACAGGAGTGGGCCGTTCCTGGAGGTACTGCAATACCAGGCCAACCCGTGGCAAAGGCGGAGCAAGCCCCTGACACTTCGCCCAATTCTAAAAATCAGTTAATATCGAGGTCCTCCAATAGAGGACATATCAGATATTAAGCTGATAAGAACAGATACTACACTTTGATCTTAGCCAAAAGGCCGAGAAGAATTTTACTTGACCAGAGCATCGAGCACGTAGGTATACCTATATAACACATCAAAACAACTTCCTTTTGCCAGGACAAATTCCCTAGGTATCCTTGGATTATCTCAGCAGCCAAGTCCAGCATTAGAAATGTGAAAGCGTTAAATGCTTTTCTAAACATTATAACAAACATTCCTATTTCCCCAATTTTTCACATAAATTTAAAAAAGATGTAAAACTTGAACATTTTAGCTCTCTTTTGAAATGGCACAGCAAAAACGTGCGCCCTGCTGTCTATTAATAGCTCTGTGGATTAATGAATGTTTGGCCTAAGCCGTCTAGATAATCAGGTAGTTTTTACAATATGGGCAAGTAAGGCCAGTGCAAGAAGCATTTGAGCGACATTTTCTGTTGGATTTGGAAGATTTGGTAATGTATCTCAAGAGGGATTGTTAAATCGATAAGGGGTAACAAATTTCGTTCAGATATTATTGCAAATCTTTCTCTCGTATAAAGATATGTCCGACCACACGCACAGGCCAGATATGATGGGTTCATGTGTTTTTGTAGCCAAATCAAAAAAATAAAATACTAGTTGTCTCTTACCACTGCCTGGGTTCCAATCCCAGCCGGGGCATGTGAGAAAATTGCCAGTGACTTGGGATGGTTTCCTCCAATGCTTCCAACTGGCTAGTCACTACTTAGCCGCAATATGGCAGCAAAAAGTGGCGATAATAGAAATTGCCAAAAAGCTTTAGTGATCTAACTGGCCAGGCACTGTCAGCTAGCACATCTTTGAGTGGGAGGGATCGTCTAATTTTATTACTCCCCTAGAGGAGTAGGCCGTTCCTGGAGGTACTGCAATACCAGGCCAACCCATGGCAAAGGCGGAGCAAGCCCCTTAATCTTCGTCCAAGTCCAAAACTCGGTTTAATATCGAAGTACTCCAATGGAGGACATATCAGATATTAACCTGTTAAGAACAGATATTACACTTTGATCTTAGCCAAAAAGGCCGAGAAGCGATAACTTGACCAGGGCATCAAGCATGTAGGTATACCTTAACTAACACATCAAAGACATGCTTTTGCCAGGACAAATTCCCTTCGTATCCTTGGATTATCTCAGCAGCCAAGTCAAGCATTGGAAATGTGATAGCGTTATGCTTTTCTAAACTATATAACCAACATTCCTATTTTCTCAATTTTTTACAAAGAATTTTTAAAAAGATGTAAAACTTGAACATTTCAGCTCTCTTTTGAAATGGCACAGCAAAAACGTGCTCCCTGCTGTCTATTAATAGTTCAGTGGATTAATGAATGTTTGGCCATAAGCCGTCCAGAGAATCAGGTAGTTTTTACAGTATGGGCAAGTAAGGCCAGTGCAAGAAGCATTTGAGCGACATTTTCTGGTGGATTTGGAAGATTTGGTAATGTATCTCAAGAGGGATTGTTAAATCGATAAGGGGTAACAAATTTCGTTCAGATATTATTGCAAATTTTTCTACCGTATAAAGATATGTCCGATCACACGCGCACAGGCCAGATATGATGGGTTCAAATGTTTTTGTAGCCAAATCAAAATAATAAAATACTAGTCGTCTCTTACCACTGCCTGGGTTCCAATCCCAGCCGGGGCATGTGAGAAAATTGCCAGTGACTTGCGATGGTTTCCTCCAGTGCTTCCAACTGGCTAGTCACTACTTAGCCGCAATATGGCAGAAAAAAGTGACGATAATAGTAATTGCTAAAAAGCTCTAGTGACTTACCTGGCCAGGCACTGTCAGCTAGCACATCTTTGAGTGGGAGGGTTCGTCTGATTTTAGTTTGCTTTATTACTCCCCTACAGGAGTGGGCCGTTCCTGGAGGTACTGCAATACCAGGCCAACCCGTGGCAAAGGCGGAGCAAGCCCCTGACACTTCGCCCAATTCTAAAAATCAGTTAATATCGAGGTCCTCCAATAGAGGACATATCAGATATTAAGCTGATAAGAACAGATACTACACTTTGATCTTAGCCAAAAGGCCGAGAAGAATTTTACTTGACCAGAGCATCGAGCACGTAGGTATACCTATATAACACATCAAAACAACTTCCTTTTGCCAGGACAAATTCCCTTGGTATCCTTGGATTATCTCAGCAGCCAAGTCCAGCATTAGAAATGTGAAAGCGTTAAATGCTTTTCTAAACATTATAACAAACATTCCTATTTCCCCAATTTTTCACATAAATTTTAAAAAGATGTAAAACTTGAACATTTTAGCTCTCTTTTGAAATGGCACAGCAAAAACGTGCGCCCTGCTGTCTATTAATAGCTCTGTGGATTAATGAATGTTTGGCCTAAGCCGTCTAGATAATCAGGTAGTTTTTACAATATGGGCAAGTAAGGCCAGTGCAAGAAGCATTTGAGCGACATTTTCTGTTGGATTTGGAAGATTTGGTAATGTATCTCAAGAGGGATTGTTAAATCGATAAGGGGCAACAAATTTCGTTCAGATATTATTGCAAATCTTTCTCTCGTATAAAGATATGTCCGACCTCACGCACAGGCCAGATATGATGGGTTCATGTGTTTTTGTAGCCAAATCAAAAAAATAAAATACTAGTTGTCTCTTACCACTGCCTGGGTTCCAATCCCAGCCGGGGCATGTGAGAAAATTGCCAGTGACTTGGGATGGTTTCCTCCAGTGCTTCCAACTGGCTAGTCACTACTTAGCCGCAATATGGCAGAAAAAAGTGACGATAATAGAAATTGCCAAAAAGCTCTAGTGATCTAACTGGCCAGGCACTGTCAGCTAGCACATCTTTGAGTGGGAGGGATCGTCTAATTTTATTACTCCCCTAGAGGAGTAGGCCGTTCCTGGAGGTACTGCAATACCAGACCAACCCATGGCAAAGGCGGAGCAAGCCCCTTACACTTCGCCCAAGTCCAAAACTCAGTTTAATATCGAAGTACTCCAATGGAGGACATATCAGATATTAACCTGTTAAGGCTGTGATGCTGGTGACACACTCAAAATAAGACAACTCCTAGTTTAGCACTCCTGTACCCTTTCTAACAATAGTTATCCAATCCCTGAGGTCTTGGTGTTTCAAATATAAGTTTTCTTTAACTTACCTGCTTGAGCTGACCTCAATAAAAGTACAGTTTCAAATTTACAGTGTTTTACCTCAAATGAGGTTTTCTTGATCAATAAAGATTCATTTGATTTATAAATACCATATATGTCTGCTAAATATACTAAGCTAGGGCAACTGAAAGGCAAATTTGGAGTTCCTGCAAGAGAATACCTTACAGCATGCGATTTTGGTGGAAATTTTACTTACGAAAGTAGGTCAAGATGTCTGACCATTGTGTTAACATGTCTGACCATAGTGACCTACTTTCTCAAGTAAAGCTTTCCACCAAAATCGCATGCTGTAAGGTATTTTCTTGCAGGAACTCCAAATTTGCCTTTCAGTTGCCCTAGCTTAGTATATTTAGCAGACATATATGGTATTTATAAATCAAATGAACCTTTATTGATCAAGAAAACCTCATTTGAGGTAAAACACTGTAAAATTGAAACTGTACTTTTATTGAGGTCAGCTCAAGCAGGTAAGTTAAAGAAAACTTATATTTGAAACACCAAGACCTCAGGGATTGGATAACTATTGTTAGAAAGGGTACAGGAGTGCTAAACTAGGAGTTGTCTTATTTTGAGTGTGTCACCAGCATCACAGCCTTAAGAACAGATATTACACTTTGATCTTAGTCAAAAAGGCCGAGAAGCGATAACTTGACCAGGGCATCGAGCATGTAGGTATACCTTAACTAACACATCAAAGACATGCTTTTGCCAGGACAAATTCCCTTCGTATACTTGGATTATCTCAGCAGCCAGGTACAGCATTGGAAATGTGATAGCGTTATGCCGTTAGCCGCAATATGGCAGAAAAAAGTGGCGATAATAGAAATTGCCAAAAAGCTTTAGTGATCTAACTGGCCAGGCACTGTCAGCTAGCACATCTTTGAGTGGGAGGGATCGTCTAATTTTATTACTCCCCTAGAGGAGTAGGCCGTTCCTGGAGGTACTGCAATACCAGGCCAACCCATGGCAAAGGCGGAGCAAGCCCCTTAATCTTCGTCCAAGTCCAAAACTCGGTTTAATATCGAAGTACTCCAATGGAGGACATATCAGATATTAACCTGTTAAGAACAGATATTACACTTTGATCTTAGCCAAAAAGGCCGAGAAGCGATAACTTGACCAGGGCATCAAGCATGTAGGTATACCTTAACTAACACATCAAAGACATGCTTTTGCCAGGACAAATTCCCTTCGTATCCTTGGATTATCTCAGCAGCCAAGTCAAGCATTGGAAATGTGATAGCGTTATGCTTTTCTAAACTATATAACCAACATTCCTATTTTCTCAATTTTTTACAAAGAATTTTTAAAAAGATGTAAAACTTGAACATTTCAGCTCTCTTTTGAAATGGCACAGCAAAAACGTGCTCCCTGCTGTCTATTAATAGTTCAGTGGATTAATGAATGTTTGGCCATAAGCCGTCCAGAGAATCAGGTAGTTTTTACAGTATGGGCAAGTAAGGCCAGTGCAAGAAGCATTTGAGCGACATTTTCTGGTGGATTTGGAAGATTTGGTAATGTATCTCAAGAGGGATTGTTAAATCGATAAGGGGTAACAAATTTCGTTCAGATATTATTGCAAATTTTTCTACCGTATAAAGATATGTCCGATCACACGCGCACAGGCCAGATATGATGGGTTCAAATGTTTTTGTAGCCAAATCAAAATAATAAAATACTAGTCGTCTCTTACCACTGCCTGGGTTCCAATCCCAGCCGGGGCATGTGAGAAAATTGCCAGTGACTTGCGATGGTTTCCTCCAGTGCTTCCAACTGGCTAGTCACTACTTAGCCGCAATATGGCAGAAAAAAGTGACGATAATAGTAATTGCTAAAAAGCTCTAGTGACTTACCTGGCCAGGCACTGTCAGCTAGCACATCTTTGAGTGGGAGGGTTCGTCTGATTTTAGTTTGCTTTATTACTCCCCTACAGGAGTGGGCCGTTCCTGGAGGTACTGCAATACCAGGCCAACCCGTGGCAAAGGCGGAGCAAGCCCCTGACACTTCGCCCAATTCTAAAAATCAGTTAATATCGAGGTCCTCCAATAGAGGACATATCAGATATTAAGCTGATAAGAACAGATACTACACTTTGATCTTAGCCAAAAGGCCGAGAAGAATTTTACTTGACCAGAGCATCGAGCACGTAGGTATACCTATATAACACATCAAAACAACTTCCTTTTGCCAGGACAAATTCCCTTGGTATCCTTGGATTATCTCAGCAGCCAAGTCCAGCATTAGAAATGTGAAAGCGTTAAATGCTTTTCTAAACATTATAACAAACATTCCTATTTCCCCAATTTTTCACATAAATTTTAAAAAGATGTAAAACTTGAACATTTTAGCTCTCTTTTGAAATGGCACAGCAAAAACGTGCGCCCTGCTGTCTATTAATAGCTCTGTGGATTAATGAATGTTTGGCCTAAGCCGTCTAGATAATCAGGTAGTTTTTACAATATGGGCAAGTAAGGCCAGTGCAAGAAGCATTTGAGCGACATTTTCTGTTGGATTTGGAAGATTTGGTAATGTATCTCAAGAGGGATTGTTAAATCGATAAGGGGCAACAAATTTCGTTCAGATATTATTGCAAATCTTTCTCTCGTATAAAGATATGTCCGACCTCACGCACAGGCCAGATATGATGGGTTCATGTGTTTTTGTAGCCAAATCAAAAAAATAAAATACTAGTTGTCTCTTACCACTGCCTGGGTTCCAATCCCAGCCGGGGCATGTGAGAAAATTGCCAGTGACTTGGGATGGTTTCCTCCAGTGCTTCCAACTGGCTAGTCACTACTTAGCCGCAATATGGCAGAAAAAAGTGACGATAATAGAAATTGCCAAAAAGCTCTAGTGATCTAACTGGCCAGGCACTGTCAGCTAGCACATCTTTGAGTGGGAGGGATCGTCTAATTTTATTACTCCCCTAGAGGAGTAGGCCGTTCCTGGAGGTACTGCAATACCAGACCAACCCATGGCAAAGGCGGAGCAAGCCCCTTACACTTCGCCCAAGTCCAAAACTCAGTTTAATATCGAAGTACTCCAATGGAGGACATATCAGATATTAACCTGTTAAGGCTGTGATGCTGGTGACACACTCAAAATAAGACAACTCCTAGTTTAGCACTCCTGTACCCTTTCTAACAATAGTTATCCAATCCCTGAGGTCTTGGTGTTTCAAATATAAGTTTTCTTTAACTTACCTGCTTGAGCTGACCTCAATAAAAGTACAGTTTCAAATTTACAGTGTTTTACCTCAAATGAGGTTTTCTTGATCAATAAAGATTCATTTGATTTATAAATACCATATATGTCTGCTAAATATACTAAGCTAGGGCAACTGAAAGGCAAATTTGGAGTTCCTGCAAGAGAATACCTTACAGCATGCGATTTTGGTGGAAATTTTACTTACGAAAGTAGGTCAAGATGTCTGACCATTGTGTTAACATGTCTGACCATAGTGACCTACTTTCTCAAGTAAAGCTTTCCACCAAAATCGCATGCTGTAAGGTATTTTCTTGCAGGAACTCCAAATTTGCCTTTCAGTTGCCCTAGCTTAGTATATTTAGCAGACATATATGGTATTTATAAATCAAATGAACCTTTATTGATCAAGAAAACCTCATTTGAGGTAAAACACTGTAAAATTGAAACTGTACTTTTATTGAGGTCAGCTCAAGCAGGTAAGTTAAAGAAAACTTATATTTGAAACACCAAGACCTCAGGGATTGGATAACTATTGTTAGAAAGGGTACAGGAGTGCTAAACTAGGAGTTGTCTTATTTTGAGTGTGTCACCAGCATCACAGCCTTAAGAACAGATATTACACTTTGATCTTAGTCAAAAAGGCCGAGAAGCGATAACTTGACCAGGGCATCGAGCATGTAGGTATACCTTAACTAACACATCAAAGACATGCTTTTGCCAGGACAAATTCCCTTCGTATACTTGGATTATCTCAGCAGCCAGGTACAGCATTGGAAATGTGATAGCGTTATGCCGTTAGCCGCAATATGGCAGAAAAAAGTGGCGATAATAGAAATTGCCAAAAAGCTTTAGTGATCTAACTGGCCAGGCACTGTCAGCTAGCACATCTTTGAGTGGGAGGGATCGTCTAATTTTATTACTCCCCTAGAGGAGTAGGCCGTTCCTGGAGGTACTGCAATACCAGACCAACCAATGGCAAAGGCGGAGCAAGCCCCTTACACTTCGTCCAAGTCCAAAACTCGGTTTAATATCGATGTACTCCAATGGAGGACATATCAGATATTAACCTGTTAAGAACAGATATTACACTTTGATCTTAGCCAAAAAGGCCGAGAAGCGATAACTTGACCAGGGCATCGAGCATGTAGGTATACCTTAACTAACACATCAAAGACATGCTTTTGCCAGGACAAATTCCCTTCGTATCCTTGGATTATCTCAGCAGCCAAGTCCAGCATTGGAAATGTGATAGCGTTATGCTTTTCTAAATTATATAACCAACATTCCTATTTCCTCAATTTTTTACAAAGAATTTTCAAAAAGATGTAAAACTTGAACATTTCAGCTCTCTTTTGAAATGGCACAGCAAAAACGTGCTCCCTGCTGTCTATTAATAGCTCAGTGGATTAATGAATGTTTGGCCATAAGCCGTCCCAAGATTCAGGTAGTTTTTACAGTATGGGCAAGTAAGGCCAGTGCAAGAAGCATTTGAGCGACATTTTCTGTTGGATTTGGAAGATTTGGTAATGTATCTCAAGAGGGATTGTTAAATCGATAAGGGGCAACAAATTTCGTTCAGATATTATTGCAAATTTTTCTACCGTATAAAGTTCGCGTTCCTTTACTAACCCAGAGTTTTTCGAAACTAGGGTTGGATGCCATGTGTCGACAGTAGAATGGGTGTAGTAGGGGGGGGGGGGGGGGGAGGTTGACTGTAACGTGTTCGTGTTCGGCGTTCATTTACACTACAGGTCTGTAGTGTAAATGAACGCCCAGCCGCTACGCGTCGCCACCGTCGCGTATTATAATATTATAATTACTTGTGACGTCATCAAAACTGTAAAATCGCTAATTTCACTGATTTAAAAAAGGTTATTTAATTTCCTAAAAGTGTATTCTTAGTACAATTAGTCCATTAAATGTATCCATGCTGTTTGACCAAAACAGAGTGGACGCTATCATACATAACTGGAAGAACCAAGTTTTCAGTAATGAAACAATTCCAGGCGTTCCACAAAGGCATTCGACGTGTTTGAAGCCGCCTATCGGCGGGTTCCGGAACCTCGCGTCTAGATGAGGCCTAAGTGACCTAGTCGGGTGAGCTTAGACATGCGCACTGAAAGCCAGTAAAGGAACGGATTTCGTGCTTACCCGAGTAAAATGTCATGGTGTCTGCCAAACGGCCTTCACCTTTGCCCATATATGGCAACCGTGAAATCTTCTATGTCTAAGCCGCACTTCATCACGAATGTCAATTTCAATTCATTTAAGACTAAATCTATCAAATGTCATAATAAACATTACCAAAATATTAAGCCAGGGCATGTACTGTAAAATTAAAGGAGTATTTCTAAATGCTGGTAACAAAAGTGAACGATTTGCTTATTCTTAAAGATGCTTACGAAATCATCAAATACAAATTAATTTTCAGCATTTTACTGTAAATAATGATCATCTTTTATTTTATTTTCACAAGCAAAACAATTTTCGGTAAACGAAGGCGTCCATGTTTGCGCGTTGCATTGTGGGATACTTACCCAACTAACCCACTCAGGGAGTCGGTTAGTTGGGCCAGGCGCGAGTAAGCGCCAGAGTGACGTCATCGCCTAACTGGAACGATCTCGCGCTTACCCAGCGCTTACTCGCGCAAGTAATGGAACGTCATAAAAGATATGTCCGATCACACGCGCACAGGCCAGATATGATAGGTTCAAATGTTTTTGTAGCCAAATCAAAATAATAAAATACTAGTCGTCTCTTACCACTGCCTGGGTTCCAATGTAAAAGCGTTAAATGCTTTTCTAAACTATATAACAAACATTCCTATTTCCCCAATTTTTCACATAAATTAAAAAAAGATGTAAAACTTGAACATTTTAGCTCTCTTTTGAAATGGCACAGCAAAAACGTGCGCCCTGCTGTCTATTAATAGCTCAGTGGATTTTATGAATGTTTGGCCTAAGCCGTCCAGAAAATCAGGTAGTTTTTACAATATGGGCAAGTAAGGCCAGTGCAAGAAGCATTTGAGCGACATTTTCTGTTGGATTTGGAAGATTTGGTAATGTATCTCAAGAGGGATTGTTAAATCGATAAGGGGCAACAAATTTCGTTCAGATATTATTGCAAATCTTTCTCCCGTATAAAGATATGTCCGACCACACGCAGAGGCCAGATATGATGGGCTCATGTGTTTTTGTAGCCAAATCAAAAAAATAAAATACTAGTTGTCTCTTACCACCTGGGTTCCAAACCCAGCCGGGGCATGTGAGAAAATTGCCAGTGACTTGGGATGGGTTCCTCCAGTGCTTCCAACTGGCTAGTCACTACTTAGCCGCAATATGGCAGAAAAAAGTGACGATAATAGAAATTGCCAAAAAGCTCTAGTGATCTAACTGGCCAGGCACTGTCAGCTAGCACATCTTTGAGTGGGAGGGATCGTCTAATTTTATTACTCCCCTAGAGGAGTATGCCGTTCCTGGAGGTACTGCAATACCAGGCCAACCCATGGCAAAGGCGGAGAAAGCCCCTTACACTTCGCCCAAGTCCAAAACTCGGTTTAATATCGAAGTACTCCAATGGAGGACATATCAGATATTAACCTGTTAAGAACAGATATTACACTTTGATCTTAGCCAAAAAGGCCGAGAAGCGATAACATGACCAGGGCATCGAGCATGTAGGTATACCTTAACTAACACATCAAAGACATGCTTTTGCCAGGACAAATTCCCTTTGTATCCTTGGATTATCTCAGCAGCCAAGTCCAGAATTGGGAATTTGATAGCGTTATGCTTTTCTAAACTATATAACCAACATTCCTATTTCCTCAATTTTTTACAAAGAATTTTTAAAAAGATGTAAAACTTGAACATTTCAGCTCTCTTTTGAAATGGCACAGCAAAAACGTGCGCCCTGCTGTCTATTAATAGCTCAGTGGATTAATGAATGTTTGGCCATAAGCCGTCCAGAGAATCAGGTAGTTTTTACAGTATGGGCAAGTAAGGCCAGTGTAAGAAGCATTTGAGCGACATTTTCTGGTGGATTTGGAAGATTTGGTAATGTATCTCAAGAGGGATTGTTAAATCGATAAGGGGCAACAAATTTCGTTCAGATATTATTGCAAATTTTTCTCCCGTATAAAGATATGTCCGATCACACGCGCACAGGCCAGATAGGATGGGTTCAAATGATTTTGTAGCCAAATCAAAAAAATAAAATACAAGTTGTCTCTTACCACTGCCTGGGTTCCAATCCCAGCCGGGGCATGTGAGAAAATTGCCAGTGACTTGGGGTGGTTTCCTCCAGCGCTTCCAACTGGCTAGTCACTACTTAGCCGCAATATGGCAGAAAAAAGTGACGATAATAGAAATTGCCAAAAAGCTCTAGTGACCTACCTGGCCAGGCACTGTCAGCTAGCACATCTTTGAGTGGGAGGGATCGTCTGATTTTAGTTTGCTTTATTACTCCCCTAGAGGAGTGGGCCGTTCCTGGAGGTACTGCAATACCAGGCCAACACGTGGAAAAGGCGGAGCAAGCCCCTGACACTAAATATTAAACTTAACTATCATCATTTACAGTCATCAAAGTTTCATAAATATTTGGAAAATGTTATTCTAAGTGAATTTATCAATTTAGCCTTCAGATATACAATGCTGCAACGTCATTCTGCATATTCCACTTGTTAATGAACATGTCATAGATAGTTCAACCCTCTACTATCTTCTGCCTTTATCTTATCCATTCCTTTGTCAATATGTATGAAATTTTGAGGAAAGTATCTAGTGATACCACTTATCATAAAATATTTCTTAAAGTGTAACTCCACCTTCAAAAATAAAAAAGATAGGTTTTAGAGCTCAGTGTCACCTTTCTCAGGACACCTTGATTACAATTGTACTCCTCAAATTGACTGAGATATGTAAGTTTGTATCTTGAAAAATGCAGCAAATTCACTGCCAAATTCCTCTGGGCACAATTACTTCAAATTGCAGTCAGACTATAGTTACTGTTAGGAAAACACAAGTATATGAAGTACAATTATGAAACCAGATAGCCAAAAAAAGCATCACCCAATTATATTGTGACAATGTTTTAGTTCTTATTCATAATAGCTATTAACTTGATTACTCATTTGCCACAAGTAAAGGATTTTATTCATTTAAGCAGAGACAAACGTGGGGAAAACATCCATATGTGTGCCTCATTCTTAGTGGATTTATAGGCAGTTATGGAAAACCTCCTTGGTATTCAACCATACACATTCGGACCAGTATATTCTGAAAATGAAAATGTGTCAGACTGAGGAGATTTTACAAAATGCTGATGCTAATCTTCTTCTAAACTAATGCCTACAATTTAGAGAGAAATACAGCAAATATAACACATTTTGTTATTGTATGACAGAAAACTATTATTAGAAGGAGGAAGTCAGTGTACATCATTTTCTGGCATTCAGAACTTCCCCCCACTTAATCTAAATGTTCCTTACCTTTAAATGTGGGGCTGTCACAGACCATAAATTGATCATATCTTTGCCGGTTCACACCGTATATTGATCATGAAACTAGGGGTCCAAAATAGTATGTAAAATAACCAGGAATCCTAATATTGGCCAATCATTTTTTTTTGTCAAAAGACCTTTTCGGGCCCCTAGCCTGAAATCTAAGTGTCAGACCCTGGCCACTAGAGCTAGCCCCTAAGCTCCCTCACTTGGCTGTGGTGCTACAGGATGTCATAGCATGACATCACACGTTATCTAATTAACATCACTAATTAGGTTCCCTCTGAACAAACATGGCAGCCCCCATAAAGTTACCTTTAAATGGTATTATCTCAATTAATCTGCAGAGTACAATTGTAATCAAGATTTCCTATGGAAGGTGAGATTGAGCTCTACAACATATCTTTTTTAATTTTGAAGGTGGAGTTACACTTTAATTAAGGAATTGGAGCCCATATACGTGTTGCCGTGGCAACCGTTTTTGTCAAATTCTTGTTGCCATGGCAACCGTCTCCGGACATTTGACTTTTTTTCGAGATAATAATATCAAATTTCAATACTATTATTTACTATCCTCAAAGTTTCAGAAACATTGGGAAAAGTTTACACAGGTAAAAAAAAAACAGTTTAGTTTGGCATCAATTACTCGTCATACATGTCCAGTATCTATATGAGATGCATTCCCAAAAACGCTGAATATGTGAAGGGAATGGAACAGTTCTCTCTTGCTGCGAGTGGCAACACACTCAAGCAATTCCACATTGAATACCTTCTCTGCATGCTTTGCACCTGATGTTCTTTTGATTATTTGTAAATAGAGATATGGAAAATAGGTTGTGACTAGCCAATTGTAACCGGTGGAGGAAACCCGGCGAAAACCACCGCCCAACACCAAGTCACTGGCAACTTTCTCACATGCCTCGGGAGGGATTCGAACTCGAACAGTGGTGAGAGACAACTAGCGGTCAGTAGCAACGCCTTAGACCACACGGCCATCAGGCCCTGAATAGATATATGTGTAAGTTGGCATGAGAATGATTTTGCAAAGGACCTGAAGCAGAGTTGTTGGGATGATTAAACCTTTTTGTTCAAATGTTTTCCCAGATATGCATTTGTCTATATGATTTCACCCCAATTGGAAAGCTACTTTTGGCCACCGTATCGATTATTGTGTGACGGTCATGTTTTCATTTCTCTCACCTGTATTAGAGCAGCCAGTAAATATGTACTGAGGGCTGGTCACTGGCTCAGGATGGTGTCGAGCATGGTGTTGCCTGGATGAGGCTAATACAACAGTCAGTTTGTAGTATGTTAGACCGCACACCCATAGAGGATGCCCCGGATGAGACATAGCACCATGGAATGGGTGTAGCCTCATTTATAACGTTACCTGTTTGGTTTGTGGTTCACCCTTCGTTAATACAGGAGACCTCTACATTTCAGACACATATATTTAATTCATGAAAACGTCTGGAACTTTGCTGCATGCTAAACGCCTTAATTGCACGTAATCTAAATCACCAGACGTATCTCTCGCGCGTGGTGTGACGGATAATCACAAATATGCAAGTACTTGTAAGTGTTATGTACGGGGCTAGACAACCTGGAGAGAGAATATATTTTGAAGGGAATTTGCCAGAACTGATATCAAGTATTTCTTTCACAATGAGGCAAAATCATGGAGGCTCAAGTCCGAAAATCTTATCTCGAATGCCAATGGTTCGTTCTTATACCTCTCTTGTTAGGGATTCTCTGTATTCATTTAAGATACCAGTAGAGGAAAATGTTCACATTCAACACTATTAGCACTGTGGCCACTGAACTTAGCCTTTGTAGAAGGAAGGAGGGAATTGGTTTAACGTCGCTTTCAACGGCTAAGGTCATAATCCGGCGAGATAGAAACCAGAACCGGGAAGAAATCCCCTTCTCTTCACTAACAGTTCCAAAGGGCCTTTCAGTTGCTTAAGCACCATATACAGCCATAGACAGTATAGAATAGTAAAGTATAAGTTAAGTGAAGAGGATTAAGGGAATAAACGGAATTAAAGAGAATGTGCGAAACCTATCTTAGCCGAGTAAATATTATTGGTGAGCCTATCACGACATCATTTGTCCCGCCGGCACAAGCCGATTGTTCAGGAGTAGAACTAGTTATTTCCGTAATAGTTTTGCAAACGGCTCTGCCTGTGGTGGAATAAGAATACAAAACCCAAAACTGCATTCCTGCTGTCTCTCGCTGCCGAGGGTCTGCCCTAGTAGCCGAGTTGTCTAGGACGTTGCCATTAACTGCTCACTGTCCCTCACCACTGAGGGCCTGTCCTAATAGCTGAATGGACCTGCTCTGTTGGCCATATGGTCTAAGGCATTGGCAATGACCGTTGGCCGACCCCCCGGGGGTTGGGGGGTCACTCAGGTACAGAGGGGGGCCGCACCTTCGTTACGTATTTCGCGGAAGAAGGGGTCTTTTTTAAGACCTCCGCATGTCCGCGATTTTGTAAAAGAAGGGTACTTTTTTGTAGCCAGGTACGAAGTATGGGGGTCAAAATCCCCTTACAATCGACGAAATATACGCAGCTCTGACGCCGAGTGAATACCGAAGTGACTGGGCTTCCGCGTTTGCTGCCGCCACTTGCTGCCGCTAAACTAGCAGAGGATGATAAAATCTTAAGTTAGAATACTTGTTCCCGTTCATCCAATGTCAGTGTTTTGATAAAAGAAGGGGTGTTTATTTAGTGCAAAAAATCAGCGTTTTATTAAAATAAGGGTGCTTTTTTGCCCAGAAATCAGTGCTTTAGGGGTATTTTTTAATTTTGATAACGAACGTATGCAACCCCCTAAATACCCAAGTGCCCCCCCCCCCCCCCCGGGGGCCGACCCTCACCACTGAGGGCCTGTCCTGATAGCCGAATGGTCTAAGGCATTGTCAATGACTGTTGGCTGACCCTCACCACTGAGGGCCTGTCCTGATAGGCTAGTGGTCGAGTGCATTGCTACTGACAGTATGCTGTCTCTACCATTACGTGAATTCGAATCCGACTGGAGGCATGTGAGAATGTTGCCAGTGAAATTCAGTGACGATCCGAGGGTTCTAGGACCTCTTCCATCAATAGCTAGCCAGGCCTTAGCCTGAATATGGCACTAAAATGAGTATAAACAAAATACATGTTTAAAGCTGTTTTCATAAATCTCCTTTATTCTCAAAACATTTATTATGATAACACTGAAGGAAGAAAGAAGTGTTGCTAGTATTTGTTTGTCTAAAAAATCCCAATTTCCGGCGCGTAGCGAGATGATGTAGGTAGAGGTAGCATAATAATAGCTGGGGCTGGCATTGATCACACCGCTAAGCACATCCCTGTTATGATAAAGCCGATGAGTTGGCGAGGTGTACTCGACGAGGGGAATCAGGCGGAAACTTAATTAGAATCGCAATAACTAAGTCGGCTGCCAATTAATAAGCTAAGTGGGTAGGCCATTTGGCTGCTTGTACGTCGAGTGGCTTTTCTGAGTGCATTTTAGAATTGTATTATAATCTGTGTGAGAGGGGGTTAGAACTGTTGTTTCTCGTCACCTTTTTCTGCCATTTACAGAAATTGTAAGGTTAGTAGGTGTAAGTGTTGGAGGAAGTACCCGACAAATACCACCGCCTGACCGCAAGTCACTGGCTACTTTCTTACATGTCATGTGCTTTATCCGAACCAGGGCTGTGGTGAGAGACAGCGAGCAGTCAGTAGCTGGCTATCGGGGCTGAGAGAGAGAGAGAGAGAGAGAGAGAGAGAGAGAGAGAGAGAGAGAGAGAGAGAGAGAGAGAGAGTGTGTGTGTGTGTGTGTGTGTGTGTTCAGGTTAAGTGTTTTCCTCCCGCTACTCTCCCCGCCTGTGCAGTTGATTAATTCTGCTCCACCCTGTGTCTGTGATTGATTGGGTGACAGACTGCTGTATAAACATCATCCATTCATGGTTTATGGCTTGTTTGAATAGCTGGGGTAAGAGTTTCACAGCTTGCACTGTCACTGCCATCTACCGAATACATTGTAGCGAATCCTTACACCACGTGCCAGTTGGTTTACATGGATATTTCTCAAATGGCACAGTGAAGAAGCTATTAGTTGGTTTTCTACGAAATAGCTGGGCCGTGATGCCTGCTGATGATGTAGTATTGCAATGGAGAGATGCAAAAATCTAAAAAAAGAAACTATATTCACAAATTATGCCCGAAAGCCACCTCAGATAATGTTACAGCAAAATTAACTACTACTACTACTACTACTACTACTACTACTACTACTACTACTACTACTACTACTACTTCTACTACTGCTGCTGCTGCTGCTGCTGCTGCTGCTGCTGCTACTACTACTTCTACTACTTCTTCTACTACTACCACTACTATTGCTACTACTACTACTATTACTACTACTACTACTACTACTACTACTACTACTACTACTACTACTACTACTATCTAAATGAAAGTTTTTATTCCTCCATTTTGAATGGTCTTACTTTAAAAGGAATTGCTCTATTTGATATGATTTGAAGTTCATTTTCTATTTGAAGAGTAATTAGGCATGTGAAAAAAGATGTCCTTTAAAAATATGTTACAACAAAAAATATCCTGAAAATGAATGTGTTTAATTTGATGTAATTTTCGCACTACGAAAAAAGGCGTGTGTTCCATATTTGAAAAATAAGTGTACTGAAGGTGTTATGTCTGTAAATGTGAATTAATCAATAGCATTAATGCTAATTATGATGGTCACATCATACATGCTTTGAGGCCTAACGAGACAAGTAAGAGTGAGTAATACCATTCAGCTCCAGGGGTGGTCCCCTATATCTTATCACCACAATTATGAATGATTGTTAGGTGCAACATTACATATGCTCATCTCGTACACGACATCAGGACCAACGAGACATTGCACAGTTAGTTAGACTACTCAGCTCTGGGGCTGGTTCCTCTATAAAGGTAAAGGTATTCGGTTTATAGTCTTGTATCCACCGAAGCGCTCACACGACCTTCCTCCCCTAGCAGGCCTGTACACACGGAAACCATTTCAATCCCCCGGGGGATATTCCGGGTAGACTGAAGCAATATGGAATAAACTGTCTTGCCCAAGGACAGACCAAAGTGCCCCGGCCGGGAATCGAACCAGCGACCCTCTGATTACTAGTCCGACACCTAACCAACTGAGGTACTTTGTCACCATATATAGTTTCACCACGATAATGAATGACTATTGAACGCAGCATCTACCAATGTCCATCTCTTACTGGACATCAGGACTTACGAGACACTGCACAGAGAGTTCGACCACTCAGCTCTGGGGGTGATCTCTCTCTATATATACATGTACTATTGCCACAATAATAGATGGCTATTGAGCGCAGCATTCACCAATCCTTATCTCATACACGATATTAGGACTTACGAGACATTGCACAGTGAGTTAGACCACTCAGCGTTGGTGTGGTCCCTTTATTCATTATTGCCACGATAATAGATGGCTATTGAGTGCAGCATTTACCAATGCCCATCTCGTACCAAATATCATGACCTTCGAGACATTGCACAGTGAGTTAGACCACTCAGCTCTGGGCGAGGTCCATCCATATTATAGCATTGCCATTGTAATAAATGGCTAGTGAGCACAACATTTACCAATGCTCATCTCTCTCTCAATATCAGGACTTATTGGACATTGTACAGTGATTTAGACCACTCAGCTCTAGGGTGGTCCCTCTATATATTATTTCCACGATAATAAGGGGCTATTGAGTACAGCATTTACAAATGTTCATCTTGTATACGATATCAGGACTTTCGCGACATTGCACAGGGAGTTAGACCCCTCAGTTCTGGGTTGGTCCCTCTATATATTATTGCCACTATGATTAACGGCTATTGAGCGCAACATTTACAAATGCACATCTCGTACCCGATATCAGGACTTACGAGACATTGCCAGTGTAACTTACTGCCCGGCAAATTGCGCAGGATGTTTCACGAGGGAGGCTCCCTTAACTTAAACAACACCAGGGGCATAGCCGTGCCATAATGACGGAACACTCATTCTTTTATGTGTTTGATGTTTGTTTTGTTTTTTAAAGTGACCTATACCAATGTTTATGTTTATGTCTCCTTTAGAAATGCACATCTTATAGCAGCACTGTTTCACTTCTCTCTAACTTCTGTATATGATAATCTAAAGGTTCTTTTTTTCATTTTTCAGCATTCTCAGGGTTCTTCTCAAAACTAAATGGCACTTTTCTTAGCATTGCAAAAGTTATATTTTTAGGATGTGAGTTATAGTACCGAATCCAATATTGAAACGGGTTAACGCGGATGCCTCATTGTAATGCTTTATGTAGGCTGATTAGCATTGATGTTCTGATCTAATTATAATTCTGTTTAGTATTCATCACGGCGTCTGGAAGCTTATCCTGATAGCTGTTTGGTCTAATAGGCGTTGCCACTGGCAGGTCACTGTCTCTCACCACTCCCTTGGTTCGAATTCAAGCCGATTCATGTAAGAAAACCAGGACGAATTCACCTTCACCTAAGAGATAGTCAAAGGGGTTTTCAATCTGCGAAGGCAACATGGAAAGGTCTTCATAAAGCCTCACATTTGTATAGCGACCAGGCCAAGACGCAATACGAGGTTTTAGCGGAAATCCACCCGCTTAGGGGGCTGTCAGAAATGGTATTTTCCCTAGTTTACGTCCTTAGCTGCAATCATGAGGCACTTATACTTCCTATTTATGTGTCATTAACTCTGCAAACTTTGCTTAAGTGAGTCTATAGATTCTTGGATTGCCGTGATTGCCCGATGTATGTTAGTATCTTGATTGACTGCGAACTTAATCACAAAAACATACACTACATATTCAAATAAACATACAGGGAACGGGTATTTATTAAAGAAAAGACGGGAAGATTATTGAACATACGAGGATTCAGACATCACATTACTATCAATACAATAGGCAAAATGAAATTTCCGCTGATCTGTTCTCTCCGATGTTGTTTCCGCTGTTATGGTATTATCCCTAATGTATTGCATTGTATATAAATGTCATACTATAAGGGATTAGGAAGTCTATTTCTCTATGAAATAGGACCATCACGGATAACAGCTAATCTGACAGAGGCCACATACACACACGGCTCTGAAGATAATCAGCTTTGGCGCTAAGGCAATGGAATGAAGGCAACTAAACAAAACTATCAATGTGAGGTCTAAAATGAATCGAGTCTACTCGTATCCTATAGTAAAAACATATAATTTCTGCACTTAATGTGTGGGCCGACCGGGAAATTTAAACGCCCACACATTAGATCACCGACCGGTTGCTCAGGCGTAGATACGACCTCAAACCCGTGACGTCACTGCTAGAAATAGCTTTGCTATGCGGCTAAGTGGGTCATGAATATCCGTGCCTTCTTTGATATCCCGACCACGGGGCAGCACAATCCCGGGCAAGTCGACCAGTCGCTGACAGACGACTGGTCGACTGGTAAAGGAAGTACATATCTTTATATTAGAAGACATTTACACATACTTTCTAGTTACAGGATCTAGTTTCTTTATTAATCCTGGTCGTGCATTTTACCTGTACATGTACGGTATTTGTGATGATGAGTTGTTGTGTTTCCTGTTGATTCCATTCTATCAGATATTACTTATGGGTTAACATTTGTCACCGCCCCCTGCTGTGAGGGTGCCTGCAAGTTGCCAGTGACGTCACAAGTCTCCACTCGCGCCGTGCATGGCGCGTGGCTGTGCGGATTTGCTGTAACCGTAGTAACGCCTGCCTGTGACTTAAGGATCCTCGCGATAAAGTACTCATAAACATACGCACTATCGACAAACCCTCGCCCGCTAATCTCGCGAGCGCGAGATCTACCCGAGAATTTGATACACGCCGCGCAGTGTGCGTTTCAAACTGGCCAACGTTTGACAGTGTTGAGAAAGCAGCAAGAGGAGCGTACGTGCAGGGATCGGTCGCCGGCTGGAGTATGGGAATTGGATGGGAAGGAAAAGGTAAGTACATTGCCGATGCTATGACGGCTTTCATGGTGTTCTAATCAGAATGAGTGTCGCTAACGTGTTACTGAGTTGGCTTGCGTAGGTTGTTGCGGAGCGTCCTTGCTGAAATGCGCATTGCATCTGATTGCCTTTCCCAACCTATACTAAGATGCTGCCAGAGCAATGTGTCTTATTTGACGTGGAAGCAAACATCTCCGAAGGAAATTTGGAATTTCGATTATCTAAGTCGAGAGCAGTGGTAAGAGGTGAAGGGCACCATAGCTATCGCGGAAAAGTACCACCCAACTCCAAGTCACTAGCAACTTTCTCACGTGCCCCAAGCCGGACTCGAACCCGGGCAGTGAGGAGAGACACTGACAGTAGTGGCGATGCCTAAGACCACTTGTTAATCCCAACGGCTTCTAAGCTGGAAACATAAGATTACGTGACTCGTGAGGAAAACTTACGGCTTGCCCTCTCATATATATGTTTCCATTGGACGATCGTCGAACCGTGTGTTTATTTTCGATGCATTGCCTCAATTGTGAGATGATGTCGGCCGCTCTTGGCGTAAATTGGTAAATGGACAAATCGTGTCGTCCCAGCGTCTGAGCAAGCGTCTTGACAAGCGCACTTGCCAGAGCAAATAGTAATCTCGCGCTCGCTCCCATGCAGTACAAACTGTACGCTGGTAGGCCAACATTGATGGAGCGAGACTTGTGTTTAAACATGTCGAGAAGGGCACCTCAACATCAAAACTAAAAGTAACAGATTCTTTTCTATGAACTGGGAACACTGAGACGGCGATCTTGTTGGAGTGATAAGCTGCATGCGTCAAATGGGCCCATTGATATCGTCGTCTTGGTTCTAGAAATAAGTTTCATAAAAACACGTTTTTAATCTAGTACAGCCTTTCAAAACGGAACACTTTCAGAGTGTTGAGTGTAGTTTCGGGTATACATGATTTACTATATATTAATCAAAAGGATCAGCATTACAAATGCACAATTAAATATTGTTTTACAAGTCTGTATAGCATAAACTAATTCACGACTATCGTATGACTAGATATTTTTGATTGTATGTATCTATGTATCTTAATTGACTTCCAATTGTATTCGCAAAAAATATCATTCAAATAATTCAAATCTAAGATACAATGCACATGACTAAAACAATAGGATACAGGTATAAACATAATAAGGACAAGAGTAATAAAGTGATATCACAGATAAATCGTCGACACACCGGTACAATTCAGGTATTTTCGGCCGTTCCAAAAGTGAACACATTCATCCATTCGTTGTAGCGGGTATAGACGTGTATGTTACATTCCATGACCCTTTGTGTGCTTTACTCATTCCTGAAGCTGTCTGCCTATTTTGGGTATGTTATTTTTCTGGCGAAAGTGTAATATCACTCTGAGGGAGAACCAAATCCATTCGCCCTTTTCCTGAAGATAATTAGCTAGATTAGAATTCACAGCAATGTTAGCTATAGGTAACAAAGCTCCTGTTCAAAATATCCAGAGAAAGTCCGATACAAGGTGATAGGAGGGGAAATGAAAGGAATGGAAAGTAGTATGAAGCTAGTGGCGCTGGGCGCAACACAGCGCAAAGGTTAGGGAGGTATGGCAGAGGAATGGATCCGTGCGCCAAAATATGTAGGCCGGCGCACGGATCCATGTCTCAAGGGGAATGGATATAGATGTATTAGTTATATGAGGAATATGGGTAGTGAGGAAAAGCAAATTAGTGATCGTGTAAATATTTAAAGCTATGTTCACCTGGGAAAAAAGGTCTGATTTGGAAAATATTTGTTACTGAAATACCATAAAGGTGAGAATATGGGGAATTCAAAAACATTAATCAGAATTTGCCCCCCCCCCCTCCCCCAATATGATACTGACCACCTCTGGGTCATGGACTATTATGATGTATTCAGTTCAAAAGCAATCTCTGTGTGTTTCTCATAACTGGGAATTTGTCATCATGCTGCAAGTGTGATCTGCTACATAAAATTAAAGTTATTTCATAATCATACTTGTATGGTTATCAATTTGCCAACACCTGTAAAATATGATAGCCCACTCCTAAACTAATAAACTAATCTGACCCCTGGTGGCCAGGATTGGAACCGCATAAAATCTCCTGATTTTGGATGGTTGAATGTTAACAGGTATGAATTATATAACTTGGTCAGAAATCTTCAGATTAGCTACTGATTTGCCAACTTTCAAAAATCATCCACAATTCCTCAAGAATAAATTCATTTTCTAGCCAAGAGCCAAGAATTTCATAATATGCTGAACATAGTAAGTATTTTATCTTGAAAGATCACACAATGTCTGGAAAGATCACACAATGTAAATGTTGTTGATGACGACATTTTCAGTTCCAAAGCTATCTGCGTGTTTTTTAAAACTGTGTGAATATTATCATGCAGCAATTGTGATCTGCTAAAATTAAAGTTATCCTATTAACATATGTTTCCATGATTACCAACTCTAAAGGCCCGCTCCTTAAGCAAAAGTACTAACCTGGCCCCTCCCAGAATTGGAACTAAACAAAATGAAACCAAAAGACGTCGCAGTAACCGCCTGATAAGTGATATATCCTGATTTTGGATTGTTGAATGCTGACGGGTATGCCAACGTACGTGCACAATATCAATTGAAGAATTCATAACACACACGTACCATGATTTAAGAACTTATGGCCAGTTTAGCGATATTCTCAGAATGAGGCATCTCCGTAGTTTAATAGTATGCCGTAGGTGTACGTCCTATACATATTTCGCTGTCTCGCTATGCGCGGAATTACAGTAAAGTTGTTCCTCTTTTTCGACATATTAGCTAAAAGTACACGGGCGCGAAAATATGCCAAAAATTTTCCCATATATAAGCTTCAGACAATGTTTCAATCGAACGCATGACTTGATTTTTTGGCCGCTCAGTTTCATCAATAAACTCCTACCATAAACCGTTATTGACGACGAATTTGTAATCGTCGATTCTCCCTATTACCTAGTAATATCCCATCTGGGCGAATGGGAGAATGCTGAACCTATTAAGCCCTACGGGCAGTGACGTGCTTGGGCACTTCGAATCCCGACTCGGTCAAGGAGAGCTTTAAAATGAGGCCAGCCCTGATAGCTTAGTGGTCTAAGGTGTTGCCACTCACTTCTCGCTGTCTCTCACCTGGTTCGAATCCCTGCCGGGGCATATGAGAAAGTTGCCATTGACCTGGGATTAGGCTGCGGTTTTCGCTGCTTAGTTGGGTTTCCTCCACCAATTACAAGTGGCTGGTAACAACTTGGTTGCCATTGGCGGAAAAAGTGATGATGTACGAAATTTAGAGAATTCTTGGTCTGGCAATAACTGAATACCTCTTACATGAATTGTGAATGTACCAAATGCGTTATGGCCAAAGGATGCAATGTTTACAGTATTAAACATAGGTCAGAGCGTTATGTATGGCCTTAAAGCCTAAACGTACTCGGGGCCTCTGGTGAGTTAGTCTCGTAAGGCCTTAACAAACAGATATAAAGATATGCACCGACTATCCTGTAGATATCTGTTATCACGCATAGGTATACTCTTTAAATCACCCTGTTAAAAACCTTTCTTGCCTGTATGCGACCCTGTGGTACCTTATTCTGTTCTTTGGTGGTCTGGCATCCAGAGTTATGAGAAGAAGGTTGTAGGCTTTTACATATTTACACAGTTGACAGCAGAGGAATCCGAGATATCCGACGAAGGCCACCGGCTTTTACCACCTACACTCACTGGGCAGAATTTAAACCAAAAACACTTTACAAAAGTGTATAATCTCCGATTTATTAATGCTTACTGACTACTCAGACATAGGGAGGTTCTTTTTGAATAAAAAAGGGATATCCATAGAGACAGTGTATGATTAGCGGAATATAGAGAAAGGAGGATAAGCAACATTTGGTACATATTAGTGAAAAAGGTACGGAGATGAACATTATATATGTATATAGTCAGGCAGTAAAAGTCAGGTGAGATTTAAACAAGCAAAGGGAATGTGCCAGTTGTCAGAACGGTAGATATAAGAGGGTATGGAATATGTGTTAGATATCTCACATAACGAGTGTCAGGGTACTTCTTCATAAAGAGAAATTAAACACAGTTGGGCATCCTTGGGGACACTCGGCTGCAAAATAGACACATATGCTCGTATATATATATGTATATATATATATATATATATATATATATATATATATATATATATATATATATATATATATATATATATATATATATATATATATATATATATATATATATATTTATATATATATATATATATAAATATATATATATATATATATATATATATATATATATATATATATATATATATATATATATACTTATATATATATATACATATATATATATATATATATATATATATATATATATATATATATATATATATATATATATATATATATATATATATATATATATATATATATATATATATATATATGTATATATACTAGTATATATATATATATATATATATATATGTATATATATATATATATATATATATATATATATATATATATATATATATATATATATATATATATATATATATATATATATATATTTATACATATACATATATATATATATATATATATATATATATATATATATATATATATATATATATATATATATATATATATATATATATATATATATAAGCTTGTCAGAATTCCTTTGCATCTCTTTCATCAACGAGTAAATAGCGTAATGGAGCACGTGTAGTATCTAGCAGCCGTGGCGGAACAGGCGGAACTTACGTTAGATATACAGCAGGAGAACTCACCGCATCAATTTTGCATGAGGGGTAGTGTCCTAGGCGGTATATCAACGCCCAGGTGTTTGATATTTTCAGCTGCAAGCTAACTCTGTTGAATGATTAACCCATCAACGCTCGTAGTTACCCTTGGAGAGAACCTTCTTGGTTGAAAGCAAATAGAGTATGGATATTGAAGGCGATTTTTAGAAGGAAAGTGGCGAACTTTTATCATCATACTTCCTATATATATATATATATATATATATATATATATATATATATATATATATATATATACAGTTTAATACTATTATTTTTAATCCAGCTATGATAAATCATCTTGGAATCAATAGAAAAATGCGTCTTTTTTGTGTTTTTGTCAAACAAAAATCCATCGAATATGGTACTTACTTTCAAAACATTTGCATGCCTGAATGATAATTCAACGACGTATAATTTATAATTTGAAAAATGACCCCATGCCATGGACAAGAACCAAACGTTTACGTGCGGTTCGCATCGGTATTGAGTATATATCGTATTGTATTGACCCAATTCAGAAATAGGACAGTCCTATCGTAAAATGTAGTGAGTTGCATTTGTATTATTCAGCTTCAAAGACCTATTGCTACTGATTTCAATCATTATCTATGTGTGGGTATAAACTGAATCTTAAATCAAGGATGACAGAACATGCTGAAGTCAGGCTGTATTTCTCCCCCTCTGTCAGGTGTTGGCTGGAAGTCTGTATATGGCCATTTAATACTATTTTCTTGGCCCCTTAGATTGTTAATGTTAGGGGACTAGGTGGCCAGCAGATATTAACAGCTAGCAAGTATGGCGCTTCTCAGGTTTGTATAATATCTTGTCCTCTTACGGCTCAAGTAGTTTGTCCATGAAAATTGACCCCTGGGGCCCTGAAACATTTCTTTTGGTGCCAAGTATCCCTAGGTTGGGGGACCCTAAGCTTTGCAGTGAACACCCCTGCATTCTGGCGTGACAGAGACTATTCCCCCTTCTGCCAGACCGTCTGGGCATCTTTGTCCTCAAAGGGTGCCAGTGGTAATGGATCACGTGGATTGGATTTGTAGCTATAGCGATAATGGCAACCTTACTGAAGGTTAGACATACGGCGGGCTGTGGAGTGTGTTGGATGAATATACATTTTGTACAATGAATGAGTGTGTTACAGACGCGCAGGTGGTCGTATTGGAGTATGCCGGCATCATACCTGAGCTGAGGTGAGTCCATGACAGAGCTTTCAACATTGATGAGCTGTGTGATAGATGTTAGATATTGCTCGTAGCGCGCAGGTGTTAGAGTAGTCGTCAATCAAATACTTTCAAATAACGTTTTCATTTAGATATTGATACCTACCTGTGTATGCTCTTGCCCTGGCGTATACAGCCGGGTTTAAGGCGTTGCCACTGACTGCTTGCTGTCTCTCATAATTGGGGCCTCTTCTGATAGTCACAAGGCGTTGCCAGTGACTGCTTGTTGTCGTATGTCTTCGAAGGCTGCCCTGGTAGCTGAGTGGTCTAAAGCATTGTCACTGACTGTTCGCTGACTCTCACAAATGCCAGGGGCTTGCCCTGATAGCCGAGTGGTCTATGGCGTTGCCACAGTTACTGCTTGCTGTCTATCACATCCAAAGACATGCGCTGGTATTCAGGTGATCCAATGCGTTGCCACTAATTGCTTACTGTCTATCACCACTGAGGGCCTGTCCTGATAGCCGAGTGGTCTAGGGTGTTGCTACTGGTTGCTTACTGTCTCTTACTCAAATATTTTCTCACGCATATGCTTAAATGTAAAACACTGTAAAACAGGGTAAAAGCCAAGTAGATAGCTATTCTGTGAACCTGTACATTGCAGTTTTAATACGCAATTCTGAAGTTGGAGCACTGAGTGTCTTCCCTGACGCGATGAGTATTTCGTTTGTTTGTTTGTTTGTTCTTTTTTGTAGATTAATCATATTTCGTTTATATCAAGTCCAATCTATGTACGTGTACCCCGGTAACTCGTATACCTATGCGTATTTCTGTATTTTTGTTAACGGTTTAAACAGTTCTTGTAAAACTTCCTGTTCTATAGAAAACATTTGTATTATGTATGATTTTGTACTTGCACAGTTACAGTCAATAAACATGCAATACTGTAAAGTTCAGAATAGTTATTTTATGACGCTTTGGACATGGATCTCATTAAAGATGACAGGTTCAACTGGTGGATATCCTTAAAATCTAATCAATGATTGTTTGATTTATAATCTAAAATGTCAAAGAAAATCGAATCTTCCTTCCATTAATGCCATTTTGAAAATATTTCCATCCATTTCAAAATGTATAGGCCAAATAAAAATGCCGCGTTATCAAAAAAAAATGTCTGTGGTGAGGCCTCGTCTGTTTGATCACTCAACAGCTGCGAGAAATGGGGTCAAATGTGCCATTGATCGGAAACCAGGTCAAAATGATAATTCCAAACGAGACATGTAGGTGAAAATGTCCATCACACAGGAATTAGTGTGGTCATCGTCGTCGTAGTAGTTTTTGTAATTTACTTTCATAACATGTGTTAATTCAAGGAAGATTATACGTACGTATATATATACATATATGTTTGTGTGTGTCGGTAGGGAGAGTGGGGGAAAGGAATGAGTGTATTGATCAAGTATTATTATTTACATTATATTACATTCCTGTCTTTCTTTATTAGATTTACGAATAATCCAGGAAATAATTACTTCTTTTAATTAGAAATACGACATGCATGCCGTCTCTTTATATGCAAGTGGACATTTCGATGGATTGTAGTTGTTAATTAGGATTTGCTGTTCAACATGAATTAAGCAATTAATTTGGTTGTCAATACGAATGATAAGTGAGTGGTATGTATTTTAATTTTAGCGTCAATTTTAATCCATATGGCGTAATTGAACGCCCCCTAACGTAACACACTATGTGGGCATTAGGAAATTCCCCTTGGGATGTAAATATTCATAGAATCCACGCAAATCAGATTGATTGGATGCCGAAATTATCCGGAATGGTTGGTTGTGTTTGATTCGGTTTCCATATGAAAGCATTCATTGCATCATGGCCATTTACATATTGACAATCAGGCAGTGTATACGCCGAGAAAAGTATCTTACCACGAGATTCTCTATATCTATTGAGTAAAATAATCTCTTTGTTCATCGATCTTAAGAAAGCTTTCATAATTTTCCAGAAAGACACATTTTAATTAAAATGCCCTGATTGACTATTGTTTTCTTTTGTGGTCAAAAAACTTTAATTTGATAAGAAATATACTATATTCATTTTGCAATGCAGGATCTAACGGCGACCCAGAACAAATGATTAAGAAGCTTAATACCAATATTCTTAATCAATTTTCGAAATAATTCACATTAATTCCTTGTTAACAAAGGAATCAAGTGTGGTATCGAAAAGAGAACAATAGTAGGGTAAATGTCAGCAGGAGTTGTGATTGAAACCGCATTTATCTTCTAGCGCGCGGCAATTTTGACCATTCGTTCCTGTTAATATTTTGAGTGGTCACTTAATCTATTATCTCGAAAACAAGAAATCTAGCATGGGGTTCTGTTTTCCATACCCCAAATATTTTGCCTTTTTAACTTGGATGTGACACTCTCAACACAGGAGGATTAATACAAAAAGTGGTGACTGGCGGTCATCCAGCTGAAATATTAGCACCCAACAACTAGGCTTCAAGGTCAGCAAATAAAAAACTTTAACTTTCAGTGCAGAGTATGGCCTTATGGCTCCCGGACTATAATAATTAAGCGCGGGCTCACAATAGTTCCGCAGTGACGGGCAACTCAGCATCATAAGTTTGTGTTGATTCGCTCTATCACGGCGACGTTTACGGGCATTTGTGGCGAGTGAGAATCAGTGCAAATGGTCTATAAGAGCGTGCTGGAACTGCTCCTTGATGAAGGGGAACTCTGGAGAGTAAGAATAACGAGTTCCTGATAGCGAGCGACTTGGGATAAGTGATCTTCGCGACGTGACCGGCTTACCAACCACGCGACCTTTCGCACTGTAATGGACACGTGGCAGAAAGGCATTTCCGGGCCGCAGTGAACAACCCATTAACGTTCCGATTGGCTGAAATTAAATGAATCAAGTTTTAATGACCGTGTTTTTATGTTCATCTCCTAGAAGTTGAAACTTCGTGATGTGTGATCTTTCAAGACAGGCGGTGTTCAGAAACAAGAAAATACAACGCATGTTTTATTTGACCCTTCCAATGCTGAGGGTACTTTTGTCCAAAGCGCAAGGACGCAAATATTTCGGAAACCCATTTAAACCCTCTCATGTTGGTATTCATTAGATAGCTCTGCCAGGGTTTCAGTCATTTTCAGTTGTTGTTTTTGCATAGTTTTGTATTGGCCAAATTAGCCAGCAGCAGCTTAAGGGTTAAAGGATTTTGGGACCAGTCTTTATTCACAGAACCTCTCTCTCTCTCTCTCTCTCTCTCTCTCTCTCTCTCTCTCTCTCTCTCTCATGTTTGCCATACATGATCTAAATACTTGCACTAGATATTGGCTTCCACATCCTGTCCCACTTTTGTTTGCCGCAAGTATCTAGAATAAAATGTACTAGATTTGTTTTGTTTATAGTCACTTTTTGGGCATTCTAGGCTTAATTGTGACCCACCAGTAGTGTGTGGTAGAGCAAACGAAATACACCATTGGAAACAGCCTATACTAACATATGCCATCGGCAGAGCAAATGTCAGTTCGAGCAACTCTACCTCCGCTACATTGCCGTTGTACATTATATGCTATTTGCCTGCACCAGGCTTACGGATCCGAGCATTTAAAAGTGACAATGTGCACCAAGCAAATGGTATCATATCCAAGTTGAAATGTATAACTTTTTATTTAAGTATATGGTAAACTCTGCTTTGCGCATATACGTCAACCGGGAATGACCTTGGCCATTTTTAGCCAAGAGCTCACTTGACGTCACTAGACGACCAGAACTGGCACTCAAGGTTACAAGAAAATATTCGCTTCCGGTGACCTTGAGAGCGGAACCTCTGACATTCCACTCGGTCCTGATCTCGCGAGACACAGCGTCGGAGCACGAGACTTCAATACAAGGATGTAATGTGCGTGCTCTGTTAGCGAATTCATCTCCTTCACATGTCACGGAGGCTGCGTCTGATATGGCATCAGCAGTAGAAACTTGCGAATATAAGATGACATTTTTCATTACGTATTGACGTGTAGGGTGACTGTTCTGAGAATAGGGAGTAATGCGACTGCTGGGCCGCTGTATGGGGTAATTTAGAATATTGCTTATCGTCATCATTTTTGTCATAATCTGTCGTGACTAGCCTGATGTAAATGGTAGAGGAAATCAGAATACCGCCATGAAATCACCGCATAGCCCCAAATCTCGCATGCCACTATAGCAGGGTTGGAAGTCGATGGCAATGCCTTAGACCGCTCTGCTATTGGGGCAGGCCCATGTGCGAGGAAGGGTGTCACGCCACCGCATCCATGCTGTCAGGGGAGGTGTTTGATGTGCTTGTGAAAGTAGTGCTCATAAACTAGACAGTACGATGGTGCATGTGTGCCAGAGAAAATAAACTCCCAAAAACGTGCGAACTACAGAATATAAAAACCTGCAAACGGTAGAAAATAAAAACTTCCAAATTACCGAAAATAAAACATCAGAATATAAACATTCGTAGACAACAGATAATAAAGACGTTCAAACAATATAAAACATGTACAAAACAGATAATAATGCCTTCCAAAGAGCAGAAAATAAAAACTTGTAAACAGCAGAAAAAATCCAAATCAGGAGTTGACTGAAAACAGGGGCCATTTGACGTCAAGTGTTCATCTTAAGCGATTAATGAATATGTGTGGCGATCCGAGACACTGTGCACGTATTGTATAAACAATGGGGCCTTTGGGATCAATAACCGGCGTGGTGGCACAAGTGTTGACAGTTTAAGGATAAGCCTGTTTTATTACATACTGGGTGAGGTTAGGAGAATGGTACACATAACTGCATCTTTTAGCAAACAAGCCCGGCTGGGAGGCTGCTGTGAGTAAAATAGAAATCATAGGAATTTGTCATATGGAAATGTAAATATGAAATATAAATGTCACCGATTTTTCAGTGCTAGGACAACACTAGAACAACGATAGGAAACCAATTATATTTTATCATCGGTTGCTGTGGGTCAACAATCAACGATGATATACTAACCCATCCCCATCTATAGAGGTTATTTTGTTGTGCTATGTACATGTTAAGTCTTTCACCGCAGTTAACAATTTTTTTTTTGACTAGACTACTTAGGGATACGTTGTAACCGGCCAGTACTACGTAGTGACGGCGAACACCACCTACATACCTTTATCACCCATTGGCATTCTTATCACGCGCCCCGATCTAATCAGAAGTCGGGGATGTATTGAGAGAAGCGCGAAATCGGTAACTGCGCTTGACTCTCTCGCAGAAATAATGCAATTTGTAACTATATTGCAATACATTAATCTGCTTAGCGTAATCAACCAACTTTTAACTTTTGCCAGTCATTTGATTGAATAAAATTGTTCAACTATAACTTAATCAAAATCATAAATAGTTTAGAATATATCTATTGAAAGATAGATTCTTTATTTTTGCCATTTTCCGAGATTCCGTACTCTCTACACGTCTGTGGGTGACTTCCTATTTTTTGAGGCTGCTCATGAATATTAATTGACCAAAGTTCCGCACATTGTCATTCGTCGACCTTGCTTGGGCCGCATTTTCGAAAATGATTTACTTTGCCTATACCACGATATAGAAATCTATTTGCACATAGGCAGTTGTAAAATATTTTTATCTTTGCATAACATAATTGATAATGGTTTCTATGTCATACTAAAAGGACTGGAGAAGATACTAAAAGTGTGTTGTTTGAATATAGAGGGGAAATAGATTGGAATGATTAGATATGGCAGCGAACCTGGCATATGTTGTATGACAGCTGTTTAACCAATGACTGGTATCCTGAATGGGTACATGTGCAATCCAAGACTGAAAAGGTGCACAAGTGTGGATAAAGTCCCACAATAAGAAAGGTTCATTCTAATTCTCCAAAATACTTACACTCTTTGGTATAGTGCATTTAATTCCTGCACTAAATCGAGGGCAGCCCGTGTAAATACGCGGCCACACACCCGATTGCCATCGAGTCTCTTTGGCATGGATGCCACCATCCGGTCGACTGGTGCAGGAATTATATATATATATATATATATATATATATATATATATATATATATATATATATATATATATATATATATATATATATATATATATATATATATATATATATATATATATATATATATATATATATATATATATATATATATATATATATATATATATATATATATATATATATATATATCTATATATATATATATATATATATATATATATATATATATATATATATATATATATATATTTCTATATATATATATATATATATATATACATATATATATATATACATATATATATATATATGTATATATATATATATATGTATGTATATATATATATATATATATATATATATATATATATATATATATATATATATATATATATATATATATATATATATATATATATATATATATACAGTGGAACTTGTCTACATTGAACACTCACGGGAAAGGAAAAAGTGTTCAATGTACGCAGGTGTTCAATGTATCCAGGTTCTGAGTAATTGGAGGTCTGGTGAAATAGAAACAAAATCAAGGGTAATAAGAGAAACAAGATCTACTATGTCTTTACCTCAATTTCTTTATATAGTTAAAAACTTCACATGTTCAGCATTTGAAAAATATCACTTAACAAAACAGTTAATCTCATGTATCTCATTTGTCCTCATTTTCAGTGAAAAGTTTCAAATCAGTGCAGAATGTTCAAAGTAGACAAGTTAAATGTGGCCTGTGGGAACGAATTTGGTGTTCAATGTTCAAGGTAGACAGGTGTTCAATGTATCCAGGTAGCCTCCCATTGATTATCAATGGGAGTGTGCCGGGACATGAAAATATGTTCAATGTACGCAGGTGTTCAATGTACACAGGTGTTCAATTTGACAGGTTCCACTGTATATATATATATATATATATATATATATATATATATATATATATATATATATATATATATATATATATATATATATATATATATATATATATATATATATATATATATATATATATATATATATATATATATATATATATATATATATATATATATATATATATATATATATATATATATATATATATATATATATATATATATATATATATATATATATATATATATATATATATATATATATATATATATATATATATATTTATATATGGAGCCTAATATTCCTCCGATGTCCTCATGAATCTGCGTCTCAAGTCAAGTGGCAAATAGTGGATCGACCAGACACATGTATTGATTCAGTCATAGCCTCGGCCATAAATATACGGTTGAGTTTAAATATAACTTTACCATGCCGCTTCCATCAATTAGGTTCTGGTTTTACGTTGGCCGTGCTGCACTAAAATGATAGGTAAGGCAACTCATGTAGGCCATTATCTATTCATAATGCAACTGCCCAGAAATAAAAAGGGGAATTTCAAAAGCTTTTGAATCTAAAAGGTCATCTTAATTACTACCAGATAGCAATTCTCTTTAACATATACTTAACTAATGACTGTATTCTGCACTGTACTGCTAGTAAATAACACTTCAATCAAGGAATGTATTTGGGACTGTTCCCTAATCGCCCAAATCACACGAGTAATGCGTTAAGCAATGGGATGGGCGTCTGGGGATGGAATCTATGAGCTCTGGCAGCAATGTTCATATTTCTGCTGGGAGAGAGGGAGCTTTACTAGGCAGATTTATGCCTTTTTGAGTAGCTTCCTAATCAACTCTTTAGGAAACTCATCTGTTGGCGTCCAGAGAGAAAACAATCAATACATGGGTGGGATCTGTCTTCCATTCACCCTAAAAGTACCCGATGGCAGTGTTAGCCTAGGTCACCAATATCTTTGACGGTTATGCTGACTTTAAAGCTGTTTTTTTTGTTTTATCATCACTTTATAATGCCATATCGGACCAACTAATGACTATACAGTAGTTAATGGTGATAAAATCGTAGCACTATTGGGAAATGGATAGATAATAATTTTAGTTCAGTTTGTTTGTTTGCTTTTGTTTTGGTAACCAGTTTCTATATTTATGTGACGTTATTATTTATAATTTAATTGCGCTCTCTATACTTGATTTGCGCATTTCATTTTTTCTATTACTTTGCTGTAATTGCTATTTTGAACCCTGAGCGTTCAGTCAATAAAGTTTAATTACATTAAATTGGACAATGGACTTTATGTAATCCATACCCTTTGGCAACTTACTCAAATGCCTCAGTGAAGCAGGGTACCCTTTGCAATGCTGTGAAACATGAACCATTTTTTACTCAGTGTAATAGACCGCTGGGTCATTGAACTGTGGATCTTCTTTTCATAGTCATATCTAGCGTCCATTTTGGCGAACAATTTCCTCAATCACGTGACATTTGATTCTCGTAGTAACGAGAGTGAGATTTCCCAAACGTGACGTTATGCAAAGCCTGTAGGCTAAGGCGTGGTGATCGGCGCCTGCTGTATTTTAGCTACTATTAAGCGCCTAGACCATCCTCTAAAGGAAATTTGAAGCTAACTGTACCTGTTTTAACGAGAAAAAAGTGAGAACATGCGAAAACGATCAGTCTCAGTGGGAATGACTGTACTGGTAATTGGTAAAATGGGTAATTACACGAAGATGCGTCTAATCTTGCGTGATAACTGAGGCTTCTGCCCATGCATTAATTGTTTGAAGAGAGTGCATTCTTGTGTTCCTACCTACAGTTCTTCAATTATTTTCCCAACCATGCCCTTTTTCCAAAAACATCTCCAAAATAGCCTTGCCCTTTTTGACTGCATTGGGGATGGTAATTTCCTAAGATACTAAAATAATCCATTTATCTTATATTATACTTCAAATATCTGAATATCGTCTATTTCATACTTTGAGATAGCTATGTTCTTTTATCCTACCCTTATTTCCCCTATTATCCTACCAGCTTTTAGATCCAGTTTCAAAAAGCTTGCATAACAATTTTGCTTGCCCATGCTTATACTTTCCCATACAATTGACAACTGAATCATTAGGCATCCTTTGCAAATGGCATTAGTATTGGTTATTAATTAATTGAAGGATCAGTTCGTGTGAATCTTGATTGGCATTCTTCCCTTAAATGTATACCCAGAGAAAGTCCGATACAAGGTGATAGGAGGGGAAATGAAAGGAATGGAAAGTAGTATGAAGCTAGTGGCGCTGGGCGCAACACAGCGCAAAGGTTAGGGAGGTATGGCAGAGGAATGGATCCGTGCGCCAAAATATGTAGGCCGGCGCACGGATCCATGTCTCAAGGGGAATGGATATAGATGTATTAGTTATATGAGGAATATGGGTAGTGAGGAAAAGCAAATTAGTGATCGTGTAAATATTTAAAGCTATGTTCACCTGGGAAAAAAAGGTCTGATTTGGAAAATATTTGTTACTGAAATACCATAAAGGTGAGAATATGGGGAATTCAAAAACATTAATCAGAATTTGCCCCCCCCCCCTCCCCCAATATGATACTGACCACCTCTGGGTCATGGACTATTATGATGTATTCAGTTCAAAAGCAATCTCTGTGTGTTTCTCATAACTGGGAATTTGTCATCATGCTGCAAGTGTGATCTGCTACATAAATTAAAGTTATTTCATAATCATACTTGTATGGTTATCAATTTGCCAACACCTGTTAACTATGATAGCCCACTCCTAAACTAATAAACTAATCTGACCCCTGGTGGCCAGGATTGGAACCGCATAAAATCTCCTGATTTTGGATGGTTGAATGTTAACAGGTATGAATTATATAACTTGGTCAGAAATCTTCAGATTAGCTACTGATTTGCCAACTTTCAAAAATCATCCACAATTCCTCAAGAATAAATTCATTTTCTAGCCAAGAGCCAAGAATTTCATAATATGCTGAACATAGTAAGTATTTGATCTTGAAAGATCACACAATGTCTGGAAAGATCACACAATGTAAATGTTGTTGATGACGACATTTTCAGTTCCAAAGCTATCTGCATGTTTTTTAAAACTGTGTGAATATTATCATGCAGCAATTGTGATCTGCTAAAATTAAAGTTATCCTATTAACATATGTTTCCATGATTACCAACTCTAAAGGCCCGCTCCTTAAGCAAAAGTACTAACCTGGCCCCTCCCAGAATTGGAACTAAACAAAATGAAACCAAAAGACGTCGCAGTAACCGCCTGATAAGTGATATATCCTGATTTTGGATTGTTGAATGCTGACGGGTATGCCAACGTACGTGCACAATATCAATTGAAGAATTCATAACACACACGTACCATGATTTAAGAACTTATGGCCAGTTTAGCGATATTCTCAGAATGAGGCATCTCCGTAGTTTAATAGTATGCCGTAGGTGTACGTCCTATACATATTTCGCTGTCTCGCTATGCGCGGAATTACAGTAAAGTTGTTCCCCTTTTTCGACATATTAGCTAAAAGTACACGGGCGCGAAAATATGCCAAAAATTTTCCCATATATAAGCTTCAGACAATGTTTCAATCGCACGCATGACTTGATTTTTTGGCCGCTCAGTTTCATCAATAAACTCCTACCATAAACCGTTATTGACGACGAATTTGTAATCGTCGATTCTCCCTATTACCTAGTAATATCCCATCTGGGCGAATGGGAGAATGCTGAACCTATTAAGCCCTACGGGCAGTGACGTGCTTGGGCACTTCGAATCCCGACTCGGTCTAGAAGATGTTATGGTATAAGATCAGTAGTATAAAGTAAAAAACAATCGTTAGGTAAAGGTATTCGGTTTATAGTCTTGTATCCATTTCAATTCCCCGAGGGATACTAGTATTCCAGGGCAGCTGGCAGCATATAGTGCACACGCTCTAAGCACTGCCTTATTTATGCTAGTTACCCATTTTTGGAGCTGGGTAGACTAAGGCAATATGGAATAAACTGTCTTGCCCAAGGACAGACCAAAGTGCCGACGCCAGGAATTGAACCAGCGACCTACTGATTACTAGTCCAACAACTAACCAACCGAGCTACTTTGTCCCCGTGTTTGAGTTCGCCAGGTTTTGATAATGTTACCGCCGACCACATGATGTATGCTATAAATGTTCTGAATTCCTTGAAACTTGTATTTCTGGAAAAGCTAGCAGTCTACTCCATGTTTTGGATCCAGGTACCTATTTTCATAAGATGTAAAAGCCTTGACTGAAACAATTGTTGGGGTATAACATGATTATCTTATCTGGTTAGGACTTGGGGGATGCTTGTTTGGCACAGGACTGATCCCTGGTGGAATACCAATCCAGTTATCCCCAGACTTCTAGGCACGTGGCTGGCCTGCAGGCTCTTGTATACATACAGCTCTCGATCTACAACAATCGTGAGACGACTTCTACAGTAGAGATGTTTAATTCCTGTACCAGTCGACCAGCTGCCTGCCAGAGACAGGTAGAGCAGTTCTCTGGATTGCACATGTGTGCAGTCAAGATGATTAGGCAAGCGTACTTAAGACCCTTTTAGTTGTCGCTAAAGCTATAGTGCCGATATGTAATTCCTGCTCTAAAAGCCTAGGCAGCCTGGGCAGAATGCACGACCACACGCCCGATTGACATCCAGTTTCCTGGGCATGGACTGACTGATGACCTCACAACTGAACGTAGCTTTGATTCGCAAGCTGTTTGGGTCATTGATGTGCTTGGCATAATTTTTTGACATGTTATCCATGGGTGTCTTTGCAACCAGGCACTGGTAGACGTACGGGCGACTGGTGTGGGAATTTAAGGTCTGCACTGTATCTTAAGCTGAGGTGTCATACATGTAGGTATGTAATGCTATCTATGCCGAGGAAGTCTGGTGGCATTTGATCATGCGGCTATATAAAATACCTGGTCTGCCCACCCAATAAGTGCAGGAGTTTAGTATCTCAACTCTTGTATGTCTTTATAGCATATAAAGATGTTTTGAAAGTTTCTGGACATTTAAGATCTCATGGACAAGAAACAATTTGATTGAATGGGCATCTATCCGTGTATGGTCCCGGTAAATTGGTGATTTGAAGTTTCTGTACAGGCTCTTCATGGCATATTTGCATTAAAGACATTTAGTTCCTGCACTCGATGTACCGGCGGACCAGACTTTTGTGCAATGTAATGTAAAGTGTGGCCTGTGATTAAATCTGTACACAGCCACATCCAACAGGCCCGCACGGTGTGTGTCCTGCAGTGGTGATAGGATACCAATGCTATTAGTGAGGGAGGAGAGAAATATATTTTAGCATGCACAAAATAGTCTAAACATTTTAATTAACTGTGTTCATTTAAATAAATTGAAAGTGATGTTTGTCTGAAAAAGTAGGCAGGGCTTGAACGATATCTGCCTCAGAAATAGAGTTCGTGCATTCTAGCAAGCCATTGGCCAACAATTGGCTTGACACACCCAGCAATTTTTAATTATACATTTAGTGGCCTAAGTGGTTTCTCTATATAAATTTGCAGCGTTGTGGAGGGCTGTCTATGGTCTTTCTTCAACTGAAATACCCCTTGGAACTATTCGTAAAGAGAAGGGAATTTCTTCCCGGTTCCGGGTTTCTATCTAGTAGCGATATGACCTACTGAAAGTCACGTAAAAATAAATTCTTTCTTTGCTGTCGATGGTGCTTCTGCAACTGAAAGACGCTTTTGAATTACTCATGATACTCATGACGATTAGAGACCATCTCCGCAGTTTGGGATTCTATCTCTTTGCGATATAACCTAAACTGCTGAAAGCCACGTAAAAACTAATTTCTTTCTTCCTTCTGTTAAGCCGAAGAGTTGTTATCTTTTCCCCTACACTTTTCACTGTTTAAAAGCTTTTGTGAAATAGAGTTGCCACCTTTTCTGAGTGGCTGCGAGTAGGTGTCTGAGAAATAGGCTGAGAGGTGTGCTTAGATTTGCATGATAAGTGGGGCTCTAAATTGCATCTTGAGACAAGCGAACGGTTCACCATCGCTTTTATTAGGCGGTAAATAGAAACACGTAGGGTCTTTTTCAAATAAGGTGTTATCAATCACTCTTTCCAGCATTGTGTCCACCCAGTCATGGACATGGGGCCTTGTTTTCTCTGTCTGCGGGCAGCTCATTTACATACGGCAAATCTAAATGCTCAATCTCGGCCAATCAGATATGAGATGATTGATGTTATTTAGGGGGCCTTATTTTCAAATGTTTAATCGCAATACGATTGATAAAAATAACATATGAAAATATGATGAAAACATGATGATATACCCTGACACCCTGATTTTGGTGATGACCAAATCCCTAGGTAATGCATTAGCTGTCTTGATAGAGGGGTGGCTGTTTATCTTATAAATACGGTTTATAGAGTATCGTATAGTAAGCTCCCTAAGCTGACACATACTTAACAAAACACAACTATTTCCTGGTCTAAAAGTTGATAGTACTGAAAGGTGAAAGTGTAAAACATCACAATTTTCAATGAGCTGACACCTATAGCAGTGAGCTGATTTGTGTGAGGAACCTCTTCCTCCAGATAGAAGGGTCAAGTGAACCAGGACTTCTCTACATGTTCCTCATTTCCTCGTCTCTAAAGGTGGCAACGTTGCACTTGTATGTGTTAGGGAATAAATTGGTGAGCTTTTGTGTCGAACAGTTGTGTGGTTTTTTTATAATAAAAAGTGTTTGTTCGAGTGGTTTCAAGTTTCTGTACTAGCTTTGAACCTCTCCCGCCGATTCTTTTTCCATTTCTTGTGCAATCTGCTTATTATCAACATTTATCATTATAATTGCGCTCTGACAATTTTGGCATAGAATGATATTGCTGGTTTACCATGGTTATCGCCTGCAAGACGGGTAATTTTCTAGTAATGAATATTGAGTGACTTTCATAGTAAAACAATACTCAACTTATAGTTCATGAAAAATAAAATTCTTTCACTTATATGCCAAGATATATACATTCCAAGATACATACATGTATGACTGTGATTAGTACTGTCAAAAGAAGCTGCCTCATTAAAGTCCATTATGAGTCAATGTTCTGCCTACAGTTGCTTTATCGAGAAATTGTGAGTTTATACACTTTGTATGTATTTTCCTCGTAAATAGTAGTGACGTCATTTGATGTATGATAGGCCTTAGGCAAATGACCCTACAACCTTCCTCATTTCACTACCAATACAAGCGTCAAGATATTTATCTCCTGGAGCACACACATTCAGTCAGGGAGCACAGTGAATTTCTGGCTCTAGTTGCATCAAGTAATTGTTACCAGATGACAATTTGCCGTATAAACCATCATAGACAAACGCAATTGATGGAGATCTTGTTAATGGAATCTGTATTAACATCAATACATACTTGGAATATCATTAGAGGCCGATCAAAGAAACTAATCCCAATTCATCATTTATGTACGGACAATAAGCCATTGTGCACAGAGAGGTTGCTGCCTGTCTCAGGTATTGAAGCCCCTGACGCACACCGGTGCGACAATTTGACGCCCCTAATCACCCAATGACGTTCATGTTTAAGCTTTTTAACAAAATCGCTTAGATGTGGGAACATGTTTTCATCTATTTTCATTTTATCGGAAACTGGTTGATATCCCAAACGTGAATTTAACGAGAATTAAAATGTTCACATCACGTCCGATTCACTATGCTATGTGTAAAGCAGGCGCAGCGTGGGCGCGTCCTTTGGCACATTATGTATAATTAAAATGGCTGGTCCATTCCCTGAGGCTTATGTGATGTAAACACACCTACCTTATCTTGAACACATTGCCCAGCCATGTCGTTTTGCCAATAGCGCCTAGTGGACGGACAGTCACGCATATGGTTTGAAGATTCTAGACGCGTTCTGGAGGACATTTAGAGTGCGTTTCCACTAGGCGGGACGGCAGCGGTTTCTCCTTCAGAAAGCCGTCGCCGTCCCGCTCTGTCCTCTGGGAGTGTCCCAACCTGCCGGCGGGAAACCGCTGCAATTTAACCCATCACGAATAGTCAGGTCTTTATATGGAAAAGGGCCTTATTTAAAGAGTTTCCGGCACTTTGAGGTAAAAGTTGGTAGCCAACATTTTTAACAGTTCGATATTGCTGAAACAGAATACGATGGATACCAAGGTCAATTTTCAGTTATAAGCACCTAATTTGCATATGTCTTAAACACCATAAATATGTAAAATATGGTCAAAATGATAGGTATAGGGGTAAGAAAGACACCCTAAAACATTCATAGCTCAGCTTGGACCATACATAGGGATGAGTGTTTGGTATCATAATGTTGGTCTTGGAGAGAAGTACATTTTACAATACTAAACACATGACTAGCTATAACCAATCATGTATTTAAGGGGAACTAATATTAGCTTATATGAAAGTAATACACTTCAAGAATAGGATGCTGTCCTCCTTTTTCTCTCAGTGATCCCATGAGGGGAGAATTTTGCGTATTGCCACCAGCCTGCCCAGCCCCATACTTTCTGGAATAGAAAATATATTAGAGTACAACCAGTGAATGGAATGGTCCATAGTTAAATTATCTTGCCACGGTCTCCTGATTAAAACACTTAGTGAAACCATATGTACCAAATTTGTTGTGAGATGTGATCTTCAATACCACATTGACACACATATTGTGTCCAAAAAGTGAATATTTACGGTAAGAAAAAACTTAATAAATACTGAGAGTACCAGATGCTCAGAAAAATACATAAATGAAATCAATATATTTATTTATTTATCTATCAATTCTGTTGTAGTGGGTGATGGAGGTTAGGAATTTGAACATCTCTACAAGATCCTTCTTTCCAGATTCTTGAGAAATGGTTTTATTGATATTGAAAAAATCAGTTTTGTTTATCTGGTTCCATCACATTAACTTAAGATTTATCATGGTCGGGCATTGCTTTGTTCAAAATGGTTGATTACAAGTTGTTTCTACTAGTCAAAAACAGTTTTTTCCAATCATTTTCCAAAGTGATAGCACATAACAAAGAACGATGAAATTGATAAATACAATATCTTAAATAGTAGGCGACGCCTCTGTAGTATCAGGTGTGGATACAGGCTAGAAGGTACAATTAATCATTGAGGTAATAAGTATGATGTGTGCCTCACATAAAGAAAATGTCAATTATGGATCCCACAAGTAAAAATATATAGTAAATAAATAAATTCATATAGGCATGTCCTTTTGTCTGTGAATCACACATCATACGTTTTATCACCCAAATGATCAAATATATTAATTTTGGTAAATTGAAAATTTACTAATTTGGCAAAAGAATTACAACAATGTACAGTTTTTAACACAGCATTCAAGTTTGTGTAGTAAAATCTAAATGCATTTCAGCAATGTCTTTAAATGCAATCGCATTACTGATGATTTTCTGAGAGAAGTTAATTCATGAAAACAGCTGTTCGTTATTTTGATCAAGAGGAAGGTAGCAATACAATATTGCTAACTGTCCTCCTGTACAGCATAAGGTGTTGTTGTAAAATGATATACCTAACTTCCTCTATACATATTATCCTAACCTTCTGTTAATTCTTTTGCTTTACTCGGCTGTTATAAGTTCATTTATCAGCATTCTTTATATGATAAGAAATACATGCTATCTATAAATTGAAATTATACGAATGAAATCAGTGTTTGTGGAAAAGTGTGTAACATCCCCTGTTATTGTCATGAAAGAAATCCTAATAAACATGTTAACTACTATTTTCATCTTTCATTCCCTCTTATATGAATTAGTCATGAAACAAAGTTTGCAAACTAGTTCATAAGCCTCATATTTAACCCTTCCGATGCTAAGGCTACTTTATGCAAATCACAAGGACGCAAAGATTTTTGAAAAACATCTAAACCCTGTCATGTTGATATTCATTGGATAGCTCACACGGAGTTTATTTAGATGAGTACCCATGTGCCAGGGTTTAAATCATTATTCAACTTTTTTCCCTTTGCTTGTAAAAATGAAGTAGTTTTAAGTGAATATGCAGATGTGGAATGTGCTATTGGGCAATTCAGTCCTAAATAAAGTGTTTAAAGTGGCGACAGAAAAGAAATACATGCCTTCAAGAAAACTGAGAAATTTATAAACGGAAATTATTATTCATGGGAAAATCCCAGATTCTTGATTTGGCAGCCACTTTGACCTTAACTGACCTTTATTACATCATGGGTTATAGCTAGTCATATGTAGGTAATTCTCTTCTAGACCAACATTCTGATACCAAGCACTCATCACTATCTTTGGTCTAAGTTTGGTTATGAATGTTTAGGGGGTCTTTCCTACTCCTATAACTATCATTTGTGATGATTTTGGGGCCTTTTTACCTGCTACTATACACTAATTTGCATAAGCAAACAAGGGGCTTAAAACTAAAAATTGACTTTGGTATCCACCATATCCAGATTCAACACCATCAAATTATATGAAAACACTGGATACCGACTTTTACCCCAAAATGCCTGAGGAAGTTCATTTTCCTGATTTCTGACCTAACTAGAAGTGACGGATTGAAAAATAGACGTCAACTAATCAATTTGATTGGTTGATGTACCAAAACCGCGGCGGTTTCCCGCTTGGATCGCTCTAGTGAGCGGTCCAGATCTTGCCGCGGCGGGAACCGCTGTCCTTGAAAACCGTCCCGCTCCCGTCGCCGCCAAGTGGAAACGGCAAAAGGAAAAATAGAGGTGAGCGATTTGGGCGGCGGTAATCAGAGAAAAAACCGCTGCCGTCCCGCTCGCCGTCCCGCCTAGTGGAAACGCACCCTTAGTTGTGATAATGACGACAATGCGTCGTGGTATATTGCCATTTGGTAAAACGTAAGTTTGAGTCACTGCTGCATCTCCAGAAGCAGATTTCTATGTAAAGTTGCATGTATTCAAAGGAGTCCATGTTTTGTGGAGGACATTGGGATAATGACTGTAGGGCGTAGTAGTATATGTATATTGGTAAACTGTTTGGATTTCTATCAGGAGATATCTAATTTCAGTTGTTGGCGGATCTTCATGATTGGTTTTATATGAATAAGTGTATTTATCCAGAGTAATATAGATGTTCTGTGAAGGGTATTGTAATAGTGTCGAGAATGTGTCGTAGTATCTTGATAAAATGTTTGCCTTTCAAGCATGAAATGTCTGTTTGGGGCGTTATTGGATCTTTATAAGTGGAGTTTAGATAAAAGTGTATATGTTCAGAGGAATTTATATGTTCTGAGAAGAATATTGTGTTGATGAGGATGGGGCGCCAATCCCTTGTGTTAAAGGGTTGTCTCTTAAGCACGACTGTTAAAACGCATAATGTAATAAACGATGCGAAATATAATACCTACGCATAACGTAAACTAAATCGTTGGGAAATGTAATACCTACGCATAATGTAATAAAATATTGTTGCGAAATGTAATACCTGCACGAAACGTAATAAGAAATCGTTGCGAAATGTTATACCTACGCATAATGTAATAAGAAATTTTCACGCATTGTGATAAAAGTATTCTACAAGCAAATTGTTTTTGTAGATAGATATAGCAAGTCAAAATATTTTTGTTATCAAAAATTACCACCCCAAATCATTTTTTAGTCTTTGCAGGGTATGCTGTTTTAGTCCATCTTGGCTTTTTTAACAATGGGTCGATTGTTTTTTGTGTCATTTTGGTAGAGATTTCATTTTCCCCTATAAATTTGTTTTTTTTCTCATATAATCATACAATCAACTAAGTTGGAGTTTATGTTATAATGAACTGGTAGATATTTGTCATCTACCAATTAAGTTTTAGTTTTCACCATTTTCTTGTTACGGTTTTAATTTCCGCCACTTTCTTGTTGTATTTTTGCTTTGATTTGCACCAGAAAATCGTTGCAGGTTTTCCCTGATGTCATATTAGCTATAAGCCAACTGGTGGCCTGTATATATTTGGCGATCAATGATTCATCAGCTTCAACGGGGTCAGCTGAATTGGGTGAATTCTTCCTATTTGTGGGAGCATATACAGTAGGCTGGTTTGATTTTGAAAATAGCAATCATGGCAGACCACATGTTTTATGTCATTATATCTCCTCCCATGAAGGGTTTCAATATTGAAGGAAGTCTGTGAAGTTACAGAAAAAAAATCAATAATTACAACTATTCCAAACTTCCTGAATATTTGCTTAGTACCATGTATTTCCATAATATGATTTAAACCCTTGGGGGTTTATCAGCATTTTTAGATTCTAGGATGGGCTTCATAATCAGCATTCCGTGCTAGACATTTCAATATTGAAGGAAGTTAGTGAAATTTAAGAAAACGATCCCGCAGTCAGAAATTTTTCACATTATGATGTACTTAGGGCCAAGCATTCCAAAGTCCGATTTAAAATCTTGGGCTTATAGCTAGGGACTCCAAATAATTAACATTCCATGCTAAATTTCAATATTGAAAGTGTGTGTGGTTATAGAAATAATCTCCGGTCAGAAATTTTCCACATTTGCTTAGGATATTCTTATGACATTGAAAAATGTCTGCAGTTATGTTTGAAATAGATGAAATGTTTCAGTTTTAGAAATAAAGAAAAACAATGCGTCCAGTTAGAAATGGGCGCACTCAGCCTACATGATTACATTTCGTGAAAATTTCTTAGTACATTATGCGTAGGTTTTACATTTCGCAACAATTTTTTATTACATGATGCGCAGGTATTACATTTCGCAACGGTTTCTTATTACATTTCGTGCAGGTATTACATTTCGCAACAATTGTTTATTACATTATGCGTAGGTATTACATTTCGCAACGATTTTGTATTACGTTATGCGTAGGTATTACATTTCGCAACGTTTATTACATTATGCGTTTTAACACACGACATATCACTTCGAGTTGCCTCTGGATCTTCATAAGCTGATTGGCCTGGACTTGCTGCTTTGTACTACTAGTATATGGTGCCTTTGCATGGACCTGGACTCTTTCTGGTCGTGGTTCGCTGTCAATAGGGATGAAGTATAATCTAAAACCATCCTCTCTCTCTCTCTCTCTCTCTCTCTCTCTCTCTCTCTCTCTCTCATACACACACAAACAGTGTGGTGTAAACATCATGACAGATTTATGAAGCTTGCAAATTGTATATTACAAAATCCATGATGTCAAGTTTATAGATTATCACCACTCGTGTAGTAAATGTATAATTGCCAATTTTATGATTGCATGATAATTTCCTGATGCCATCACTTAATTGATGAATGTTTCCCTAGATTTACATAATAACATTAAACCACTCATGCTTGTATTTTACCGCGAATAGAGTCGTGTGCATCTACAACATTTATGCAGATATTCTAGGAATAGAGCATGCATTAAAAACTATTTGAATATGTGTTGGTTGGATTGTAGTCATCATTCCTCCTTCAAACAATTAGTAAGAAATTCAGTAGTGAGAAAAATATACCTATGAGAGTCAGGCCTGTTTCATTGGCCAGCAAAGCATTAAATATATACTAGTACACAATGCTATGATCACAGGCTTGTGTAATATACGTCTCTTTGCGTAATACCTCTGGCTTTGTAGTAACAAATCTCCAATTTATGTTATATAAAATGAAATAAATGAATAACTTTGTATAAAAACACATCTGTGGTACATCCGGCTTAATAACACTCACGGTTGTTATTTTCGTTTGCTTTTTCAATTAAAAGAGAAAGTGTATTACAAAAGAGTAGAAGGGTGTATTGTATTAAAAAAGCAGGGATAGGTGTGTATTTGTTTGGCTAAGGTACATTTTAGGATCAGTTTTTTTTATAACTTTTATTACTCCATAAACAAACAAAATAACAGTAATGAACATTGTGTATATATAGGACTATAAATATAAGATAAAATTATGGTAACATATATGTACAGTGATGCTAAGTTTTACAAATATAATCAGACTGCGTAGCAGTTTTTAAGGGATGATAGATAGTAGACTATTTACATTGCAATAAGTACATTGTGTATGAGGGACCATTTCCTTAGTGCTCTTGGCAGATTGTTGTTGATAGTACCAATGTATAAATCCACCTTCATTTGCCTGAGAAAGATTCTTTTTAAGTATTTGATATTGACAATATTCTCTTTCCACTTACGTTTGTATATTTTGTTTTTTGTTAATAAAAAGAGAGTATTTGTCAGTAGGTCATTGTCTTTGTTTCCTAAAATGATAGATTTTTGATCGAAGTGGTAGGCTTTATTGGTAGTAGCTGTAAGCCAAGTTTTCAAAGATTCCCAAATTGCAAATGAAAGTGGACAGTCAAATAGTAGATGGGCAATATCTTCCGTAATCTGGCAGTTATCACACAAATCATTATCTCTGAGGTTAAATTGACACAATTTTCTGTTGGTCATGATTGTGCAATGGAGAGTTTGAAAATGAAAAAAACACTATATTTGCATTAAGCTTGCATTTCTTTGCTCATGTGTAAAGGAAACCCCAGTTTTCTAGAGGGTCAAGGTTTAACTCAGTGATCCATTTTGTTTGGCCTATAGGGTTTTTTCCCCCTCTTTTGTCATTCCAGATACTTCTTGTTAGTGAAGTCCCTTTTTTACCTTTTCTTAACAACTGTAATATGGGGGGTTTATTCAAGTCTGTATTTCTGGGAGTATTTCTGAAAAAATTCTTCCAGTTTTTGGGGATTCCTTTACATAATGCAAAATAAGTGGTGAACATGATTTGCCTACCTACTCTGTTATCAACTTGCTCTTTTGTTAATAGGTGGCCGTTCTCATTAAATAGATCCTTAGCGAAGACAAAATTGTTCTCGTACAGTTCTTTATTGAATTGAATTTTGGTGTCGACGTTACCTAAAAGAGGTTCAAAAGATGGAGACATGAGCTATTTTGATTTGGCGATGGAGAACCATGATGAGTAGGCGGCAATTACACTAGCCCAGAATGGATTTGAAGATTTATTTTAGACTATTTTATGATACTTTTCTCCTGTCCAAATAAGTCTATCTACTTTTTCATATATTGCAAACTCTAACCATTCTGGTTCATTCTGTAGTTTAAAGAGCCAAGCTATTTTTAAACTGGAATCAAATTCTGTCAAGTTGAACAGGCCTAAACCGCCCTTTACTGGGCTGTGGCAGAGAACTTCCTTGTTTACTTGATGGCGTTTCTTGCGCCAGATGAAGTCTATAGCCATTTTTCCAAGCTCTTTAAAATGATCTTTAGTTGGTAAGGGTAGAGACTGCAATATATGAATGATCTTGGACATAATTAGACTTTTAAATATGGTGACTCTGCCAATTGGTGAAGTATTTCTACATGACCATGTTAGGATCAATTTCTTCATAGAAGCAATTTTCAAGTTAATGTTAGTTTCGGTGATCGATTGTAGGTTAAGTACATCATAAGATATGCCAAGAGCAGTGAATGAGCTTACCCAGTTGAGATTATTTTCTCGACAGAAACGTCTATTGGTCTCACGAATGGGGCCGATACGGATCACTTTAGTTTTGTGTATGTTAATTTTTAAACCAGATTTTAAGTAAAATCAATTTAAGATCCTTAAACTGTTACGCAAATTTCTTTCAAAGGCTTTAAGGAAAACAGACGTATCATCGGCGTATTTTAGAATCAGCTAGGAAAATATGACAATACAAGGTTCATTCAAACAGCAATTCTGTGGTTGGTCTTCATAGATAAGGAGTCGCTTTAACTAGGTGTTTTCTCGTATGGAATTGATTAACTTCTTTGTTTACCACTATAAACCTGTCATCATCATTAGGGAATACGCAACATGCAAAATAAACAACTTACGAAAATGAAAAGATATAGATTCCGAACGTAATACTTATTTCAACCTAAATTCACATCAACCGATAGTGCAATTTCATTCCATAAGATTAAGTTGACTGATTATCTTTTAAATCTAAGAAGTAAACCTTTGATGATCATTATCAATTTTCTTTAGGAAAGTGTATCGTAGCGATGGATTTCATCAAATTCAGATGAGTGGCGTGGATGATTTCGAATTGCTTTAAAGCTGATGGGAAACAGCGCATGTGTTGGAACTAGAATCCTGATAAACATGCACGTTAAAAGCCCACGTCTTACACGTAATCTATCAGAGATCTTTTACTGAGCACATCAAGGGAAGAGTGCACAGACGTGATCGAAGGGCTGTTTACCTGGAGTGCGGGGAGAGAGCGTGAGAATGCTTAGACGGGCGAGAATATGACCTGTAACCCATGGCATACCTGGAGATCTCCTTGACAAATGTCGTCTGGACCTGTGATACTTTTGGTCATAACTTTTTAATTTAGCATAAATCTGCATGATATTTGAAGGAGAGTTGTACATAGAGTTGTTATAAACATCGCTCCTTCAAATAGTTTCACATAAAATTGTTTTGTTCGAGAGATATCACCAAAACAGTCTAGCGATTTTGGCTGCTACGGGCATGAATGGGTTGAGATAGTGTTTCTTTTGTAGTTGGTGGGAGTAGATGGAAAAGCACTTGTTCCGTCATGTAGCCTAAGGTTTTCCGTTGCACTGATCACTTTCATGCGGATTGTTAGTGTTTTGGGTCGGTGTTTTATCACTCTTCATGTGGTCAATATTTGCAGATGGAGAGCAAGCATCTTCTATGAAGACATCAAAACTTGCTTGAATGATCAAATACAGAGAATATGAAACTTTCATGAAAACTATCCAAACGCACTACATGGATTGGAGACTATGTTCACTATTCTCACTTATTTCTGCCATTAGGCATAGGTGAAAGAACCCTGGGGAGAGCAGAAACTGCCGAACCACTCTGTGCTAATAATGTAAAAAAATATATAGATATTTAGGTCTATATAACGCCGTCTTCCCAAAACATGTTTTATAGTTACTTTGTAAATCGTTAGAGGTTAATACAGGTATTGAATGCTTGAGGATTTTGTAGTGGAATGTAACTTTTATTGTGTGCTTAGATATATATTGTTCATATCATATGACTTGACGCGATCGGTTGTATCTAAAATAACTTTTCTTCTGCGTTTTACGTGCATAAATTGTGTTACGTTAGTTTTCTTTGAAAAAATGCTCTTTGCAAATACAATACTAATGACCATGAAGCGTGCACCTGGAGGCAGTCTATCCCTACATCTCCAACAGCGGCGACATGCGCTAGACCACTCAGCCATAATGTGTACTCTCTCTCTCTCTCTCTCTCTCTCTCTCTCTCTCTCTCTCTCTCTCTCTCTCTCTCTCTGATTCCCGTACGTGATTATCAAGACAAGGTAATAATGACAAGAATTTTTTGGAAGGCGTTGGAAGAATATGCTTTCTTTCTTCAGAGAGAGCAATATCTTTCTGTCTGATTTTTAGGGAAAATATCTGATTACCTTTATAGCCTGTCCATCGAGAAACGCAAATAGAACGATAACTATAAGCCAACTTGATTCTGTCTAGTTCTATTCTGTATGACCTAAAACGTGATTTATGGCTGCATTTTATGCTCAACTAGTAACATCTGTGCAGGTGGATAACATATGCCGTGATAGCCGACTGCGTTAAAAGAGCAGTTTTTTATCGTTTATGGCCAAACACGTCTAGCTAGTATTATAATAAGTGCACAGTGACAGTGTGGGGGTGAACCAGTGCTGGCATAGTATGTGTCATTGAGGATGCATATGTTAAATGAGTCTTTCCATTCAACAATGGGCATAATACTGATATTCGCAAAGTTTTCTCCCACTCAGAAAATGCATCCGCCCTGCGAACATTTCCTTGTGTATGTTAATGGTTAGATGTGTCAATTATTTTCATTTTTTTAATCCTATACACTCCCAAGAGAGAGCGAAAGAGAGAGAGAGAGAGTGTGTGTGTGTATGTATGTATGTATGTATGTATGTATGTATGTATGTATATATGTATGTATGTTTGTATATATACATATATATACATATATATATATTTATATATATATATATATATATATATATATATATATATATATATATATATATATATATATATGTATATATAAATATATGTATATATATATATATATATATATGTATATATATATATATATATATATATGTATATATATATATATATATATATATATATATATATATATATATATATATATATATATATATTCATTTATTTATACATGCCTTGGATGATGGAATTGGATGAGAAAATAATAAAATGAAGCAATATAGAGCAATAGATAGTAGTATATCAATACAGTATGTACAGTTTGCAGCAGTTGTTCGTATCAGAATGGATAGATATAGGTGAGTGCATGTTTACATGTGAACGAACTCTGGACGAAACAATAAGTGGGAACTGTCTGCCTGGCCGCACTGGGTTTTATTGCATTACTGGACTGTATCTATGACTATTGTATTACCCCATCAGCCGCTTAGTTGCCTAATCAGGCAGCGACACCAATAGAGAGCGCCTGATCACCCCCTGCTAAGTAATATCGTATTACCGCGTAGAAAATCTCTCCATACTTCAAGGGGTAATTCAATGAGGCCATGCTAAATCGGATATTGATATAGATTGCTGTAGATGGGTAGCATTTATTTTATTAGGGTTTACACATGACGCAAACGAATTAGGCTGTAAGTGCATATATCATGCGCCAACTGACTGCTGCATACAAATTACCTCAACGCGCTATGACAACACACTAGACTCTTCTCTTTCTTAGAGACGACTTGAGGTTATTGGAGGGGCATGTAGTTGGTGGCGATATTGCAATTTATTTTTTTGTTACATATTGTATGGCAATATGGTAAATTGTACTGCATATTGACTTATGATATATCAATGTAGCGCATTGTATTATTTAGTGATTTATGTATGGCAATATGGCTTATTGAAATTGTATAGTAATACATTTTATGGCGATTAGGTTTAATCTATCGTCATATATTCTTTGGCGATATGGCATATCATAGTGTGTCAGTATGCATCGCATGGCTATATAGAATATTGTACTGTATCGTAATGTACAGTGTTTTGTCCATTGATTTGGACTTCATTATGTAGTATTGCATTGAGTTGTATTGTAATGCATCTCAGGTCCTTGCATTTCATAGCGTAGCATACTATCGTGTTATATTGTATTGCATTGTATATTGTTTTACGAAATGCATTACGGTATATCGTGTAGCATTTCAATGGATTAAATGGAATTACATTCTAGATTATTACATTGCATGTATTGGATTGGATTGTCCATGTATTGTAACTACGTTGCGTTGGTGGAATCTCTATGGAATCCTAATGTTTTTATTGCTCTTATACAAAAGCATGGGCTTTACCTGTCCTCTCATATAATAATACGGAATTGCCAATACTTTTTTGATAGGTAAAAACCATGGGAAATAAAGAAAGAAGCATCACTAATAATGTAAAATTATAATTATTTAGAAGCGTGTCGCCGTCCGATCTGGTACAATCTGAAATTTGTCATGATAAACTCCCGGGTAATATAGGCATTATATCTGCATGAGATAGATACGACCCTCTCGGGTTGATCTTGGATAGCGAGACCATGATTGCCATTTGGGGAATTTCTTGATTTATGTTAGAAAAAATACAGAAATATATTAGGTATTACAGAGATGGTACAGTTTACTTAGCCATGTTTAACACTTTTGATTAAATTCTTCATCAAAAGGTTGTGCACTCACTTTTATTTAAAATGACGAGTGCCTATGTGTGGATCAGGAAAGATATTGCCATTGGCCATTAACTGCTCCAAGAAGAGGAAGTGGTCCCCTATTTATAAACCACTTTAAGATCTCTAGTCAATATATGTATATGTAAATTATGTATGTGTTACCCCTACGTTGTAAGATTCTTCTTACAGGGATGAATTGTGTCATTACTATGCATTCATTTATCATTGGAATAAAAATTATTTTAAAAAACTGCTCCAAGAGAGTTCGCTTTAAGAAACAGCCGACTGTCTCCAACCACAACCTTTGGGTTGTGATTGATGTTATAGTATGGTATATGTGAAGTCAATAAAGGAAAATACATTATACAAACAATAGCCAAAGAGGCATTATTTGATGTTAGTAGTCCAGATTCTATCTATAGTATCAGGTTTCTCCAACAACAATCCATTGACTATGTATTTGCCAGTAATGGTTATGAGTTAAAGCGTTCTAGAAAACTATATATACATTTAAATATATTGCAGAATCAGAATCAGAAAATTCTTATCAGAAACCTACCAACAAATCTTGAAAAAAGATAGCAATATCAGCCCGAGTATGCAGCTCTTGGTCGCCTTTGATGAAATTTGTCCCAGTCTGATTAATCTGGGAACATCTGGGAAATGCAGACATCCAATATGGGAGGATGATTATTTCTCAGAGAGGATTATAGCTTTCACTTTTATGTTTCCCTCAACACTTTGATAACTCAAGGAATGTCTGGAAATGCTGGTACTAATCAGAACCAACTGGATGAATAGATTATTGCCCTGAAAAGAAACACAGCATTCTCTCGACAAAAAGTCAATAGATGTCATCTTGCTCGGGCAAGATGAGGTGCCTAGAAGGGTTGAACGAGTTTTATTTGATATAGATTAAGCTTCCATCCTCCTTCTGCTTAGCCAATTAGATGAATTTTCTTAAGACTCAAGAAAATGACGGCGTTTTTCGTTAACCACAGCTACGTTTCAACAACATATATATATATATATATATATATATATATATATATATATATATATATATATATATATATATATATATATATATATATTTATATATATATATATATATATATATATATATATATATATATATATATATATATATATATATATGTGTGTGTGTGTGTGTATGTGTGGGGGGTGTATATATATATATATATATATATATATATATATATATATATATATATATATATATATATATATATATATATATATATATATATATATATATATATATATATATATATATATATATATATATATATATATATATATATATATATATATATATATATATATATATATATATATATATATATATATATATATATAATTTACCCATGCATGATGAGAATATCCTATTTGAACGTATTATAGGTTCATCCATTCTTTTGAAGGAGAGGGTTAGTTTGGTGTTTTTTGGTGGGAACGATATAACCAAATGAGCTATAAATATTGGGCCAGCAAGTGATGAACGTGTCCAAGGCCTGATCAGAGACATCGCAAACGAATTATCCAGGCCAGAACCCAACAGATAAACATGGCTGCGATTTCCTATCCTAAGATACGCAATCCTCCATCATCGAACAAGATCATTTCAGTCACGATCCCCATGAGGCCATCAGCGTTGATTTAAAGGCTCGTTTTCTTGACGAAGTCTCCATTGGTGATGACGTATGCGTGGTCTCCGCGCCGTTTCTCACCACAGTGAGATTAGCGAGGTTTGCTGATAGTGCCCGGTATGGCTAGTGGACCCTGGGGGGTCGTTTCTCACATTATTTTAATGCTATCCCCATCAATGCTCCAATCTCGTGCTGCCCGCCTCAGATTGTCCTGTCATTATTAATGGTCAATATGCGCAACGTCCGAGCTCAGCCAAATGCCCAGTCAGTGCTCCTATTCAGTTCAGAAGATAGGTTCTACGCATGCGCACTGTAGCATGCTCGTTGAGCGGTAGAAACTTAGATTTTAATTATCCTCACTTTTTCTCCCGTCAAAAACCACCACCTCAACCCAAGTCACTGGCAACTTTCTCACATACCCTGATCAGGATATTGAATTAGAGCACGAATTTCATCACTGTGTTTATTCATCTAAGATTATAGATAGAGGGCAGCATGGTAAACTTACAAAAATCGGAGCTGAGAAAGGTCTACTAATGAGGGACTAGAGCACTTTGATGTGGCATTGACACAATATCATGTTTTGACCATGCCAAGTAAAAGAAGGCCCAGGCTGTGCTTCCACGCAATGCCTTGAAGCCGGGATTCTGCACAAAGCCTCTTGCTATGGTAACAAAACATTCAGACAGAACAATTGAATGAAAGCACATAAATGAATATAATTCTTCTAGAATGGGGTCTTGTTTGAAAATGTTCTATATGATTAACCCATAAAGGACTCAGAAAAGGATTAATGAAAAAATACATGCCTTAAAAAAGCTCCCATGATGCCAAGCAGACGACTGAACAAGATTGTTATCAAGCAGTGTACTGGCAATTCAGCAAATCATAAGTTATTGAAGAGTACCAATACACTTCACACATTCTCCTTTATTCAGTTGGTTTACTAATATGAGCACAGGTATGAGCATTGCATGTTTAAGATTAAGGTGATGAATACCATTGCAAGCTAGTTAAAAGGCTCGTCACAAAACACACCTTATAGTAACATAATCATATAACAAGGTGTATCTCCAGGTTCCTGAGTGTTATCAGGTAGATAATCTCATAGTCAACCGTCCTTATTAAACCCATATTCTATTTCATTTCAATATATGCAACTTTTCACCCAAATGACATAATATCATTACTTACGCAGGTGATGGTCACTACAGGTTCACATATACCTTAGAGATATCATTGACTATGCCCAATAAGAAGTGTTTTTTTTATTCTTTACTGCCAGAGATTTTTACAGGCCATAACGATTGAAAATTGTAGTGAGATATCTTGTGTGTAGAGCCTATAACCCAGTGGTGGTTAAGAAAGGACAGGCCTCCTTGATCCCTTGTGGGCATGGGACAAAAGATAGTCGTACAAAGACACACCTCAATGGTCGCGCGTCACAGTCAAAACAAAGGCGAGTGTCCGGTTCGCTATAAATAGTTGAAGATGTTTCTAGCTGTATGACCCTAATGCACTTGGTCTCAAGATTTCTCACTAAATTTTTCAATGCTATGGTCTGTAAAAAATCGTTAGCAGTAAAGAATTAAAACTTTACTTCTTATTGGGCGTAGTCAATAGTATCCTTTAAGTAACTGTGAAACTGCAGAAAGCTTCACCTGCGTAAGTAATGAGATTGTGTCATTTGAGAGAAAAGTTATAAATATTGAAATGAAACAGAATATGGGTTGAGTAATGACAGTTGGCGATGATATTTTCTACCTGATAACACTCAGGAACCTGGAGATACACCTAGTTATATAATTATGCTGCTTTGAGGTGTGTTTTGGGATGGGGCTTTTAACTAGGTTGCAATGGTACTCTTCGCCAGCATGAAAATGGTTAGTATCTTTTCCTATCCTACAAAGTTGGCACTGCTAGGTTTCGTCATTCATGACTATATTTTCACAGAAAGGGAATACATTTTCTAATAATACTTCAATATAGAGATACTTTGATAGAGAGGAAGGTTGGAATTAAACTATGTTAGATTGCTAGTGACCCTTCCTTTTATTGAATGACATTTTTATTTACTCTTTGCTAACCTTCTCTTAATGATTTAATTGCTTTTCTTTTCACATTCCTCATTATTTTGATCTGGTGTACAGAATTAAGCAGCACTGACTGCTACTTTTATGGTAACCTTTTAATCCAAAACATTGGATTTCATGAAGATTAAAAAGGTTATTCTTTATCCATACAATTTAGAATATACTGTTAGGATCTGTTGGTTGTCTGACAATTGGCTGCATGCTTGTAAATAAGTTTTTTTTTCTAATATCTAGGTCTCTTGGGCAATGATGAAAAGAAAGTAACAGCTCCAATTAATGGACGGGAAGGGTTATTAATCGTGTTGAATCGACATTTCACATCTAGATCTCAGGACACATGAGTTAGTTGTTTTTGTTGATAAATAGTTTATTGTCCAATCCAGATAATCACATTCATTACATGCAATGCACAAGTGTTAAAAATCCGGCCAGCCTAAAAGGCTTATAATGGACCAAATATAATCATTTATATACTTATTGATATTGTTAGGTAAACATTTACAATGTACAATATATTATCTAATCAATCATAAAAGCTTATAGTATGTTTATATGTATCTTTTATTGGCTGTAATTCAAGCTTACACAAAGGTGAGGCATACAAAGCATTTCTTCTCAACAAATTCAAATACAAGGAAATCAGAACATGTTATGCTCATTAAGCATCGAAGAAAAATACAATATATAAACGCAATTTAAGGTTAATAAACAGATTAAACTCAATTATTAGTGAGTGGTTTGGACATACAACCGTTTAGGGCGTGTCCGACAATACCGTAAATACTAGTATTTACTCTTTACTTTATACGTCCATATATTTGAGGTTAGGTCTGTGCAGATTTATTTCACTAACCTATCCCTGTGCGGTCATTAATTCTCATGTTATATAATTCATTGACATATTTCCCAGTTATCGTCCAGGTGTTTATCATCTGTTCGAAGCACAGCAGTGGTGCTTGCCTAATATAAGTTGAAGAATATCATGGCAGTTGTCCATGAAAAAGTTACCTGAACCATCTTAAATTTCATGAATTTCCTGATACATCTTATCAATTACTTCTTTGGAGTCCGGTCATGACATAATGATATGTTTAACGTCTTCTATGTCGTTGAGGTCGCATCTGATACACACCCTGGAACTTCGGAGGCTGCCTTTTAGTGAGATATCTTCACGTTTGAGTCGGCTAGACTAGTGTTTGAGTTTAATCGCACCATGCTTTCCCTGATTTTGATTAATCTAAGATCTAAATAAGATATAGCCCACCACGACAAGTAATGTGATTCACTGCATATGTCAAAAAAGAGGTTTAGATTGATGTTAGCGAACGTCTTTTCCATTCCTGTTTCGTTTATTACCATAGTCCCCATGATAATTGATCAAACAGGTCAAGTGTAATTGAGGATTTTAATATCTCAAAAATCGTGCTATCGTAATTATTGGTGAAAGTTGTATGTATGTATCTATTAAAGAAGGTCTTTGGTTCTATAAATTCACACTTGTTTGTGCCATTCATTCCAACAATGGTTCGCAGGAACAAAAGTCTTAATAACATGGATAAGTGTTGTCAGACATATCCACCAGAGTCCAAAAAAGCTGTAAGCTTTGGCTGCTGCAGAACCCAATCTTTGCCGGCGTTTCGCTGCATAGGATTATTTATCATTTCTAGATTTTCTCTTTCAGGCACCAAACCATCCACCTGATCGCCCCAGCTACTCCTGGTTCAAAGTCAAAGGGATTTGCATACCTAAACATTTTGAATGTACTTCGGAGCAGGGAAATATCTACGTTCTAGGCGGATCCACTGTGTCTATCTCATACACCCGTTAGGAGCCCCCCCCCCCCCCCTTTACTGTGAACTCGTTAGTATGTGTTGATCTAGATTCACAATTATGGTAGACTCTTGAGTCGCTGCTATTCTCTGATTATAATTTTAGAATTCTCTCTATGCTGGGTTCTATGATGACTCTGCATTTGAAAGATGTTGAGCTATGTTCATAAATTTTCAAATAACTTGATGTTCCCCAAGTACCCCTTTAATAACATTTTTGGACATATCTAACTAGAAATTGTTAATTTTGATTGGTTTACCACTCATCGGCATTCAAATACTTTTCTACTATTGCTTTATTGAATGGAATATTTTCGAAAGTGTCAGATTAAGCAGTAAATGGGATACCTCACAATAAGTGTATTTTCCTAAATGGACAATGTGCTTAACCCTTATCCTGCTGGTGGCCAATTTGGCTACTACAAAATGATACAAAAACCTGAACAATGACTGAAACCCTGACACATGGGTACTCATCTGAGAATACTCAGTGAGGGCTATCCAATGAAAACCAACATGACAGGGTTTAGATGTTTATCAAAAGTCTTTTCGTCCTTGTGCTTTGGACGAAAGTAGCCTCAGCATTAGAAGGGTTGATTGACGAGTTGGTCGTCACCCCGACACACTCACTTCCTGGGAAATATCCAAAGAGGGACATGTGCACTTGTTTCTCGCTTTTATAAGTACATGGTGATTCTCGTGCTCTGCGTTTCTTTATAAAGGTATAGTTGAAATGTACGTTTATTTAGGTCGATATGAATGAATCAAGTACGTAAAGGACGATGATGAGTTACATCATAGATGTGTTGATCAAAGCGTCAGCAGTGTTGCTGCTACACCTGTGATGTCAGTATGATCAGACGAACACTACAAGGTGCTTCACCTCGCAGTGAGTGCAATTATGCAATGGGTTTACGGCATGGTAAAGTTTTGAGATGTCGGGAGGTAGCAGTGCCTGCCTATGCATAGTGCAAATAAAAGAAATCAATTTCGCAATGAAGATTAGTATTATTTCCTTATTTATTCTATAATCCAACAAACATGAATTTGTGTTATATATATATATATGAATATAAATATATATATATATATATATATATATATATATATATATATATATATATATATATATATATATATATATATATATATATATATATATATATATATATATATATATATATATATATATATAGTCATGATGCAAATATGTTTCCCATCCGCCGTGGCCTAGTGGTTACAATGCCTAGCTCCCAATCGTGAGGTCGCAGGTTCGAGTCTCAGCTGGATCCTCAATAGCGGGTCGGCCTGGTCGCTATATAATTGTGCGGCATTGTTGAGCGCTGTCGATGGTGCTTCTGCAATTGAAAGACTCCTTGGAACTATTAGAACACGCAAACGTGGAAACGATCTCTGTCAGTGCGAGTTTAATCAGTGTCGAGTATCAAACCAGGAAATAGAAATGTGAGAGAATGATCGTGCGGTGTTAGGTGGTTGTAAATATGGGGTACTCACTTCCTGCCCGCTAGCTAGGGTTCGTTAATATGAAGGCTTGGTAGATTCTAGGTTCCGGGTTTCCATAATGTCGCAATATGCGCGGCGTATATATTTAATAATACCCAAAGATCAGCTGCAAAAATTCTTGCATTGCGGGTATGTGTACATGCAATAACGGTCTTAATGACTCCTGATTTGCCTATAAGAACACACGGCTGGTTAGCACTAGGTAAATGATGTAACCATTATTACTTTGGCTCAGCCCCCGTCGACTTGTTCCGGTGATTACCCCCTGGACCTCACCCCACCCCCCCCCCCCCCCCTCTATGACGCACGTGAAGTTATAATGTTTTAATAGAAAGCAAAAATACTCATATCGGGTTATGGAAGGGTACGGATACACTGACAACTTTCATTGAAGCGGGGAAAGAGTGCGTTCAACCCATTCACATCTTGAACATGAAATAGTCTGCCACCTGTGGAAGTATCTTGATAACAAAGCAATGTTCTGAGAAGTACTAGTATTTGACTGGGGTTTGTGCTTCCTATGACAGTTCCTAAGGAGGAAGGGTACAAATACCCCCCCCCCCTTTAAAATTCAAAGTGTTACTTTTTTTGCTAAAACATCACCTTTCTTTAATCTAAAATCAACGAGGTAGTTATACTTCTCTGTTTAAACGAACCCCTCATATAGAACAAACCCCTACACAGAAATCCTGGTACACCCCTGTATTAAGGTACTGTGTTTAACAATCACTCTTGATTTATTTATCAATATTACTAGGTTGGGTGTGCTATGTTGTTCTTGAATGTCTGACCATATTTAGGCTCCATGATACGGATATTCTGAGCAAATAAAAATGGATATGCTTAAAAGCATGTGCACTATTTGTGACACTTTGTATTTGAAAAGAGTAGGTGCGAAAGTAGATGCTAGGCCGTAGGTTAGAAAGACCACAACCTCGTGCGGTTATGAATTGGAACTGATGGGGTAGATTTGAGGGAAAAGATTGACGCTAAGTTAATCTTAATCACATGTGCAATATATAATGCATATTCGTACGTGAGAGGATGGTTGAAATATCCTGAAAGTCGAAAGTGCCGTAAAACACAGGAAAGGAAAGTGACGATGATCTCAGGTGTCTCGTGCATAAAAATCATCACTCTGAGATGTTAGAGATGAGGATGGAAAATGACATTAGGGCGGACTATTTGATATTTTCTGGGAGCAAACTTTTTTAGAAAAAAAATCTGACCTTGAAAATCAAGGAATAACATAGTGAGAATTCTTTTTTCTGGTCTTGATGATTTTATTTTAAAAGGGAATAGTTCAGGAATGGTGTTATTCGTAAAATGTAGTAATAAAACAAGTGATTCAGCAATAAAATGTATTGGAGGTCCTCAGTGTAAATGTTTGTTTGGATCCATGTTACCTTTAAAGTATTCCACGAAGAAACCATAAATTCACATATTAAATAAAGGGGGTATGTACGTTAAGATAAAATCAATGTTTCTTCTTCAAATATAATCCAGAACATTCTTTAGTCAGAAAGTTATTTCCACAAGTCATGCCTCGTGCTCGCTACAGGAGTGAAAGAGTTGACCCATCTTAACATTTTATCGACCATGAAAATAGTCTGACAATAGCTATAGTCTGCTATAGCTGGTCTGATTATGGAGAAATGGATGTAGGCTTTAACTTATTTAAAATAGAAAATGACTCCCCCCGTCAGTTGGCCAACTCCACCTTTGTCACGAGTTAAATTCTGGGCTGGTTCAACCATTGAAAGCTGTCCCATGAGCCAAGTGGTGATCACTATAATTCTGCACCATATCACTATAAATTAAGCACTGTTTGAACGAGAAATCAGTGTACATGACGCTCCCGATCAATAAAATCACCATTGCAACAATGGTGTCTTCATGATAACAGTTTATTATTTATTCCAAAAGGATCCTGGCTCTGCCGGAGCAGGAAAAACTCGCTATCAGAGGCTTTCGTTAGGTTTGCTGGTTTCCTCCGCCCCTCACAATTTGCCGGCTATTCATGATTTAGATTCTATATGGCAGAACATGTGACAATAAACGAATTTCCAATTCCAGGGTATGTAGAGTCTATGTGTAGCAGGTTTCCATTTGTCAGTTGACACATATCAAGTTCAATGGAATGGAATTTGGCCCATTATTGCTTGTTCCTGTCATTTCTAGGCTAATTTGTGACTGGCCAGTAAAAAAAATACCCGATCACCGGGGTAAAAGCCAGGATCATATCCACGGGTCAACAGACAGGCATCAAATATGTCACTAGGTGGAGAATTATATTTCAAGCTGACCATTTGCAGTTTCATTTTATGATACAACGCATTCAATGATTCCTGAATGTGATTACCTAAAAATGGCGAAAAGGTATATTATACAAAGTTATGCCTTGAATTGCTCTTTAGTAATTGTATTATAGGTTTACAATAAAGTGAGGAAATATTACATATAGATTCTATAAAATAGGGCTCGTCCGGGAATTGAACCCGGGACCTCTCGCACCCGAAGCGAGAATCATACCCCTAGACCAATGAGCCGTGATATACGTGGTCTCAAATGCCAAAATCACGGAATTGATCGTTGGCAGAATAAATGATAGCGCAACGAGCTTATTAAATATTGAAATAGTTACTTCTTACAGGCCTGGTAACCTGTTCCAACAACAATCTACTAACCTAAGTCACTGCCAATATACTCACATGCTTAAAGGATGCAACATTTTTATGATTACTTTACTTGTAAGTGCTGCATTACCTAGAATGTCCAACGATCACTACGGACCCATAAGAACGAGAATATGAGGAATAACTGGAGTGGTTTATTTAGCATATTGAGTTCACTGAAGGTATGGCCTAAAGCCTGTCCAATTTTATGCATGTGTACTAGGTCAAAGTAGGTGCTATTACCTGGTTTTAGAAAAAGCTTTCGCTTTAAATCGCGGAATGGAAATGAATGCTAGAAAAGTAGTAAATCAATAAGAAAAATTCAGATGAACGTTTTTTCATTTTTGTGAACTCGTCTCTTTTGAATGTATCCTTTGAAATAGTGAAGTCATTTAAAAGCAACGTTTGAATATGTTAAGTCTATGTACCGATTTGAATTTGCCTCGTTCATAGTTTTGATTCGGTGACATTGCAACGATACAGAGTCAGAGAGCTTGAATGGGAAAAATCTTTTCTTCTATGTGTCTATACCATTTGTGCCTTTGACTTAGGGAAATGAATATACAATACAATGCATGTACAATATCATACACAGAAATAGAATCGGGAAGAAATTCCTTCTCTTCACGAAAAGCCTCCACAGGTCCTTCAGTTGCAAAGTCACCAAATCAGCCTTCACCAACCAACGCCTCACATTTATATAGCAACCACCAGACTACTGATGACGTTCCAGTTGAGTTTCTTACCAGATTATCTAGCTTGTGAGCCGAGGCATTTATTTACAACGCTGACTGACGCATGCATTAACAAAACTAGAAATACTTTTCAAAAGAAAAATATCATTGGATATGGTGAAAAACTTGGTACCAAATCCTCCATCGAGTATGGGTCTGTCCTGATAGCCGAGTGGTCTTAAGACGCTGCCTGTAATTGCTCACTGTCTCTCACCACTGGGTCGGGTCATGTGAGAAAGTTGGCAGTGACTTGGGGATAGGCGTTGGGTTCTTCCAGGCACCCCGGTTTCCTGTTCCAACAACTGTCCAGTCACGACTTCGCTTCTATACTAGTATTGCAGTAAAAGTGCCGACAAACAAAATCCAGTTTCTCTCCCCATGGTTGACACCTAGGGTAAAAGTGCTTATGAAGTACATTGTGTGCAATGTGTGAGACGAAGAAACGAGGACTACCCCCCCCCCCCCCCCCCCCCCCCCCACGCCGCCCCCTAACTGATTCTAAAGAGCAGAGAGTAGACAATATATAATGCCAACAAACCATTAGAGTTCTCAGGTGGCTTAGGTCTATTCTCTATTCACAGAGCTCCCAGTGTGGGCCTATTCGCAATCCATTAGTGCCAACGGCGGCCAAGTGCAGCCTGACAGTTTTGATAATATCTTGCAAGCAAAAGCATAATTGGCAAAATATTTGGATGAGAAATGTTTATTAAAACACTATCAACAACTCTCCTTCAAATGTTGTGTTAAATCAATTTCAATTCTAAAGTTATTGTCAAAAGTATTACAGATCCAGACGAAAATTTCTGAACAAACCCTTCAGCATTAAAGGGTTAATGGAACTACGCATGGCCCTGGTGATTAAAGCCACGCCCTTGTGATCCATGCTTTTAAGTGCCATTAGACATCGGAAAAGCCTTCGCGAAAATCCAGAGTGGGAAGGAAGGCTGTACGCCTAAACGGTTAGGATAATGGAGCTTAATCCCTCCGCCGCGAGAATTCTTGATCGTCTGGTACACGAAGCGTCCAGGTCGTCTGACACGTATGCAAATACCTCGTAAACCGTGGCGAATCCAGGAAATATTTGAGTGAAATTTGTACGGCTTGAGATCCTTCTTTGTATACTTTTGAAAGTTTAGTTCCATGGTCAAACATCTCGTGACGGTGTTGAATTGACAGAAATATTTGAGATTGCTAAAATAGAACTAATAAAAGTATATCATATTTCTAAGGGAATTTACGTAGGATAATCATTTGATTGAAAAGAGTTTTTTAAAATAAGTTTTTGAACTTGAATTTTCATTTAGATCTGTATTTCGATGTTGCATTTTTGGTGTTATGTTTTTCTTGTGGCATGTATGTATATGTATACGTATATCCATTAGTTGTCGTGTAGGATACGAAAGTAAGCATACACATTACGTATCTTTTGGAAACACGGAAACTGTTCCAAATAAAGAGAGAAAATGGAATAATAGACATACAATAGAAGAGACTGAAAATGGGATACGCCCTATTGGCTTGTTTTAATAGTTCAGACACTAAAGCCTTAGCTTTAAATCGTTTGCGTCACAGACGTCACAGCATATACACTTACACGGAGATCGATTGTGTTTTAAAACCACTGCGACATAAAAGAAGCGTAAGGGCAAATTGTTCGTCTGGTCTGAGAAATTATCTTCTTTCTAGTTCAGTAAAACCTGCCGACTTGAATAGCTGCGTGTATTGAACACCACTCAATGCTGGTCAATTTCTGTCGGCCGGTGAACATCTATAGGCTTCAGTGCAATCCAATGCAAACTGTCATATCTCGGATCACGACCGGGACATGTGAGATAGTTGCCAGTTACTAAGTCGGCGGTTTTCGTCGGGGACAATGGCCATATTGGAAAAACCCAATAAATAACTTTCCTTGGGCTGTTTTTGAAAATCATACTTCATTTCTTAACTATTTTCTCGAGTATCATAGAATCCAAAACATTTCCAGGTAATTTAAGGACTTACATGGCTTATGAGTGAAGAGTAGAGGCACTCTCATTGGTGACTCATGTGTAGAGTGGTATCTGTCGTGGCGGGTTGGTTACATCGCTTGTCTCCCAATCATCATAAGCCGCTCGGCCTGGTCGCTATAGAAGTGTGCGTCGTTGTGAAGACCTTCTGTGGCGCCTTTGCAATTTGAAGACCACTGGTACTATTCGTAAAGAGGGGGATTTCTCCCGGCATCGTGTTTCTATCTCGTAGCGATATGGCATAAGCTCTTGAAAGCGACGTACAGGCCTAATCCCCCATCCCTCTCCTGCCTTAAGTACTCTAGGAAGAAAGAGAGCGGTTTACCTTGCTTTCAACAGCTTATGTCCTATCGCGACACGATCAGAAACCCGAAACCGGGAACAAATTCCCTTCTCTTTAGGAGTAATGTCCAAGGGGCATCTCAGTTGCAGAAGCACCATAGACAGTACTCCACAATGCTGCACATTTATATAGTGACCTGGCCAACCCACTAATGGGTATCCAGTGGAGACTCGTATCTGCGACCTTACGCATCGTATTAACTAGGCCGCGTCAGATCCCCTAAGTACTGGAAGGAGATAGGGGAATACGTTTCAGTAGAATCTAGGGACATCAGAATGATCGGCGGGTCTGTATATATTTCATAGACATGACAAAGGTTGACAGACGATACGATAACTATGTCATTACTATTTGCCAAACCCTTCAGCTTTTCATGGCTTCTCAATTCTGATATGGAGTTATGACATTTCGAGAAAACCATAAGAGTAATTATTGTGGGTGTGGTAGTAAGTTGACGGAACCTCTTTAATAGTGGAGGGTGTAAAGAATGTTAAATTAAACTTAACATCTGCCATATTCAGGCTAAATCGGGACTAGCCAGTTGTAAGTGCCGGAGAAACGAAATTCAGATCGGAAAACCACCGCCTAACCTTGGGTCACTGGCAACTTTCTAACCTGTCGCGAGCAGGATTCGAATCAATCAGTGGTGAGAGATACCGAGCCGTCAGTGGCAACACCTTAGACCACTAGACACACAGCCTAGACATAATGAAAGGGTCGATTGTGTGGCAACATTTTCTTTGACGAGACATCTTTTCAAGATTAATACATGTACATGTTTTGTGAGGACACTAGACGATGCTTAGAGATGATTGGGCTACGTTCCCACGTGTTTGGTGCAGATCGTCGGCGCCTGCCAAGAATGCTATATAACTCAATCCTCGCCTTTTAGGACTAAGTACTGATGAGAATTCAGAGTAGAGGTAGCGACCCCCGGGGATCTGTTAATGGATGATTGTGAACTGTGCCCACCTATAATTCTTTTAGCCCACGTTGCTCTCTCGACTTTCGGCTTATAATTCAGACTGGAGTATTGATTTTTGTTTTTATCGTTACCCTTTTCTGCTACAAAAGGGAATTTAGAATTCCATCTATTGTCACTTTCTTAACCATATGTAGGCTAAGTGGTAATTAGCCAGTTATAAGTGGTGGATAGAATCGGGGTATTCAGCAAAAGCCATCGCTTAACCTTAAGTTATGAACCCTTGCAGAGATAAAGCCTAAGACCACTCGGCCATCAGGGCAATCCTTCAGTGGTGAGAGAAAGCGAGCTGTCAGTGACAACGTCGTAGACCACTCTATCACGGCAGACCCTCAGTGACAATGCCATAGACAACTGGTCTATCAGGGCATGCCCTCTGTGGTGAGAGACCGTGAGCAGCCAGTGGCAATGCCTAAGACCACTCTCTGTCACGGCAGACCCTCAGTGGTGAGAGACCGTGAGCAGCCAGTGGCAATGCCTTAGACCGCTCTCTGTCACGGCAGACCCTCAGTGGTGAGAGACCGTGAGCAGCCAGTGGCAATGCCTTAGACCACTGGTCTATCAGGGCAGACCCTCAGTGGTGAGAGACCGTGAGCAGCCATTGGCAATGCCTTAGACCACTGGTCTATCAGGGCAGACCCTCAGTGGTGAGAGACCATGAGCAGCCAGTGGTAATGCCTTAGACCACTGGTCTATCAGGGCATGCCATCAGTGGTGAGAGACCATGAGCAGCCAGTGGTAATGCCTTAGACCACTGGTCTATCAGGGCATGCCATCAGTGGTGAGAGACAGAGAGCAGTCAGTGGCAATGCTTTAGACCACTCGGCTATGAGGTTATGCTCTCGGTGGTGAGAAACAGGGAGCAGTCAGTGGCAATGCCCTACACCACTTGGCTATCAGGGCATGCCCTCAGTGGTGAGAGGCAATGAGCAGTAAGTGGCAATGCCTTAGACCACTCGGCTATGAGGGCATACCCTCGATGGTGAGAGACAGGGAGCAATCAGTTGCAATACCCTTCACCACTCGGCTATGAGGGCATACCCTCGATGGTGAGAGACAGGGAGCAATCAGTTGCAATACCCTTCACCACTCGGCTATGAGGGCATACCCTCGATGGTGAGAGACAGGGAGCAATCAGTTGCAATACCCTTCACCACTCGGCTATGAGGGCATACCCTCGATGGTGAGAGACAGGGAGCAGTCAATGAGAACGTCTTAGACCACTCGGCTAGCAAGGCAGGCTATTAGTGGTGAGAGACAACGAGCAATCAATGGCAACGCCCAAGACCTCGGTGATCTGGGTATATCAGTTACACGTAACTGACCAATATTGTTACCCTCTATATTAAAAACACATTTTCAGGAGAAGTCACTGGTTCCTGCTGACTCTTCTCCAGTCATTTTAGTTATGCTTGAAATGAGATGAAGAACCAGCTCTTAACATTTCCTAACAAAAGTATTACATTACAACAGTTATCAACACTTTAATAGATAGATAAACATAGTATACCACTAACTAACTTCAAATGTGTTTTTATATCGTGGCATACGCAAAGTAAATAAGTTTCGAAAATGTGACCCAATCACGGTCGACGAATGACAAATGCGGGGCTGTGCTCTATTAATAGCCATGAGCGGCGATAAACAAGATGCAAATACACCCACAGAGGTGTAAAAGGTACATAATTCGGTAATGTTACAATGTTATTTCTTTCAATAGAAATATTTTAAACTATTTACAATTTCGATAAAGTTAAAGTTGAACAGTTTTATTCAATCAAATAACTTGCAAAAGTTAATTTGGTCAACTACTCTAAGCACATTACTGTACTCCAATCTACCTATATAAGTAGCATCATTGGCAATATTAGGGCAAGCTCAACCGATGGTTGTTGCGCTTTCCTGGTCTCCCTCCTGAGTTGGCATCAGGTCGGGAGCGCGAGGGGAATGCTAATTGGGGGTGAGGGTGTGTCGGTGTTCGCCCCGATATCCTCCACTGACCTTGACCGTGGCCTGCCGTGTGGACCACGGCGTTGCCAATGACTGCTAGCTATCTCTCGACCCTGTCCGAATTTGAGTTTCCTGCTTGGGCATGAAAGATTGATGCCTTAGACTTAAAACCAAGCGGCGGATTGGTTTCCCTATCATCCACACCTACTTACATGCGCCCTAGCAGCAACTTGGCAGTAAAACTGACCAAAAATGAAAGTTCCAAATTTAAGTTTTAGCGTGTTCCTGCGCGGCAGCGTAAGCAGGGTCTACCAACTGCAAGATCGCATTAGCATGCGATACCTTCAATACCCTAACCTCGAGAATACTCGTAGCATTAAGAAATTAGGAACAAATATGTAAATTTAACTGAATGACCAAAGTTTGTGGAGAATAACTAGGACGACTGCAAATGACATGAGCTTCAGCCGGTTTAACATCTCATTTATCAATTTCATATCTGTTAACCAAGCTTTTTGAACTTTTGGTACATAAATAAGGTAGCCCTAAGTGTGTGGTCGCAGGGATATCTGTGTGCTCTAATATTTATTTCATTAAACGAATTGCCAAACGAAAAAAAAAGGATTTCTCTAATTCCTCCACCTGTTACAACTGCCGAAATACGCCCCAGCCGCAATTTGGCAGAAAAAACTGACAAAAAATGAAAATTCCAAATTCTGGTCTCAGCGTGTTCACGAGCGGCAGCACAGGCATGGTCTACCAACTGCAAGATCGCAGTTCGTGTAGAATGCGGTACCTTCACTACCCTTCCATCGAGAATACTCGTAGCGTTATGAAATTACGAACACATATGTAAATTTTACTGAATGACCAGAGTTTGTGGAGAATAACAGAGCGGGTACTTTCCAGTTAATTAAAATTTATAAATCAATATTTGTTGTTTTGTTTTTATTTTTGCATGTTGTTATTACCCTCTATATCAAAAACACATTTTCAGGAGAAGTCACTGGTTCCTGCTGACTCTTCTCCAGTCATTTTAGTTATGCTTGAAATGAGATGAAGAACCAGCTCTTAACATTTCCCAACAAAAGTATTACATTACAACAGTTATCAACACTTTAAAAGATAGATAAAAATAGTATACCACTAACTAACTTCAAATGTGTTTTTATATCGTGGCATACGCAAAGTAAATAAGTTTCGAAAATGTGACCCAATCACGGTCGACGAATGACAAATGCGGGACTGTGCTCTATTAATAGCCATGAGCGGCGATAAACAAGATGCAAATACACCCACAGAGGTGTTAAAGGTACATAATTCGGTAATGTGACAAAATTATGAATATTTCTTTCAATAGAAATATTTTAAACTATTTACAATTTCGATAAAGTTAAAGTTGAA